>CM035438.1:37196165-37211165 GCA_020310875.1 Ceratopteris richardii | reverse complement strand
ACTTGTCCTGGTAGTAAAATTTTAGTTCCTGAGGAGCAAGTATTTGGGAGATAGAGGACTACACCATCTATTCCGCACACTCATAATGTGGGGGCTCCTAGGCTTTTGGAAGCCCAAGGTGTCAACAGTAAAGGAAAAGAAACAACGATGGAGAAGCAAATGCATCCTACAGCCCCTATTACTCCGGCAAGACTTAATGTTTATAAAAGGAGGGAGGGAGAGGGTCCGAGTAAAGATACTTCTGCAAGAGATGGAGAAGGAATAACAAAGAGAGCTGTTGATAATGAAGGGTTTACCCCAGTTAGTTATATAAAGGCTTTGCTTCGGGGTAAGCGTAGAAAGTTTCAATCTGGTTATTCGGCTCCTCCCACATATGATGCTAACTTCGCTCCCCACTCGGACGATTATATGACAGAATATTATGATAATATGGATATCGTATTGTAAGAGTTGGCTCTGGCTGTGACTCACATGGATTCTTCTCATACTGCTCCGCCGCGTTCATGAAAATTGCGTCATGGAATATTCAAGGTTTAGGGCAGTACGGAAAATGGATGAGACTGTGGCGATGGATTATTAGGAATCAGTTGGATTTGGTAGTGATTCAAGAGCATAAGAAACATGATCATGCCGGAATGCTTTTAGATACAAAAGATTTCCGCTTGCGATATAATGGCATCAAAGACAAATATTCTGGCTGCTTGTTTATCATCAAAAAAGATATTGCCTTCAACGTGTTGTTTGATGATCCTCAGGGTAGATTTCTTATTCTTCATTTCTCAGTCCAAGAAATATCTTATGTTTGTATTAATGTGTATGCTCCTAATTCCCCGATGGAGAGAGTTAAGACTTGGAGCAATCTGCTGCATGTTATTCATTTATGTGCAAGGCTTCAAGTTTGGAGAAATGCTCATATTCTAATGTGCGGTGATTTCAATATGGTAGATGCAAATATTGATTGCAGAACTGCTTCATCCTTGATATCCTCGCAAGAAAACTCTATTTGGACTGAAATTTTGGAGGGGTTGAATTGTAAGGACTTATGGGAGTATATTGGAGGACACACACTTCGATTTACTTTTCATTCCAGATCACATAAAAGAGCAATGAGTAGGTTAGACAAATGTTATTATAATTTTTTCTCATGTTTCGACTTTAAATGCTACTTCCACTATGTGGGTTGATGCTACAATGCTTCTTTCTGATCATAACCCTATCCTTTGCGAATCAGATTGGAAATCAAGCATTCCAGATAAGTTTTGCAGAAGCCCCTTCAGATTGAATCACTCTTGGATGCAAACGTCTCTTTTCAGAGCTAAGGTTGAGAAACTGATTCAGCAAGTACTTGCATCAAAATCCTCGGCTTGTATGAAATGGGAATTTTTGGTGACGCGTATGCAGGATGTAATTAGAGAGTGTGGAAAATACTTTGCTAATATATTAAGGACCAAGGTGGAACAGTACGTACGGTTCGATACGTACGGTTCGAGATTCGAACGGAACCCTGAGGTACGGTACGTTCGGTACGTGGTTGGATATATATATATATATATATATATATATATATATATATATATATATATATATATATATATACATATACATATACATATACATATACATATACATATACATATACATATACATATACATATACATATACATATACATATACATATATATATATATATATATATATATATATATATATATATATATATATATATGTATATATATATATATATATATATATATGTATATATATGTATATATATATATATATATATATATATATATATATATATATATATATATATATATATATATATATATATATATACACTAACTTAGTACTTAGTACTTAGTACTTACTACTTGGTGTACATTGTATATTGGCATATTACAAAATGACATGAATCATGATATTGGGATTTGGAATCGAGATTATTCGGAGTGAAGTTCAAACAAAGTCCAAACATTATTCAATAATTCCAAAATTCATAAATGATAGAAATATACAGAAATCATACATTGCATATTCAAGAATCAAGTTATCTAAAGACTAATATTAACAATGAAGTTATGAACATTAAAGAATTAATTATGACATCAAAAATCTAAAATAAGTTAAGAACTATGATTCAATAACCATAAATATCAAAGAACAATATATATATGTCTCCTGGTATACAAACTCGAAAATCCTATACATATCATAAAAGTCCAGACTCCATATAACTAATCAAAATGCATCATCCTCGGTGCTCTATGAAGCAATATCCCTGGCTAGTAGCTCGCCCTCATCGTCAAAATCTATCGCTGCCATTTGAGGAGAAATCACAGGTATATCATCAATATCATCGAGATGAACATCCATAACTGATAGAGACTCTCTCTCAATGCTTTGAGATGCTCCTCGACTACTGCTAGAGCCTCTGCTCCCTCGTACCACTCCTCGTCGTGGTCGTGGGCCGCATGGAGCAAGTCTCGAAGATGTAGAAGCTCTCTCTCCCTCAATAACAGAGATCCTACTAGTGTGCGCTGCTCTCGAACGTGTGACTCGCATACCGACGCTCTCCAACTCTCTATGTAGCATCTTGTAGATCTCATCCTCCTCTTGTGTACTAGGAGGCTCGGGGACCAGATCATCACTCGACAAAAATAAGTCTCGATCAATCTGTAATTTGTAACATAGAAAATTGCAATGAGCATTGAGTACTAAATTCTAATATTATAAGTATATATTAATTGATAGTAACCTATTCAAAATCATATAGAAATTTCACCTGTTTTGCTTCTTTCATGATTTTTAAATTTCGAGCAACCTTAAGGTTTGCTCGACAATAAACCAATCGCTGCATCTGGTGTGTGCTAAGGCAGTTGAGTACTTTGGTGTGAACCAAAGAGTATGCACTCCAATTCCTTTCACACGCACCTGCTGAACAATCCTGCAAAGTGCATATAATGCAAATTATAAGAACACTTAATTCAAATTTGATATATGATCATTTTAAATATTAAACATGCAAGTAAATATTTATTACTAAATAGTTAATAGGTACCTGTGATAGGACTCTCAATGCAATATTACGCACGAAAGTAGTAGTATAGCCGTACGTCTGCCACCAATTCACAGGGGACTTACACAAGTCCCTACGAAAGGCAGTGGGTCTATTGTATGTGGCACCTAAGTTTTTAGCATACGTGATGAACTCTATGTCAAACTGAATCTGTCTATCAACATCAAGTACACGACTCAGATACTCATCACCTAATGCTAACTTCATATCCTGCAATGTATCGTCCCCTTTGTAAAGGGGGTGTAATAGAGTGGAAATCCCATGAATCGGACGGATCATGTAATCACCTCTCGTATCAATGATCTGTAAAATCTCAGTCCTCCTAAAAGCAATCATAAAAAAATTAGTCAAGACTCAAATTAATAATCTAAAACCAAAGTTCAATTTATAAATACCTCTCATCTGTGAGCTCTGAATATGCCTCTACAGAGGCTCGCATCTCCCAGAACATAGAATACAAATGCCCAATGGTGGATTCCTCTGAATCTGTGAGCCGTAGAAGAGCCCACATAGACCTCAGCATATCAGAAAGTAGTAGTGACATTTGCATCCAAAATCCATCATCCAAGAGGGTCAACCTAACAATCCGTGCCTGCTCTGTCCCACTGACATGCATCTGATCCCACTGTGGATCAACCACTGTTCCCCTCAGTGCAGCTCTAAGGCGAATAAGTCGATCAAAGACGAGAAACATATAAGCAAATCTTGTCTTCGATGGTCGTACCATATCAAGCTGAGAGTGTTTCCGAAAGATAGCAAGTGCCTGATGCTTCTTTTGGAAAAATGTCGTAACCCGCACGGCTTGTTGCACTACTGGCTGAATCCATGATAATCGTGCTATATCCTCTATCATTAAATCCAAACAATGGGCTGCACATGGAGTCCATACTATAGTGGGAAACTCCTCCTCGACCATCTCTCCCATCCGTCTGCAATTAGATGCATTGTCTGTGATGATCTGAACCACAAACTCTGCACCTATCTCTAGTATGACCTCTCTGATATGTCGATATATGAATTCACCAGTGACACTCTGTCCTCCAATGCCTACATCGATAGCACGTAGGAAGATAGTACCAAGGCATGATGATACTAAAATATTGATCATATGGCGACGACGGAAATCACTCCATCCGTCGGCCATGATCGTGCATCCAAATCGAGCCCAAGAGTCTCTGATCGGCGCAAGTGCAATATCGATGCACTCACGCTCCTGGTCAAGCATACTAGTGCGCATGCGTCTATACTCGACACCAATCCACTCATCATGATCTGGTAATGTGCCAACAGCTGCAACCGAACGAATCATCCTCTTCCATTGCTCTGTTCGAAGCACATTGAAGGAGAGATTGCACTCTATAAGAGTGCATGCTATCTCTATCTCTGCAATCCTCTTTCTCTCCTTGACACATGAATCTGAAAAAACATGTGATCTCAATGTACTCTGACTCTGATCAGGTATAGATACTGATGTAGGAGGTATTCCACTAGCAGCTGCATTACTAGTCCTAGGGGTATTCTGAGTGGAAGTGCCATCAACAAATGATGATGCAGGTCTTTTTAGAGTCCTTCCAATATCATCTGTACTAGCACTAGATGGCATAGATGAGGATGGATCTCTATGAGAATATAAAGAAGATGAAGAAGGCTGAAGCAAAGCATCATCTCTCTCTGCCAGCTCCTCTCTGCCTGGGGCTACTATACCTCTGAGAAGCTGACCATTTTCTCCAATTACTTTGTCTTCAACCTCCTTGGGTACTTTTTGGCATCCTCCAATGCCATGACCTCCCAACCCAGAAACATGGCAAATCACACGAGTAATGGTACTACTATAGATGCTCTCGCAGTACATGCACTGCCAACTCTTAGTGCCACTACCCTGTCTTTGCCCTGATTGACCTTGTACAAAAGTATGTTCCTTCCAGTAAGGATGAGATGATTTCGGCATAATGAGATCTCAATCTTGCAACACATTACACAATCAATAAAAAAAGAATATGAGCACTGAGCAGTGTGTATCACGTGTATGTCCAATAATCAATTGCATGCAGAGAGTAGGATTAAGCAGATTGCATAATGCACATTGCACTCAGGAGTCAGCACTATCATTTATGTATGTAACTTTGGCCATCAAAAAGATTCAGACCTGGTGTATATGTGCATTGTGTGACTGTGCAGTCACCAATGTGTATGTATGCACATTGCACTCAGCATTGCAATGTGCATACATATACACTGCACACATATACTAGCCTCCAAGTGATCAATTTTGGAATCTGAATAGAGTCTGCACTCTGGACTCTGACTGGATTCAGACCTGAAAATGAGGCTTGAGCTTGGAAAATAACTACCAGACTACCAGTACTTGTCACTTGATGCTCATTGCTCACTTACATTTAACTGCTACGGTCTACCATATTAACAGGTGCCAAAGATAGTAATTATGATGTAACATTCAATCACAGTGCACACTGCACATGCCACACATATGATCACACTGCACAGATTCACAGCTTAAGATGCAAAGATGCTCACATATGTAATGCACATACAGCATATTGACTGCAAGATAAATGAAATAATGGTTTCCTATCACTTCCCCTTTATTTACGTATGACATATGTAGTAAACCTAAAATAGTAGCAGTGGTGAGTCCTGAATCATTGCCACAGGTGACAGAAGCTTTAAGCTTACCAAGAATGCACTGTGGAGAGTCTTGCGGCTTTGAAAATTGATATATACTCTCTCTCATAGCGCGCTAGCAAAAGCTCTCAATCTTTTTCGAACTTTGTTCTGCGGCAGAGACTTCCAGAGTACTGAAATTGAGGGCATGACACAATAATCAACAAAAACTTAAAGAAAAATTCGCTTTGAACACGTACCGTACGAACCGTACGTTTCGAACGTCCTGAATGTTGTTCCAAACGCGTTTTGATCCTACTATGCTAAGGACGGCAAGAATTGGAGCTGAGCATCTTATTGTCTTAATGACTGAAAAGGTGGATTCTAGAGAGTTACTTTCTGAGAATGATTATGCTCGGCTTTGTGATGCTTATAGATGCTTACATTTAATTGAAAGCAATGCTATCCAGTCGTCCAAAGTTAGAGCTAGATGTACAGAAGTGAATGATCTTCATGCTAATTCTCAATGTTTTTTTTATTTTCTGCGTACTAAGCGTACTAAAAGTGCTATTTCTCTGCTTGAGTTTGATGGCCAATCTCTTCGCGATGGAAATGCTACAGCTGATGCATGTACTCAGCACTTTGGAAAACTCTTTGCTGCATCGCATATGGATGATGTTTGGTTTTCTTCTCTTCAGGAATCCCTAGTTCATACTCCACGTGTTCTTGATTCCAGGGAAGCTGATATATGTGAAAAATATATTACTGAAGAGGAAGTTTTTCTTGCTCTTGGATCCCTTAAAAATGGTAAAGCACTTGGTATGGATGGTCTCACCAAGGAATTTATCTTATCATTTTGGTCTTCTCTTAAAATGTTGATTCTGGATGTATGTAATGAAATATGGAGGGATCAAAAGATGCCTTATTCATTTAAGCTCGGGAAAATCAAACTGATTTCTAAAGTGGATGTCCCTAAGCGGATGGGAGATTGGAGACCTATTACGATGATGAGTATTATCTATAAAATATTTGCTAAAGTCTTTGCCATGAGACTGAAATCATTTATTAACAGTGTGGTTCACCCCTCCCAGATTGGGTTTATTCATAAAAGATCAATTTATGATAACATTCTTCTTACCCAAATGATGATGGAGCACGCAGTTGCTTCTGGTCAAGAAATGGTTGGTATACAAATTGATTTTGAAAAAGCTTTTGACCGCATAAGATGGGACTTTATTGCAGTAGTTCTTAAAAAACTTGGATTTGGGTTAAAATTCTCTCGTCTGATTTATATCTTCGCTCAGAAGAGCGCTTCTCATGTGGAGATCAATGGAAGGTTATATGCTCCCTTCTTAATTGAACGCTCCGTGCGTCAAGGATGTCCATTGAGTCCTCTCCTTTATGCTTTAGCATCCACACCAATGTTTTATTTACTAGAAGCTAAAATGAGTTCCAATTGTATTCGTGGTATTTCATTGTATGGGATTCAGCAGATTGCAGTGGTATTCGCTGATGATACGTTTATTTTTGCACAAGCAGATGAGTCTAATATTTGAAGCATTCTTGCTTCCTTGACTTCCTTTTCGGACGCGTCTTCTTTGCATGTTAATATGTGAAAATCAGCGCTCATTAATATCTTCGCGCAACATTTTGAATCTCTACCTTGGCAAGGGCCTAAAATTGGCAAAGGTATGATTTTCAGACATTTGGGGTACCCGTTGGGAGTGAATGTCTCCACTAATCAAAAAATTCAGTGGGTATTTCGTAGAATCAAATGTAAAATGGAGTTGTGGCATTCCTCGCAATGGCCGTTGCATGCCAAGATAAGGATAGTGCAAGCTTTTCTGCAACCGTATGTTATGTATTACCTTTTGCTTTTGGATTGGAAGAGATGTCATCTTCATGCTATTGATTGCTTGGTGAAGAATTTCTTATGGGATAAAAATCATAGCAGTGCATTCGTGTTGTCAGCTTGCGACTTTGTGTGAAAACCCAAAGGCAAAGGTGGCCTTGGTATTTTGGATTTTGGCTCTCATATAATGGCTAGGAGGACAGCTTTTCTTATGCATGTTACCTCCTCTTATAAACCCCTCTAGACAGATGCATTTTGGAGGTTCATAGAGAATGTAGTGGTGTATTATAAGGGAAGGTGGAACCTTGATGCTTGGAACAAGTTTTCTTCTCATGCTCCACTGCAAACTACTTCCTCTACCTTACATATTTTGCTTCAAAGTTTTAAACAAATTGCTGCACGCTTGAAATGGAACAGGAGGCAACGTTACGTGGGAAATTCATTTGCGTCATTATCTCCGTACAGGTCATTCTTAACAAATCCTCCATTGGCCTATTCTTTAGGTGCGGCAGCTAGGTACTTTAATAGTAAGGGAATCGATTCCATTGCAAAATGCTACGATGCCAAATGGGTCTAAATGGATCCAAATAGTTCTTTTTCTGCAGCGTTATCAAGCTCCACTTTCTATTCATGCTTCGGATCCTTGGCGTGATTGGCTCCTAGTGAAGCACACGAGATGGTGGAATGGGAAAGCTAGCACATTCTATGGTTTGACTGTCCGTTCGGATGGTATTGCTCTGCAATGTAACAAGCGTTGCAAGCTAAATAAATCCCCAATTTGGTGGCATGCTAGGTTTTCTGCTATTTGGGAATCATCCTTCACCTACAAGATGAAGATTTTCATGTGGAGAATTCTAGACGGCCATTTCACTTTGGGGGCTTTCCTCTCTAAGCATGGGGTAAAAGGAGTACGATGGTAGAATAATCTTCTTCTGTTTCCTATATGGGATGCTCAGCCCTCCAAGTTCAGTATTACTTTTTTTTTGTTTCATTCCGATGATAAAAGCTGGGATTGGGTCAGAAAGAGATGTATCTTCTTATTGCTTTGGAATATATGGTTATCTAGAAACAAGAAATTATTCCACAGGCACTGTTCCGAATTTCTCTTGGAAGTCATGCAAAATCAGAATGCGACTTCACATGGATGTTTTGCCTGTTGAGGATAGAACAGCACAGCACTTGTATCGCTCTTAGATGCGCTTTGGCTCCTTGTTGGTTATATCCTCTACTTCTCCTGTTGGTTATATCATTTAGATGACTTTAGCATATTGTTGTTAGTAGTGTAGGATCTATCTTGGGGAACAATGAAAATACTATCTCCCCTAATGCTCTTGTATATCATTTTTCTTTAATGCAACAAAGTGAGATTTCCCACACAAACCAAAAAAAAAAAAAAAAAAAAAAAAAAAAAAATATATATATATATATATATATATATATATATATATATATATATATATATATATATATATATATATATATATATATATATATATATATATATATATATATGTGTGTATGTATGTATGTATGTGTGTATGTATGTATGTATGTATGCATGTGTGTGTATACATTTATATATATATATATATATATATATATATATATATATATATATATATATATATATGTATATGTATATGTATGTATCTCTCTCTCTCTCTCTCTCTCTCTCTCTCTCTCTCTCTCTCTCTCTCTCTCTCTCTCTCTCTCTCTCTCTCTCTCTCTCTCTCTCTCTCTCTCTCTCTGCCCCGTCGCTGCTCTCCCCGTCGCTACTCCGTCGCTGCTCTCCCTCCGCCCCGTCGCTGCTCGTCGCAGCAGGTGTGGCGAACCCTAAGAGCAGACCTCTCCGCCCTGCGCACATTCCCGCATCTCCCCGTACGCTGCTCTCCCTCTGCCCCGTCGCTGCCCGTCGCCGCTCTCCCTCTGCACCGTCGCTGCCCGTCGCAGCAGGAGTGGCGAACCCTAAGAGCAGACCTCTTCGCCCTGCGCACATTCCCGCATCTCCCCGTACGCTCTTCCCCGAAAACCCTAAATCTCAACCCTAACCCTAACCCTAACCCTAACCCTAATTCTCTCTCTCTCTCTCTCTCTGTCACGAAACCCTAAATCCGCCTGTTGCTCTGTACCCGACTTGGATCTAGGGTTTCAAGTCTGTATCCGAATTGGATCTAGGGTTTCAAGTCTGTATACCTCGCTCTCTCCCTCAAGGGAGACACCCCTACACGCACACCCGCAGCACGCATCCCACACACCACCATCCACTTCACACACGAGCTAGCTCACATATATGCGGCCCAAGTCGAGAAGGGTCTTCTCTTGCTTCACCCTGACACTCCACTATCCCTACTCACCTCACAGATAGCATCAGTTCTTCAGACATCCGCCATCAGCTCCTTCCCACACACCATCCATTCTGGTCACACACCTCCCCCAGGGACTACGCCACAACATCGTTGGTATGATGAGGAATGCAGAGATACCTACCGCCGACTACGAGCTCAACGAGCATTGGGAGAGATCACAGAGAGACAGGCCACAGGACACATGAAGACTCTCACACGTCGGAAGAGGCGAGCCTTTGAGGAGGCACAGATGCTTGAGCTATATCATCTCTTTATGAGTATGGACAGTGTTGCAGCATGGCGTACCCTACGAGAGCCACGCCCGACCACACCTATTGGGGACCTACACACATGGCATGATTATGCTCAGAGATTATATGAGGTGCCTGGGCAGCCTCCCATTCCCCAGCCACTTGAGCCTCTCCCTACTAGTTCTCCTCTTTTCACAGCAAAGATGGTTAAGAGGGCCATAGGACGACTGCGACATGGACGTTCGACAGACCATACGGGATTGCAGAGCGAGCACCTCATATATGCATCCTCCACTATAGCCCCGTTGATTGCACATGCCTTCAATCGGGCTATAGGGGAGGGCTTCCCAGAGGAGTGGACTAGGCACACCATTGTGCCAGTGTGGTTAGCAACTGGATGGCAACGTCGTAGGCAACGCGTTAGCAACGCGTTAGCAACGTGATGAAGTTGCGAACCTAAAGTTGCGATAAAGTTGCCTATAATTCAATTTTTTTAATCAATTTTTTATTATTTTTTTAGATTTTCAATACCCTAACTGTATAAATCCTCTTATAAATGCTTTAATATATGCAAAAACACACATAAGCATTATATATCAACGTTTAAACATTTCATATATAGATCATTTGACGTCGACACCTGACCTGCATTTCAACTTAGAAATTTGATCACAATGTGAATGCACATTAACTTTTAATATAGATCACATTTCAAACTTCATAGGAATACTCAATAAATTCACAAATCACCCTTAAAACTCAAATACTCAAGTGACAAGAATGGAGATGGAACTTGGAAGTGAGCAATGAGCACATGCCACAAAATACAATAATCAATTATAATGCAAAATCTAGGTACATGAGTCATCTCAAAGAGTCAAAATAAAAGTCAAGAGTCAAGACAATCATACTATCATCTAAATGTCTGATGTCATAAATACATATCCAATGTCCATAACCACTGATGACTGATCAATGACTCATCAGTCATGAGTCATGACTCATGTGACATGTCCAAATAAATATACAAATATAAGTCAGTCCAAGAGTCAATCATCAGAATCTGACTCAGTATCTGATGAAAACTCATCCTCATCAGGCTCATCCTCATCCTCATCCTCATCCTCATCCTCTCTACCATGTGGAGCGGAACTAGTAGAGGCCCCTGCAAATGCTACGGCTCGGGATCGAGTACGTCTCTGGGAGCGAGTCTGATGCTGTGGCTCGGTCAACTCCTGATATAACATGCTGTAAAGGTCCAACTCCTCTGAAGGTATAGTAGGCATCTCATGGACCTTCTCTATGTCAATGTGGTCAATGTTGACCTGTCGCACATCTGCTGTATGACCTCCGCTCTCCAAAAGGCGCAAGTTGCAGTGGCAATATACTAGCCGCTCCAACTGTGCGGTAGATAAGCGATTCCTCTTCTTTGTGTGGAAGAGGGCCCAAGTGCTCCAATTTCTTTCACATGGACTAGCGCTACAGTCCTGTGAAAGAACGCGGATGGCAACTGATCTCTGCATGTTCCATAAAAAGTATGCATTATTTGCTTGAATTATGAGTTCAAAATTATGAATTAAAATTTAAATGAAACTTAGAAGTTTGTACTTACTACTTACCAACTCAGGTGCAGATAGGCCATATTTCTCCCACCAAGACACAGGTGACAACTGACTAGACCGGAGCATGGCGGTATCTTTCCCAAAACTACCCCCATAGTTCCGGAATAGTAGGAGCTGATCCTCAAGTGTCAAGCGCATATCAATATCATCAGGATATAATCTACATATGTATGAAGTCCATGCACTGTCAAGCTCATGATCCAACATCTGCCTCTCAGTTCTCCATAATGGGTGTAGAATGTGAGCCATACCATGAATCGGACGATGGAACCAACCCCATCGATCCCTCCATATAGATCTAATCTCATCAAGCCTATTTATCCAAGAGTCAAGAATCAAGAATCAATGTGAATGCAGGTGACATGTCATTGATGATTGGTAATATAAATAAGAATAATAAAATTTGAATGTAACATTATCAAAATGCATATGGCATACCTGTCTGAAGAAATAGAAGTGCATCGACCAAGGGACTCCCCAACACGATCCATATACTCGTAAACGAGGCCTATAGTACTCCCCTCCATGTCAACAATGCGTAGCATGGAGTATAGAGGCTGCATCACTCCCACCAAAGCCTCTACCTCTCTCCAAAAACTGTCACTCAAACATGTAATGCGTACTGACTCTGCTTTACTGCATGTATGGCCACTCCATGCAAGCCACTCCTGAGAAACAACTGTCTGCATAAGTGATTGCCTCACTCGAAGCAATCTCTCCATCACAATGCACATATAAGCAAATCTAGTCTTTGCTGGCCTAAGAAGCTCCAAATCACTGTATGATCTGAAAATGGAAAGCAACTTTGGCCTCTTCGTGAACAAGGTGACCACTCTCTGACATGTGGAAAAAATATCATGTATCCAAGGGACCTTCCCAACATCCTCAATCAATAAGTCTATGCTATGAGCTGCACATGGAGTCCATACAATGGATGGGAACTCCTGCTCTAACATCCGCCCCATGGAAACACAATTACTTCCGTTGTCCGTTATGACTTGGACAACATTCTGCACTCCAATCTCCAAGACTGCCTGTCTGATATGTCCAAAAATGTACTCCCCTGTGATGGATAGGCCTGGAGTAGATGCATCAATGGCACGTAGGAACATGGTACCTTTGCAACAATGAACAAGTATATTATATACATTTCTTTTCCTAATGTCTGTCCATCCATCACACATCAAAGTGCAGCCATATTTCTTCCAGGTATCCGCCATAGGCTCCAATTGCTTTTGCACAATTTCTTTTGTTCTTCTCAGCTCACTTCCTCTTAGCTCTTCATAAGAAGGCCCTTCCCACTCAATCCCAAGCCTACTCACCATTTTCATGGCCTCTTTCCATGCGGGAGTGCGCACCACATTAAAACTTAAACCACATTTAATGAAGAGCCTCATAATACCTTGGGTGGCCTCCTGCTTCCCTTGCTTTTGCAAACTAGCCCGTATGGATGATGCATGTAGGCTGCCACGACCTGTAGCAATGCTCTGACTCTCCCGTGGTCTCTTTTGCTGCTGCCCTGATGCATGTGCTACCTCCTCTGTCTCCAAGTCCTCAACAAGAGGGGCTGAAGGAAACTCCCCTTGAGATGCATGGGATGAATGTCCTGGAGGAATAGAGCTCTGTGCACTACTAAGTGTTTCTGTTGATGCTCTAACCCCTCTTCTCATTTCCCGTGCTGCAACCCATTCCAAAAGCTCTTCTTTCATCTTCTCTGGCATTGGTTTAGAGCAAGGACCAACTCCTATACCTCCAAAACGTGCTAAATGTGCTTTTATTCTATCTGCCCCTCCTGTCCCTTTGTACCCACACAAATTGCAGGTCCATCTCTCACTACCTCCTGTTCCAAACTTTCCTTGGCTCGTGACATATTGCCAACAACCTTGTTTAGCTCTAGGCATGATGGTTGAAAGTTCTTGACTGCTGTAAACTCTCTCTCTCTCTCTCTCTCTCTCTCTCTCTCTCTCTCTCTCTCTCTCTCTCTTTCTCTCTCTCTCTCTCTCTCTCTCTCTCTCTCTCTCTCTCTCTCGACTTGTCTCTGCCCGCGCTGTGCTCACTGCTCTGGAAGACTGGGCACTGGAATGAAATGACAAAGGGCCCTCCAGCGGGCCGTTTTCGGCCCGCTGGAAGGGCCCTTTTTTTTTTAAATATACGCAACGCGTTGCGAACGCGTACGCAACGCGGCGTTGCGTTGCGTACGTTGCGAAGGTTCGCAACGCGTTGCGTATGCAACACTGCATTGTGCCTATCCACAAATCTGGCGACACCCTGGATCCAGGGAATTACAGGACCATCATGATTGGCCACACCATGGCCAAACTATACGGTGCCATACTTGAGGCAGAGCTCAGCTCATATGCAGAGACTAAGGGGCTACGAGCACGAGGCCAGGTAGGTTTTCAGCGAGCTTTCTCTACTATTGATCACATCTTCATTTTGCGCTGCCTCATTGATGGGGCAAGGGTGCGGAAGAAGAGACTATATTGCTGCTTTGTGGACTTCCGCAAAGCTTTCGATACAGTGCCACGAGAGAGGCTCTTCCAACGCCTTCAGAGCTTGGGAATACCATCAGGGATGATTTGGGCCATCTATGCACTCTATGAGCAGGTGACCGGGAGAGTACAGTGTCCGGGAGGTATGTCTGAGGTCATTGCTAGCACCATCGGTGTTAAGCAAGGCTGCCCGCTCTCTCCCACTCTATTTGGTCTCTACATCGATGAGATTGAGGACTACATTCTCCGAGGAGAGGGTGCAGACCTCGCAGGTACACCTGTCCACATTTTATTATATGCCGATGACATTGTCTTGATTTCAGAGTCACCCGATGGATTACAGCGCCACTTGGATGCCCTCGATGAGTTTTGTACACAGAAGGGCTTGACAGTAAACCTTGGCAAGACCAAGGTCATGATCTTCCACACCTCCCCCTTGGTGAGGAATGGAGCAGGATTCACAGCCGGCGGTGGACAGATTGAGGTGGTCACTTCCTATGTCTACCTCGGAGTCACATTCACGAGCTTACCTGGCCCCTTCAGCATGAGACAGGCATCCACCGATAGACTCACACGAGCATATGCAGCTTTAGCCATGTTAGAGCGGAGATGTCACCAGGCACACTTCCAGAAGCCCCGCACGAAGGGGTGGCTATTTGACACACTAGTCCGACCAGCTATGATGTATGCTGCGACAGTTTGGGCCCCAGGCCTCACAGCCACCCAGTGGAGTGCG
>CM035438.1:37183665-37191165 GCA_020310875.1 Ceratopteris richardii | reverse complement strand
ACCCTATGAATAATAGATTTAAGTCTCAACGCAAAGATTTTGGCGAAAATTTTGTAAATTATACTCATCATCGTAATAGGTCTCCAATCCCCTATCCGTCTAGGGACATCCAATTTAGGAACAAGCTTAACCTTGCCTAGCTTGAACGAGTAAGGCATTTTTTCTTCCACCCATATTTCATTACAAACCTCTCGGAGCAAAGTTTTAAGGGAAGGCCAAAAAGCCAATACAAATTCCTTCGTAATGCCATCCATTCTCGGTGCCTTTCCATTTTTGAGAAGTTTAAGAGCCATAAAGATCTCTTCCTCAGATATAGTCTTTTCACAAGCCACAACCATATGCGAATCCAGTGTTTGTGGAGTAAAAGCAAGTAATTCCTGCACCGATGTGAACCAGGTCTCATCAGAATTAAAAGAAGCAGCAAACAGGTTACGAAAATGATCCGTACAATATGCAGCTATGGAGTTAGAACTCCTCTATCTCTTTCCAGCATGGATATTTGAAGTTTAAGATGTTTAACCCGTAGAAAATAAAAAAAAAAAGAGAGAATTAGCATGAAGATCAGCTTCCGATTTTGTTGAGTTGAGAACAATAGAAAAGTATTTTCCACAATGTCTAATTACATCTTGCATACCAATCACAAGAACCTCCCATTTCATACAAGCAGATATCTTCAAAGAAAGCACGTGCTGAATTAAATTGCAAACTTCTGATTTAAACATTGATGTTCGAAACCAAAAATGGTTAAGCCTCAATGGGATTCTATATAGTTTATCAGGTATACAAGAGGTCCATTGAGGTTCGCGAAGATCAATCCACAGTGGATTGTGATCCGAAAGAAGCATCGTAGATCTATCCACATTGTAGATGTTGGATCTAAATTCTGCACATGAGAATAATAGCATCTATCTAGCCTACTCATGGCTTTCTTATGCGATCTTGAATGAAAAGTGTATCTGATTGTGTGTCCTCCCATGAAATTCCATAAATCCTCGCAATACAGCTTATCCAAAATTTCTCTCCAAATCACTTTTTCTTGCGAGGAAATAAGAGAAGAGATCGTTGTGCAATCTGCATCCGAATCGACCATATTAAAATCCCCACACATCAAGATACGAGAGCATCTCTCCACACTTGAAGGTTTACAAAATTTTGAATTGCCTGCAAAAGGCTTTTCCAAGTCTGCACCCTTTCCCGGCTGAGTTAGGAGCGTATACATTTATACATATATAAGACACCACATGCACCAGTAGATGCAGCACAATGAATCTTCCTAAGGGGTCATCAAACAGAACCGAAAAGTGAATACACTTCCTAATAATGAAAAGACAACCTGAATACTTGTTTTTAATGCCATTATATCGCAATTGAAAGTCCTTCGTGGAAAAGGACAATCAAGCATGATCATGCTTTTTATGTTCTTGTATTGCCACCACATCTAATTGGTGTCTAATAATCCATCTCCACAACCTTGTCCATTTACCATATTGGCCTAAACCTTGTATATTCCATGTGGCTGGTTTCATGAAATGAACGGAGCAGGCTCAGAAGAATCCTCATGAACCAAGACTGGAGCCAATTTTTGCAACACAATATCCATATTATCCAAGTATCGGTCATACATTGCAGGATTGACGTCATTCAAAGGAAATGAGGAGTAACTAGATTGGAATTTGCTTCTTTTTCCTCGAAGAAGAGCCTTTTTGTAACTAACTTGAGTAAATCCATCACTGTCGACCACCCTTTTTGCGTCAGCTTCCCTGCGACCTAAAACTTCCTTGCTCAGTCCTTCACCCTCCCTACGTTTATATACATTCAGTTTGACTGGAGTGACAGGAGGTAACGGGTGTCCTTGCCTTTCATTCACTTTTTCTTTCCCCTTAAAGCTAAAACCCTGATCTGTTTGTTGTCTAGAAACTGACACGTTTCCAGCGGCCACATTAGTGACAGGTACTATCCTTTGTTTGCCAAAAATCTGTTCTTCAGGAACCAATACTTTACTACCAAGATACGTGGGAATAAGATTAACACCCTCACTTTTCGAAGAAGTACAATTTTTGGAGTAATGCCCTAAATTTCCACAATGAAAACAAGAACCAGCTATATTACCCCATTTGAGGTAAATGACAATTCTCCCAACTGCAGGCACATTTATACCAAGAGTCTTGGGGAACGGTCTTGAAGTGTTCCAAAGCACACAAATCCTATTCTTATTTGAAGCAGAAACGGTCGGGATGTATAACACTTTGCCCAAGACTTTAGCCACATTCCCAATATTGGTCCATAAAAAAGAGGGCAAATCTACAAGCTCTACCCAGACCGGACACTTATACAACAATTCTTCTTTCATTGCCTTAACCGGCTTCCAAGGAAAAACGTGCGCAATTAAACCACAAAGGAAAACCGTCTGCTCCTGTACAAACTGTAATTTAATATCATTATCATTGAAAATGATCTCAAATAAACCATGTCCGGAGTAGAAGACCTTATCAACCACCACTTTACCCACATTAGCATTGATAGCAAAGGGTACATCTGCTGCAAACGGAATACGCGAGGTGAGAAACAAAAGCAAGCCTTTCTCATGAAACATTAATGCTGATTCCCGAATCAAAGCGGGGTCCACGTCAACTTTCAAATCTCCCTGTACATTCTCATCACGAGTAAGTGCATCCTCCATCATGCCCCTCAGTTTATCTACATCCACCTCATTTACCGAAAGTGTTCGAGTTTGAGGGACAAAATCGGATTGATGAGAATTCATAATTGACTGAGTATTTTGCATGTCTGAACAAGAAGCCATAACCGTTACTCTCTGATAAAGGCCTACAGCGCTCTGTATCTCTTTGCCGAGCTGCTTATGAGACCGATTTGAAGAAAACCCCCAATCCTCAAACTGAGAGAGCTTCCGGAAAACCTAATTTAGGACTTGCGCAAACCCTAACAGCTGCTTTTGATGACGTCGAACTGGAGAGGAACCCTAGCTCTGGCAAAAAAACAGAGTGAACAACCCACAGAAACATATGCACAACAGCGTCGACCTATCCCGACAGTAGCAACAGGGGTCCAAACGACTGAGCGAGGAAGAAAAAGCACCACAAAACCCTAAAATGCGAATATGTACAGCAGAACAGGACGCGAGCACGAGCGGGAAGACGACCATCGATCCATCATATATATATATATATATATATATATATATATATATATATATATATATATATATATATATATATATATATATATATATATATATATATATATATATATATATATATATATATATATATATATATGATGGCTGGCGTCGAGCTCTTACTGTCGAAAATCAGTGTCGTCTTCCTGCTGTACATATTCGCTTCGCTGCTGTAAATTAGCGTCCATTTGCGTTTTTGGAATCGCGTTAGGGTTTAGCAGCTGTTTTCGGCCGCCTTCGTCAGCAGCAAACTGCGCTTTGTTAGGGTTTTCAGAACTTCATCAGAGCTGCGCATTGTTAGGGTTTTATCAAAGCGGCACTGCTGCGTAGTAGCTTTCAGATTTAGCATCTGCTGGAAGCTTCGATTTGAGTTGTTTTGTGTCTTTTATTGTAAACGGAAAAAGAAAGCAGCAGGGGATTTGCAATCAATGTTATGGATCCTTCTCTGAATACTCAGGATGTGGCACTTGCTTCTAGTGCCTCCGTTCATTGTGCTTCTCAGCCTACTGAGGTGGTACCTCAAACTCCTGTGCCAAATGGAATAGATTTCAATAAACTGAAGCTCATGATGGAGGAAGCCCTTACTCATGATGAAGATGTGCATGCAGATTTGAAGGTTGATGTGGACCCGTCCTTGATTTGGGATTCAGCCCTTATGTTTCATGAAAGGGGGCTGCCACTCTTTTTTACTACACGCATTCCCTTGGCAGTTGATGTAGCACTGGCTATTAATGCAAGTGTGGAAAAGGAAGTGGTTGATAAAGTGTTTTATTCTAGGCATGGCCTTTTTGAAGTGGTATTTGTGGACAACAATATCAGGGATCAGTTCTTCGAACAACAGACTGTATTCTTGTGTGGTTTAATGGCTCATGTATTTCCGTGGAAGCCGGTCAAGGCCATGAAACAGGAGCTCCTTTATAAATGTTCTGTGTGGGTGGAGCTTATCGATTTACCATCATTCTTGTGGGCGAGTATAGGGCATATAGCTAAAGTTTTAGGGAAGGTGCTTTATACTCCCTCTATCTTGGCCCCCAAATTTGGACAGAATATGTATTCTATGGAATACTTCTAGGCCGTTTTCTAAAACTCTCGGCATTAATGTACCCAATGTTGGCAGAATTGTGATCTATTTGAAATGGGGAAATATGGCTGGTGCATGCTTCCACTGTGGCAATTTGGGGCATTATTCAAAAAACTGCCCTTCTCTAAAAACAGAAGGAATCAATCTTATCCCTACCTGTTGAGGTAGTAAAATTTTGGTACCTGAAGAGCAGGTATTTGGCAAGCAAAAAACTATTCCTTCTACTAATATGAGGACTGGAAATTCAGCTGCACCGCTGCCTCGGGCAAATCAAGGATATAGTGGCAAGGGGAAAGAGTGTATGAATGAAAAGCAATGCAATCCCGGGACTTCCACTACCCCGGCAAAGCTTAGTGTATACAAGAGGAGAGAGGATGAAGGAACTAGCAAAGATGCTCCAATAGAAAAAGGCGGAGAAGTTGGTAAGCGGTGTATGGATAATGACGGATTCACCCCGGTTACTTATAAAAAAGCCTTGCTTCGTGGTAAACGAAGTAAATTCCAATCAAGTTACTCGGCATCTCCATTGGATGGTGCTAATCTGGCTCCTCACACTAGTGAATTTGACATCGATTGTTATGAGAACATGTATATTGTGTTACAAGAATTAGCTCCAGTGCTGGGTCATGAGGACCCCCCTCATGTTTCTTCACCGATCTCATGAAGTTAGCAACATGGAATATTCAGGGTCTTGGTCAATACGGTAAATGGACAAGATTATGGAGATGGATCATTCGACATCAACTAGATATGGTGGCAATTCAAGAGCATAAGAAGCATGATCATGCTGGAATGCTTCTTTATACTAAGGATTTTCAGCTTTGTTACAATGGTATTAAAAACAATTACTCAGGTTGTCTTTTCATTGTTAGGAGAGACATTCAATACACGGTCATGTTTGATGATCCTCATGGAAGGTTTATTGCATTGCATCTTATGCTACATGGTGTTTCATTTGTATGCATTAATGTCTATGCTCCGAACTCTCCTGCAGAGGGGATTAAAACTTGGAAACGTCTCTTGCAATCTATTCTCCAATGTATGCCTCTTTCAATGTGGAGGGATGCTCGGATCTTGTTGTGTGGGGATTTTAATATGGTGGATATCCAAGCTGATTGTACAACAACATCTTCTTTCGTTTCTGTCCAGGAAAAAGAAACTTGGCAACAAATTTTGGATGTTCTAAGTTGTATGGATTTATGGGGTTTTATTGGAGGACATACGATCCAATATACGTTTCACTCAAGGTTGCATAAATCTGCTATGAGTAGACTGGATAGGTGCTATTACTCGCATGTATATACTTTAAATAATGCATCTGCAATGTGGATTGATGCGACGATGCTTCACTTTGATCATAATCCACTTTTGATTAATCTTTGTGACTCTCATTGGGAAATGAATATCCCCGTAAATCTTCGTAAGATTCCTTTGCGGCTAAATCATGCTTGGCTTCAAACTTCTTTCTTTAAATCTAAAGTTCATAGTTTGATTCAGCAGGTTATCTCTTTGGAATTTCCTGCATGTATGAAATGGGAATCTCTGGTGGTGGGTATGCAGGAGGTGATTAGAGAATGTGGGAAGTACTTCACTGTAACTCTTGCAAAAGCCAAAGTTGAAGCAGAGCGGGTGATCTTTTGCATGACTGAAAAGGTTGACTCTAGATTCTTACTCTCAGAGGGGGAATATATGCAGTTATGTGATGCTTACAGGTGCTTACAAGTTATTGAAAATAATGCTATTCAATCTTCCAAAATTCGAGCTAGATGTAGTGAAGTTAACGATCTTCATGCAAGTTTCAAATGCTTCTTTGATCGGGCAAAGAGACTTAAGGATACTATTACCATGCTTGAAGTGGACGGTTCAACTTTTCGGGATGGATCCATTGCCATTGTTTGCACTCAACACTTCCAAAATTCTTTTGCCCCCTCCTTTAAGACTGATGATGCGCGGTTTTCGTCCCTTCCAGAGGCGCTTGCTTTCACCCCTCACATCCTGGATGCTCGCATGGCTGAAGCTTGTGAAAAAGGAATAACTGAGGAAGAAGTTTTCATGGCCTATTGAAAGATCTGTGCGCCAGGGATGTCCCCTAAGCCTACTCTTTTATGCATTGGCTTCCTCACCAATGTTTTACTTACTGGAGGCTAAGATGAATTCACATTGCATTCATGGTATTTCAATTTTTGGAACTCAGCAATTCGCTCTTGGATTTGCGGATGATACGTTTATCTTTGCTAAAGCAGAGCATGAAAATGTTCAGAATATTATTGCTGCATTAAAGCCTTTTTCTTATGCATTGGGCTTATTGATTAATATGAAAAAATCAACGCTTGTTGATATTTCTGCTCAGCACTTTCATTCCTTTGTTTGGGAAGGGCCTAAAATTGAAAAGGGCACCATATTTCGTTATCTTGGCTACCCTTTTGGTTCAAATGCTTCTACCAAATGCAAAACTGAGTGGGTTTTGCATAGAGTCAGAAGTAAAATGAATCTATGGCATGCGATGCAATGGCCAATGCATACTAGGATCAGAATTGTTCAAGTCTTTATGCAACCGTATATTATGTATTATTTATTGCTCCTTGATTGGAAGAAGTGTCATCTTCATGTTTTTGAAGGCCTATTGAAGAATTTCTTGTGGAATAAAAGGCATAATAGGGCATTGGTGCTTTCTGCGTGGGAATATATTTGTCAGCCCAAGCTAAGAGGTGGTCTTGGAATTCTGCATTTACATGCACATTTGCAAGCTATACGGGTAGCCTTTATTATGCGCATTGGAGTCTTTCAAAGGCCTCTATGGACTGAGGTGTTCTGGATGCTATAAGGGAACTTCGAATTTAGACCCTTGGAATAAATTTTTCTCACATGCTCCATTGTATATTCCATTTCCTACCCTCAACTTCTTAATGAGAAGTTTTAAAAGGGCTTCTGCTTGCCTGACATGGAATGGGAGGCAACGTTATGGTGGAAACTCGTTTGCCTCTTTATCTCCATATTGGTCCTTTCGAACCCGCCGTTTGCTCACTCCTTAGGTGCATCGGCCAAATATTTCAACAATAAGGGAATTGACTCCATTGCAAAGTGATATAACTCCAAGTGGGAAACCAAATCTTTTCCTTTCATTAAGAAAACTTATGCCGTAGGGTCTGCTTATCGGTTCAAATGGATTCAGCTAGCGTCCTTTTTACAGCAATTTCAAGTACCTCTCTCCATTGATGCATCG
>CM035438.1:37173665-37178665 GCA_020310875.1 Ceratopteris richardii | reverse complement strand
TTGTCCTCACCTATTTCATCCCCACCGATGTCAATAATCATCCTCATTGCTTTAAGAATCCAAATTTGCCCATATCTTCAACAGCAAAATCGTCAAGGCTCTGAGATTGAGAAATTCAAATTCGCCCTTGATGCATAATTCACCTGGTGGAGCCCTTTGTTCACCCTTGCTGCATAATTCGGCCTGCTTTAATAGCCCCTTATTCGCAAATTCGCCTTTAACTCTCACTCGAATTCGCCTAGGACTATACAATGTGAAATCCGTCCCCAAATCCGCATGTTAAGAATTTGCCCGTGACTATACATATGGAATTTGTCCCCAAATTCGAAGGTTAAGAATTCGTCTCACACTCTCTTCAATTCGTCCATATAATTTAAGAATTCTTCCATTTGAAAATCCTTCAATCTTGCCTAGAATCTAATTAATTCATCCTCTCATCATCTAAGTCACCCTCACCCCTCCCAAGCTAAGCCATCCTCAGACCCTCCCTAGCCCTCCCTAAAGCGCCCAAATTGTCCTCATATCCAAAGCATTCCCCAAAGTGTCCGATTGGATGTGAGCCTTAATTCGCTCAATAGGCAGTAACTACTCAATTCGTCTTGCTGATGTTGGAATTCATCCATGGAATCGCCTATATTCAAATTTGTCCATGTTGCTTGGTGCTCGATTTATCCTTGATGCAGAATTCGTCTTTTGTGGAATTCAATCCAAAGGGATCTTTGGGATTCGTCCTTGATAGTAAATCGTCTTTTGTGGAATCCTTGCCCTATCCAGAATTTGTCCTTAATGTCCTATCCAAAATTTGTCTTTATTTCCCTATTCAATTCATCCTTGAATCGATTGGACCTTGAACTCACCGAGATTCCCCCCAAATTCATCTAAACAAATTTTTTCGTCCAAATGGTGCCTAGAGAATTCGTCTACATGGTTTTGTGAATGATAAGTCGTCCCTAATTGTCATTTCATAATTCGTGTTTATTACTCCCTAATTATCATTTCAGAATCCGTCCCTCACCATAATCTCAAAATTCATCCCACGACCATATTCACCCTCACTCCCATCCATATTCGCCCTCACTTCCCCCTCTAGCCTATTCATCCCCCATCTCCTTACCTAATCGTCGGCTCCTTCCCACTCAAGTCATAAGCGTAGAGACAAATTTTGGGTCAAATTCAAAGTGGGCAGTAGGATTCAATTCAAGGCAATAGTAGGATTCACGATAAAGTCCAAAATCACAATTATTTCTGACTTTGGGTATTACTCCAGTGTGCTTAAGGCTAGTACTCCAAGGAAAATAAGTGCAAGAAAAGCCTCCCCACATTCTGACTAATCAATTGGTTGTTAGTACCAAAATTAGACCACTCCTCCAAAAGTAGCCCACTCTTCCATCACTCTTGTCAATCACGATTGGGGCACATGCAGTAGTACGCAGTGAAGGTACAATAAATGCTTGGATTTGGTGGAGGCCACTCTCTTGGCCTTTGCTTGGCACTTGTATTGGGATCCATGAATCCGAAGGGAGACTCGCGTCTGTCAGAGCACCTCTATCGTTTTGGTCATCTTGTATTGCTTTGAGTTAGTCTAGTGTATTCTTGATCACGCTACTTCTTGATCTTTCTCTGCTCATTGGTGCAACTTTGTCCACTATGAATGGAGACCTCTCTGTGCTGCGTGTACAGAGTGAGGGCATTTGAGTTACGTGGCACTTAGCATGGCAATGAGATTGAGTATCTTTGGAGAGCTGTTCTAGATTTGAGTCTGTCATACTTCGTGCAAAAGTCACATATTGTTTCATATACTTTCATTGTGTCGTGTATTTAAGACAGAGTCTCTAGACCGATGCCCTTGAGTAGGAGTATTGAAATCATAGTCTCGATTACCCCCTCTACATTAGGCTAACTTATAAATGAAACAATGAAATTTGCTTTCCAAGTCAAGATTTTTAGCACTGTGGCAATAAAATCCCAATGTATATAAGGTCAACTTAAGATCGGTAGAGAAGTATTTTCCACAATCCCTAATCACATCTTGCATACCCACCATAAGAAATTCCCATTTCATACATGCTGAATCAATTCCCAACTTTAGATTTAAATAAAGATGTTTGAAGCCAGGAATGATTCAACCTCAAAGGAATTCTACGAAGTTTATCTGAAATACATGAACTCCAATCTAGCTCCCAAAGATCAGCCAACCGAGGATTATGATCCGAGAGAAGCATCATAGCATCAATCCACATTGTGGAATCCTTGCAATTAAGCATGACCAAAATTACTTTCCAAATTACATTCTCTTGGAAGGAAAGTAAAGGAGAAACAGTTGTGCAGTCAACATCAGAGTCCACAATATTAAAATCTCCACACAACAAGATACCAGCATCTGCCATCCCTCCACAGCTGAAAATGCATACAATGCTGAATAGACTGCAAAAGGTTTTTCCAAGTCTTAACTCTTTTTGCAGAAGAGTTAGGGGCATAAACATTAATACAAACATAAGGCACTGCATGCAACATGAGATGTACACTACTAAATCTGCTCTCTGGGTCACCAAACAGTACCGTGAAGCGAATGTCTTTTTAATGATGAAAAGATAGCTTGAGTATTTGTTCTTGATGCCATTATAGCGCAACTGAAAGTCTTTTGTGTAGTGGAGCATTCCAACATGATCATGTTTTTTGTGCTTTGTATTGCTATCAAATCGTACTAGTGTCTAATAATCCATCTCCACAACCTTGTCCACTTCCCATACTTGCCCAACCCTTGGATATTCCAAGTAGCTAACTTCATGGTACTGGCAGTGTAGCATAAGAGGAATCAACATGAGCCAAAGTCGGAGCCAAGTCTTGCGACACAATGTCCATATTATCATAGTAATCTGCCATATACTCCTCAAAGTGAGTTGCGAAATTGGCCCCATCCGTGGGGGTGGCAAAGTAACCAGATTGAAATTTGCTTCTTTTGCCACAAAGCAGGGCTTTCTTATAACTAACTGAGTTAATCCATCGATGACTACAACCTTTTTCCCTGCACCACCCTCCCTTCTTCCAAGAGTGTCTTTGTTCATTCCTTCTCCCTCTCTACGCTTATAAACAATAAGTTTTACAGGAGTAGTAGGAAGAGAGGGTGTGTTTGCTTTTCAGTCATCTTTTCTTTTCCTTTAGAGCTAGATCCTTGAGTTGTATGTGGTCTAGGAACTTCCATGTTTCTAGCATGTAAATTAGCAGGTGGAATAATCCTTTGTTTACCAAATATCTCCTCCTCACGAACCAAGATTTTGCTACGAGGACAGGTAGGAATAAGCCTAACTCCCTCATATTTTAGAGGACAGTTCTTGGAAGTGTCTTCCACAGTGAAAACATGAACCAACCATATTACCCCTTTTCAAGTAGATAACGATTGTACCAACATTGGGCACCTTAATACCAAGCGTTTTTGGAAATGATCTAGAAGAATTTCATGATACACAAATCCCATTTTTATTAGGAGTAGAAATGGATGGGTATATAGTACCTTACCTAAGACTTTAGCCACATGGCCAATACTAGTCCATAGGAAGGAAAGTAAATCCACAAGCTCCACCCACACCGGGCATTTATAAAGAAGCTCCTCTTTGATTGCCTTAACCGGCTTCGAATGAAATACATGTGCGTTTAAACTACATAAGAAAATAGTTTGCTACTCCAAGAACTATAATTTAACATTATTGTCATTAGAAATCATCTCAAATAATCCATGCCCAGAATAAGAGACTTTGTCAACCACATCTTTGTCCACACTTGCATTAATGGCATAAGCCACATCAATTGCAACGCGAATACATAGTGAAGAAAACGAGCCGACCCATGAAACATGAGGGTTGACTCCCAAATCAAAGATGAATCTACATCAACTCTCAAATCTTCCCATACATTCTCATCATGAGTGAGTGCATCTTCCATCATTCATTTCAATTTCTCCACATTCACACCATTTGAGGGAGGAGTTTCAAGAACAACATCAGCCACTTGAGGAGATTGATGAAGAGATGAATTCGAAATTGGCAAAGTGGTTTGAGTATCCGAAGAGGATGCCATGTAAAATCTGAGAATATGGACCTGTTGAAAACCTTAATTTTTTTATCTCACAGAGAGTACTGTCGAGAGTATGTGTTATTTGCATGTGGAAAGCTATAGCAGAAACCCTGAAACCGAGATGTAGCTGTTATCTACTGACCCTTCAGAGTACTGATGAGCATATATGTTATCTGCTTGTAAACAAGCTGCGGAGACCCTAAAAATGGCCACAGATGAAATCGCCTGTCCTAATCTGCTATGATGATGAACTCGCTCAGTATGTGTGTGCATATATACATACATACATACATACATACATACATACAAACATACATACATACATACATACATACATACATACATACATACATACATACATACATATATATATATATATATATATATATATATATATATATATATATATATATATATATATATATATATATATATATATATATATATATATATGTATATGTGCGTGCGTGCGTGTGTGTGTGTGTGTGTCTCTATATATATATATATATATATATATATATATATATATATATATATATATATATATATATATATATATATATATATATATATAGTATATATATATATATATACATATATATATTATATATATATATATATATATATATATATATATATATATATACTATATATATATATATATATTATATATATATATATATATATATATATATATATATATATTATATATATACGTATATATATATATAGATATATATATATATATATATATATATATATATATATACATATATATATATATATATATATATATATATACATATACACACATATATATATACATATATATATACGTATATATATACATATATATATATACGTATATATCTATATATATATATATATATATACATATATATATATATATATATATATATATACATATA
>CM035438.1:37158717-37163665 GCA_020310875.1 Ceratopteris richardii | reverse complement strand
AAGATTTGGAGTAAAGAAGATGGATACATTCACAAGAGTGAAGGACATGTACACATATGTACATTAGTTATGACATAGGTTACATATACTTATGGTTTGATAAGAGTTTGTATATAGATGCCTATAAATACTTTTGGAAAATGTCGGGATATAGAGAGAAGACAAAGAGAGACTTTGTATGAGCATAGGTATAGAGAAATTAGTGATTGTAATGTCAATAGACAGTTGAGAAAGAAGTTGTAATCTCTCTCACTTTTCAGTTGTAGTCTTCTCCTGAAATCAAAGAAATGTTGCGCCCGATGTTTCTGCGTCTACTCCGTCTGTGGTAGATCATTTGTGAAATCCTTTTGAGGATATCTAAGTTGTTAGTTAATGAGTTGTGACTAGAATTTCAGAGTCTAATTGCAAACAAGCTAGGAGAATTGTTAGTAGGAACATTCATGTGTGTTGAATGTTCACAGTTCTCTGAAACTGGCGCACATTTCGAGTTGAAAGAAATGAGTAGTGCTCAGTGCACAGTGTAAAGTTTTACACATATGATAGCTCAAAATCTAAGTTGAGAGATAAGCTATCTACAGCCAAAAGGATTTGGTAAAACGGGTTCGACATTGTGAGAACCAAAGTTAAGAAGTTAGGGGTGTCAAATCGACTTCTCAGAAGTAAAGATTTGGATATAGGTAACTTGTGAAGTTGATTTCTCAAGTTATACTAAACCTTTTTGAGAACTTTAACTTGGAGAAGGTGCGCAATCTCTAGGAGACACTCCATACAAAATTTCATAGAAAACTTTACATGTTTGATAGGTCAATGAGAAGAAATTGTGCAGCAGACTTTCTGTGTTTCATCTTCTTCACAGATTTTCTCAATTTTAATAATTTGGAGATTGGACCTCTAGTTTAGTGAAGGTTTTGACTTACTCTTGATATAGAGGTGTTCTAAATTCAGAGTAGGTTGTTCTTTTGGAGATTAACACTCTCCATCAGTGGTATCAGAGCAGGAGACATCAAATCAAGGAAAGGAAGGTCCCGACTGCTGCAGATTCAAGAAATTCAACACTTGAAGGACTAAGAAGTGAAAGTTTGAGGCCAAAGCTTGAGGAGGAGACCATACGACATCAAGAAGGACAAAAGGAGTCTAAATTCGAAGTAAAGGTACATACATTGTTTGTAAAGCTTGAAGTTTTCAATACACGGTGGACACAAATGGGAGATCTCTTCAGATAGAGAAATTGGATAGGGAAAACTATCCTGCATGGTCAATGAGGATGGAAGCTCATCTTATGAGCAAAGATTTAATTGCTTATAATCACAGGAGAAGAGAGAAGCCACAGTTCCATAGATCCTAGTGTTCCAACTAGGGAAGAGTTAGCAGATTTGAAAAATTGGATGAAGAAAGATGCTCAAGCTAGGAGCATTATCTATATGGGAGTCAATGATTACTTGCTACCTCATATTCGAGGTCTTGAAAGTGCAACTGACATTGGAATGCTTTGGAGGAGCATTTCCAGAATACTACAAAAGTCAAGGAAGGCATCCTTATGGGCAGAGTTTACTACCTTCAAGAAAAAGGCTTCACAAGTCCATCTCAGACTATGTGACAAGGATGAAAGATATTGCAGATGCATTAGGAGCTGTTGATGAGACATTGAGGAAGATAAGTTGGTAAGGCAAATCCTTACAGGTTTGAGAGGTGATGACAAATGGAAGCCATTCATTTTGTCTACAGAGTTATCACTTGATCATTTTACTCCTGATTTAAATCAATTGTTAGGTCATATGCTAACATTTGAGTAGGATGTTAAGGAGATGGTGACAAGAGTACAGGTCATGCAATGTACTCAAAGGACAAGAAGAAGAATAGCAAAGGAAAGCAACAAGTAAATGAAGATGAAGGAGACAACTATTCAAGCCACTTCCTAAGAGGAAGAGGAGGTGGCAAAGGTAGAGGAAAGAGGCAGGAATAAAAAAGATGGAGGCAAAGCTTGCTGGATTTGTGGTAAGACAAATCACTTAGCTAATGATTGTTGGCATAATAATCAGAACAATGGTGGATACAATCAAAATTATAATTCAAGAGGAAGAGGTGGCAGAAATCAAAGAGGTAATTTCCGAGGTAGAGGTGGAAGGAAAGTACTTTGGAAGAAATGCAGGTAGAGGATTCCAAAGTCAACAATATAACAACACCTACTACAATTATGCTTCAGATCAAAAGGAGGATTCAACATTGATAATGAATGCAACTTGTGAAAGGCAGAGTGAAGATCAAAGAGTTTTCTACATTGACTCAGGGTGTAGCAATCACCTGAGTGGTATATATCCTTGATGACTAACTTGGAGAATAATGTTTTTAATCATGTTGTTTCAAAACAGGTGACAACACAAACACAATGTGAAGTCAATTGGATCAGTGAAGGCCAAAGGATGGAAGCACCTTATTGAGTAAGGTCTTGTATGTTCCTACAATCCCTAAGAATTTGATAAGTGTAGGACAAATTGTTGAAAAGGGATATGAAGTAAGGTTCACTAATGATGGAGTATATGTGGAAGACCCTAGCCAAGGGTATAAACAGATTGTTTCAGGGAAAAAGGAAGGAAGATTATTTACATTGAAGATTCAAGGCAATATTGGTCATGCTATGTTCACATATGGAGGACATAAGATCTCTGAGTTAGATCTTTGGCACAAGAGGCTTGGACATTTCAATGAAAGAGGTATTAAAGATATGGTTAACAATGGTTCAGTGCTTGGATTGCCTAATGTTGCAGGTCAACATATGACATACAAATGTGAGGCATGTCAATTAGGTAAGGCTCATAAGAATTCTTACTCCAAGCATGGTTGTATGCACTCAGAGAAGCTTGAGTTGGTACACACAGATGTGTGGGGACCATCAAAGGATTTCAGTATAAATGGGTCAAGGTATTATGTGATTTATGTTGATGATGCTACTAGGTGGATCACTATCTATGTGATCAAGATAAGTCAGAAGTGTTTAATACATTTAAGCACTATCATGCATATGCAGAAAGAATTACAGGTCATAAGTTGAAAAGACTAAGGTCAGATGGAGGGGGAGAGTATTTCTCTAATGAGTTCAGTGATTACTTATGGAATGCAGGTATAAAAAGGGAAGTTACTTGCAGGTACTCTCCTCAACAAAATGGTTGTTGCAGAAAGGAGAAATAGAACACTTGTTGAGTTTGCAAGATCCATGATGAAGGAGAAAAATTGCCCTAATTATTTGTGGGCTGAGGCTGTAAATACAGCTACTTATTTGGTCAATAGGTTACCATGTAAAGCCTTGCAGGGTATGACACCATATGAGGCTTGGTGGGGTAAGAGACCTACCTTGGATCATTGCAGAGTTTTTGGGTGTGGTGGCATATGCATATGTGCCATCACAATTAAGACACAAATTGGAGCCTAAAGCTGAAAAATATGTTTTCATTGGATATGATGATAAGCAGATGGGCTATAGATTGTGGAGTCCATCTACAAAACAATTCATGGTTTCTAAAGATGTTACATTTGATGAACAAAGTACTTGGTATGCAGGTACAATCAATATCAATACAGGTGATGAAGAAGAAGTGAGTCAAAGAAAAGGTAAATCAAAAGTTCAGATATTTGATGAGGCAAGAGAATAATGAAGTGCAGGTTGAAGTGGAAGAGACACCAAGATTTGATCCTGAATGTGAAGAGCCAGAAACCTCAAGGAGTGGAGAACTCAGAAGGTCATCAAGAAATAGATGGCAACCTACAAGGTATAGTTATGATACTTCATTTTTGGCTACAAAAGACTATGCTTATATGGTGAATACAGATGAAGACCCTTCTACATATGAAGAGGCAAAAGGTAAGGAAAAATGGGAGAGTGCTATGCAGGAAGAATATGATGCACTATTGGAGAACCAAACATGGGATTTGGTTCCAAAACCAAATAGTCAGAAGATCATTGGATGCAAGTGGGTCTACAAGACAAAAAGGTTTGCAGATGGAAGTGTGTCTAGATACAAAGCTAGACTTGTTGTCAAAGGCTTTGCTCAGACATATGGTATTGATTATGATGAGACTTATAGTCCTGTGGCAAAGATGACAACCATCAGGACACTTATTGCTATTGCTGCATGTAAAGGTTGGAAGTTATGTCAACTTGATGTGAAAAATGCTTTTTTGAATGGTTATATTTCAGATGATGTGTTCATGGAGCAACCTCAAGGGTTCAGAGATAAAAGATATCCAGATCATGTGTGCAAGCTCAAGAGAGCTTTGTATGGCTTGAAGCAGGCCCCAAGGGCATGGAACTATAGACTTGTGAAGTTCCTAAAAGAACTTGGATTTCAGGTGTCTAAAGCAGATAGTAGCTTGCTTGTCAAAGCAAGTGAAAATGGGTTCATATACATGTGCATATATGTTGATGATATAATTCTTACAGGTACAGATGAAGAAGGAATACAAAGACTTAAGAAGCAAATGGAAAAAGGAGTTCAAGATAAGTGACTTGGGAGACTTGTCATACTTCTTGGGCATGGAGATTACATATACTCAACATGGAGTATTTGTGACCCAAGAAAGGTATTTGAAGAACTTGTTAATCAAGTTTAAAATGGATGATTGCAGGGTAGCACCTACACCAATGGAGGTGAATCACAAATTGAGTAAGTTTGGAGGTGAAGAACTCAAGGACATGAGACAATATCAGAGTTTAGTTGGTAGTCTTATCTATGCTACTTTAACTAGACCTGATTTATCATATGCAGTTGGAGTTTTGTCTCAATTTATGCATTGCCCAAGGAAAGAACATTGGATTGCAGGACAAAGGGTGTTGAGGTACATTAAGGGTACACTCAATGAAGGTTTGTATTATGGGTTTACCTCAGATACAAATATCAAAATTTATAGTGATGCAGATTGGGCAGGTAATCCAGATGATAGAAGATCAACCTAT
>CM035438.1:37128717-37153717 GCA_020310875.1 Ceratopteris richardii | reverse complement strand
GGTCTTTATCCACATAGCTTCTTGAATAGCATTTGCAAGTCCTCTGTATTTAGCTTTAGTTGATGAGAGAGCAATTGTATGTTGCTTTTTGAAGACCATGAGATCAATTTGGTACCTAGAAATGTGAGATAACTTGATGTGCTTCTCGTATCATCTTTGAAACCTACCCAATCTGCATCAAAAATAATTTTACATCTATATCAGATGTCTAAGGGTAATATAGCCCTTCATTAATTATGCCTTCAAATACTTTAGAATTCTTTTGACTGCTTCCATGTGAGGCTTCCTTGGAGTGTGCATGAATTGACTTAGCATACTAACTCCACAACATATATCTACTCTAGTTAGAATAGCATAGTTCAAGCTTCCAACTAAGCTTTGGTAAATAGTCACATCTTCAATTAGCTCACCTTCATGAACACTTAGGTTATGATTTACCTCCATGGGTGTACGTGCAACCTTTGTATTTATCATCTTGAATTTGGTAATCATATCTCCAATGTGCTTTCTCTAAGTTAGGAATATACCTCCTTTTGTATATACCACTTCCAAACCTAGGAAGTAAGTGAGTAAGCCACAATCACTGATCTTGAACTCTTCTCTCATATGAGCTCTGATCCTTTTGATTCCATCTGCATCATTACCTATAATGATTATATCATCCACATATACACAAAGGTATATGAACTCTGAGTGATTCCTCTTTATGAAGAGGGAAGGATCTGCCTTGCTCACCATAAATCTTTTATCTTGCAAATAAGTGACTAATCTATGGTTCCAAGCTCTAGGAGCTTGCTTCAAGCCATACAAATATTTCCTTAATCTGTATACATGTTCTGGATATGATCTATCTTCAAAACCCAGAGGTTGAGCCATGTATACCTCCTCTGAAATCCAACCATTTAGAAAAGCATTTCTAGCATCCATTCGATAGATATTCTAATGCTTAGAAGATGATACATTCATGAGTACTCTAATTGTAGGCATCTTTGCCACAAGCGAGAATATTTCTTCATAATCTATACCTTGGGTTTGAGCAAATCCTTTAGCCACAAGGCTTGCTTTGTACCTATTAATTGAGCCGTCAAAATTCTTATTTACCTTGTAAATCCATCTTGAGCCAGTGGACCTTCATGGATGGTTTCTTGGGAACCAATTCCCAAGTTTGATTTTCTTGTAGAGCTTCTATTTCTTCTTCTCTGGCATCTCCCCATTCTGGTTTCTTCTTGGCCTCTTCATATATTGTTGATGGTTCTTTAGATTTGTATCCTGAGCAATATAAATGGAATGATTAATGACCAAGGATGTGTCATAGCCATAACTTTCTGGCTTCCTTTTCTGTCTAGTGGATCTCCTTATAGTTTGTTGCGATGATTCTACCACATCTCTCATCTCTTGCACTTTGGCTTTGCCTTTGGAGTTCCAAGAATTGATTTCTCTTCTTGGAGACTTCTGATCACCATCAAAATCAATTTGCCTCTCATTTGTGAAGGTATGTGTGCATATGCTATGCACCCACAGATCCTGCAATGATCAAGACTAGGTCTTGTTCCATTCCATGCTTCATATGGTGTCATCCCATACAATGATTTTGATGGGAGTCTATTCATTAGATAGGTGGTTGTGGACACAACCTCTGGCCATAGGTACTTGAGGATTATTTTTGTTATATGATTTGTTGTTGTAACCATTGTTATTGTTGAATCTACCTCTTGAGCTTCCATAGCCTCCTCTATTGTAACCTTTTCCTCTTTGGTTTCTAGGATTCTTGAAACAATTTTCAGTAATGTGATTACCTAAACCACATATGGCACATGGAGAGGAGCTTTGAGATCTCCCCCTACCTTGTCTTCCTCGGCTGCCTCTTCCTCTTGAACCTATACCTCTACCTGCAAAGTTTGCTTGAGACGTACTACCCTCATTGTCAGACTTTTTGTTCTTGCATTTACCATCTTTATTTTTGTTCTTATCTATATATAGGGTAGAGGATTGATTACCTTTTGATTTGTCTTCATTCTTCATAAGCTTTGCCTCATGTGTGAACAATTGTCCCATGAGGGTGTTGAAATCACGAACCTGCATATCCATGTAGAGGTCCATGGCTATGGTGAAAGCTTCCCATTTGTCATATGCCTTTATTCCATTGACCACTTGCCTCACTATATTCTATTCATTAGTGACTTCTCTAATGCTCCCAAGTTTATCTATTGTGTCCATTTTTGTGACAAAATCAGTCACACTTTGCTTGGGCATGATTTGAGTGTAGTGAACTCCATCCACAGTTGGTTTTTTCTTGCCTTGGTACTTGATGAGAAGAATTCTTCAAGAGCATTCCAAATCTTTTGTGAAGTCTTGCAATTCCTGATGTGTGGAAGTAAAAAATTAGAGATTGAGTTAAGAATGTATGACCTAGCTAGAGCATACTTTGAGCACCACATGGTTAACCTCTCTTGTTCTTCTTGAGTTCGTTGTCTTTTGCTTCTAAGGATTGGCATCATCTCATCTCTAGAAATATAACCATAGAGGTTTCTACCTTGATGAAGGAAATCCATCTCCCATGTTGATTTGGTGTTGCTTTGATACCATTGTGAGGAGATGGTTGGATATGCTCCAAAAATGAGCTGGTATTGCACAAAACCTGTTGTACACTTGCCAAGTTGACTCCAGGGATGCTTAGTAGACACCTTTGGATTCACAATAATGCATTTACAATCGTTCAGTAATTTAGAACATCATTCCAAAGAGTTTGCACCAAAAAAGATAACTTGCACATGCAAGAAATGAGAGAAAACTTTCTATTTTGGGAATGCACGTGCTTAGTATTTTGCTCAGAGCTCATAACTTGGTATGAATTGACTAGAGAGCTTTTGCACACATCTAATTCAAGTGTATAGCTAACTAAAGCAAGTTATTTCATGAATCTAGAGCACTATAGATTGAGAAATGAGTTTAGCAACTTAGGGGAGTCATCCTGACATTTCAAGAACAAGATGATCTACAAACATAGATGACTTCATTAGTTCATATCTCGAGATTGGTTGATCTAAAAATAATGAAACTTGATATCTAGATAGTAGACTATATCAATCAAAAGTGCATCAAATGTTTGAGTACACATAGATAAATCACTTCTGCAAAATTAGTGAAATGATGAAGATGCAACAAAGAGCAGTAGACAAAAATGAACTTGGAGAAGTGTATCAAATTATGTATGCTAATGAACATATGATACAAGGGAAGTGTAGCAGACTACTCATACATATGTTGAGCCCAAGGTATGCTCAATCATGTAGCTCAATAGCTCTCAGAATGAATCTCTACTTCCCCATGACTAAATCACCTCTTATTATACTCATCTAGTGAGATTGAAATTTGAACTTCCCTCACCTAAAAGTGTTCCTAGACTTTAGGGGTGGTCTAAATTGATTCCTTGGACTGCATGAGTCATGGTTTTAGCTCACTAACGTCACAAGATTCCATATTCTCTTGCTTTCAGATTTACCCAAAGGCAAATACTCCTAAATTGACAACTATTGGGGATGTAAGCATCATGTGACCTTACCCCTATATTCATATATATATATAAATCATATATAGAGCATTGCCTCGAGAGACCATTTTTGGGTTTCGAGGCTCCCACACATCTATGCAAGCCTCTCCTCTCCTCTCTCTCCCTCCATCTCCTCCTTGCTTCTCTTGTTCTGCACACCAAAGCCCTTCATTAGTATCAAAGCTTGTTGAAGGCTGGTGTGCAAGAAGCTTCCATGGAAGCTTAGGTCACAAAAGCTGAAAGTGCAAGTCCACACCTCTCAACAACTGTTTTGTATTTTGGCCATAACTCGAGCTACAAAGCTCATATTGATGCATTTTAAAGTTCTGTGCATAGCTGACATAGAGGGCCACAAATTCATCAAAATAAAAAAACACAAACTGATGTAAAACATGAATCTACAATCACTTGGACAATAGGTCAGTGTTTTAGAACCTAGTTTGGAGTTCTAAAGCATCGAAATTTTGAAAAACACAGACTGATGTAAAAGAAGCATCTACAATCACTTGGACAACATGTTAGTGTTTGGATTGTAACTTGAGTTTCACAAGTCGGATTCATGCAATTCAACTTGTTGTGCATAGCTTACAAATGAGGCTACAAGTTTATAGAAAATATAATTCCATATTTTGAGTGCTACATCACCAAAATTGCAAAATATAGAGCAACAATTATGTAGGTGAAAGTGAAATTGACAATAGATGCCTGTTCTGTGCATATCTTGAGCTAGACACCTCTGATTGAGGCATTCTATATAACATTACGTAGATAAGAAAGAGTTACTGAAGTTTGTTGAGATTCAAAGGGTTGTCACCTATAAAATAAAAAAACATAGAGCAACATATTCTTAGCATAAGAACCCTAGTTGCTTTTGGATGTTCATTTTGTTATGGAACTTCTTCGAGAGAGATTTTTTGGTGTGTGAGTGTTTATTTTTAGAGCTTGAAGGTATTGTCCATGTATGAGCACTGTGGTAGCTCCTCAATATGAGAGTAGAGCATGATGTTGTCACGTGTTTGGCATGTGAGATGACATTGTGGTATACCCTTTTTTGAAGTTCATGTCATCATGAGTTTGATCATGGCATTGTCAGTGGATGTATAGTGGCATTGTGGTCTCTATCTTGCTTATGCCACTTGGTTATGGATTTACTTTCCGGTTACACATAATTTTATCAGAGTTGATTTTTTATCTTGGTTGGTACTTGTCTCTCTATTTTCTTTGTAGGTACATGATCCAGTTTGGAGCCTAAGTTGCACATCCGTTTTTCACCTTGATTGGCTATTCTATTAGCATATGGTCATTGATTTGATGTCTTATTTACCGATGTGATTCTTGTCATATGTGGATGGTGATTTCCATATGGTTTATTTGGCTCAGAGTACAAAGGAAACTGCCAAAATTTTATTGGCTTTTATGTTAGAAGAGTACTCTAATATATCTTTTATATTTGTGTGATAGCTTTCGATCATTGCTTATCTCCATTCACTTGGACTTGGTCACAGGTCATTTGTGACAGGTTGGACCATCTTATAGGATTTATTCTTGAGTGGAAGGTGTATCGCCATTGTATTGGCATGCATTGCCATCAGTTTTTGGCATGTGTATTTACCATTATCTTTGATTGGATCAGTGATGGGTGGTGACAGGTTAATCATTGTTCTTTTGCTATTGGTTATCTTGTTTGATTGCTAAGTTTACAGGGGATACTCTATCAAATTCTTTCCAAGATTCTTTTACATCTATTTGGCCAGTTTGGAGACTTTGAGAGCAGACTTATGCTCATGGTTTTATGTGCATGCTAGATGCATGGTTATGTGACAGGTGATTCACATGGTTTCTTCTCCAACGGGAATTTTTTTATGTGAGTTATGCATATGGATATGCAGGTGTGATCCTATTGAGGATAGAGTATTGTTTCTAGTCTCTTATTATATTTATACTCCCTTGGATTGCCAACATGGTGTCTTCTCGTTTGATGGTACTGAATTTCCGAGATGGAAAGATCAAATGTGGCATACATTGGTTCGTGTAGGGTTACACATGTATGTGCATAGAGATGCACAGAGGCCTTGTGGCATGCTCGACCACATATGGATGGATATGGATGCATTGGCTAGTTCCACTATCCGATTACACCTTGTGGATTCTATATATGATTCTATTATCTATGAGGAGACGAGTAGTGCATTATGGCAGAGACTACATGATATGTATGCGAGTCCATTGACTCATGTGAGACATAGATCGCATCGATGACTTTGATGTTGGCATTGTGGTCGTGAGGGCCATATTCAATGACGTTGCTTCTAGCAGATGCGATGACGATGTCAGAGATATGCATGTGATCCAAGTCAGGTAGTAGTTTGAGGAGAGTCTATGGCAAGGTGATATCACTTTCTCCAATGTTTCATCTCATGATTCCTCTTGTTCATTGGAGAGCACACATATGGCTTGGTTGCTTGATGCATTAGCCACTTTTCATGTTACTCCACATTGCGAGTGGTTTTATGGATTCTCGGGTGAGAGTCATGGATGTGTGCACATGCCCGATGATAAGACATATGACATTGAGGGTATAGGAGATACATGCCTTATGCTACCTAGTGGAGCATCACTTATGCTCAGACTTGTACGTTATGTGCCTTCATTCCCTATGAGCTTGATTTCACTTAGCTAGCTACAGGAGAGCAGATGTTATGCATTCCTTTGAGAGCATCATTTTCAATTGTAGTTGGGATAGCTTATGCTTGTCAGAGGTGCCATAGTTGGGCAAAGGTATCCACTGCAGGTACACCATGTGAGAGAGTCTCATCTCTATGGGAGTTCAACCTTACGTGTGATGTGAGAATCATCATGTCTCATTTTGTCTACCTACACATAGGTCTATTGACAATCATGATGCACATGTATGGCATGATTCAGATGCTCATATGGATGCACATGTAGAGCATACTTTGGATGCTCCTGATGCTTACATAGAGCATGATTTCATTCATCATATGGATGCTCTTGTGGAGCACACTTTGGATGACCAGATGGATGCTTTAGAGCATCATGTGGATGCTCATGTAGAGCATTGTGATGATACTCACTTAGAGTTAGATCATCACATGGATCTTGGTGTTGATGTTGTGTAGTTAGCTCATGTGGAGTATGATGATACACTTGGTATGGTAGAGCAGGATAGCTCTTATGGTACACAGTGTATGCTAGAGCATACTAGCTCTCAAGATGCACAACTAGACACATCCTTGGTTGATAGGATGGTTGATTTGAATGTTGATGAGTCAACGATCATGCATTCATTCTTGGATTCCCTCGTGCCAGATATTGACATAGATATGTCAAGACATATTGGTCTTGCCGATCGTGCTTTGGATGCCTTGGATACAGGCATGCCTGACACCCTTAGGTTAGCCAATATAGCACATGTTTCATCAACAATTGAGAGTTTGATGCATGAGTTGTTATGCTCGAGACCAGACATTGTAGTTGCTATGAGAGCATTTGCACTTGGAGTTGTCAATTGTTTGATAATTGACACAGGCATAGAGTGAGTGGAAGCTTTCCAGGAACTTCATCAGTTCTTGCATCAGTAAGATATGAGCTCAACTCTTATTGATATGAGTCTAGAGCAGTTTGAGGTGCATGGAAACACCTTATTTGAGGCAATTGGTGTATGCTGATTAGTATGGGTAGAGATCTAATCTCTTCCTATACATTATTGTATAGTCCTACATCATTCTTTGTATGTGTTATCACTTATGGTCACATTGACCCTTAAGTGGGAAATTGTTGGGGATGTAAGGATCATGTGACCTTACCCCAATATTCATATACATATACATCATATGTACAGCATTCCCTCAAGAGAGATCATTATGTGGGTTTTGAGGCTCCCACACATCTGTGCGCATCTCTCCTCTAATCTCTCTCCCTCCATCTCCTCCTTGCTCCTCTTGTTCTGCATACCAAAGCCCTTCAACGAGAAGGTGTTCATATGCGGTCCTCCATGTGAGCTTCATGAATTGAGAAGCAGTGGTGAATATTTAGCTAAGAAATAGTATAAAGGTATGGTTGAAGCTGCAAAGGAGGTCATATGGTTAAAGACTCTCATGAAGAGTTTTGACATCATTCAAAGTACACCCACTATTCATGGAGATAATATGAGTTCATTGTATCTAGCTGCTAATCTTGTTTTTCATGCCAGGACTAAACATATTGAGATTCAGTATCACTTCTTAAGAGAGAAGGTGATTGATAAGGAGATTGAAGTCATACATACTTCAACAAAAGATCAGATTGCAGTTATGCGAACAAAAAGCTTGGATGGACCAAAGCTACAAAGATTTAAAGACATGGTAGGTATAAAGAAGATAGAGAAAACCTGAATTGATGATTGAGGGGGAGCTGTTGGTGCAAATCAACCATCAATTGATGTCTTGGATGAAGACTTCAAGTCAAGCGATGATGAAAAGATCTAGAAATGAAGTTTGAAGATAGGGCATATTCAAGAAATGAAGACTTTTATACATATGTACATTAAACTTGTAGTTAACTCACATATACTTTTATTATGGTCATGAGCTTGTACATATATGCCTATATATACAAGTAGAACGTCAGGGCAAGCATGAGAGAGCATAAGATGAGAAGAATTAGAATTTGTGTAGCTCAGTGATGAGAAGCACCTCCTTTAATGTCAATCCGGGGAGACGTGAGGATGGTATGAAGACCACGAGCAAGTGGAAGCACAAGTGCGTGAGTGAGAAGCACACAAGCATGCACACACATACACACACACGCGCACACACAGTAGGAACAAAGAGAGTAGACAATGGAACCACTTCTATTGCAAGAACGTTCTCATACAAGCTCAAACTACAAGAAGCTACCCCCAAAAATGAGCTCTCTAGCTCTATTTATAGTTTTTGACTAGCTTTTGGCCCTGTCCAGACCTAGTGTCCGGCCTAGTTAAAAATTAGGTTCCAAGGCTTATTTGAGGGCTCAAACGAGATCTAAAAATTATGAAAATTGGCAGGCAACTACTTCTAAGGCTCCCCAAGCTCGAGGACTCCTCGGCTTGTACAAAATGGAGCTACAAAAAGGTGAAATGATATTTACAAGGGTTTTTTGTGATGAGACTCACTTAAGAAAGATGTAAGGGTTTTGAAAAAAAAAATGAAGGGTTGCCTTAGTGCTAGATCTGCATGTGTGTCCGTACTTGCTTCTTCCCGTATACTGTCAACACTCTCCCCCCCCTAGGGTCTGTCGCCTCTGACAGACCTCTGTTCCACAGTTTGATCAATGTACTTCTGCAGGAGGTCGGTTGCCAATTCTTGTTCTTTGATTCTTAAACCTCTGATCAGGTCTCGTTGCAAAGCCTCCCAATCAACTGTACCAGGCATGTCAGGTTGTGGCATCGTGTAAAGCTCGGAATGCATTGTTTGCTCGCATGCGAAGAGATGGAGTAAATGCGTAGGCCGTGGCGCGAATACCTCTAAATGTGCTTCCCAAAACCCCGTGGTGAACATATCGTCGAATGTTTGCTTGTAGCAGGTAGGGAGATATCTTATGCGTGCATGCCATGCGTACGCCACTCGTATGCTCGGGGTTGTGCTCATATCATATAGCAGGTCGTAGTTACCATTAATAAACCCGGGAATAGGAGGTTGAATACGGCATACATTGCGAAAAGTTTTGAGTACGACCTGCATCATATCGAAGATCTTGAGCATCATCTGGGCAGCGACATCTGGCATGGGGTGGAGACGTGGTATCCAATGTCTGATGGTTGCAATCATGTATGACACTGTGGGAGTACCGGTTGGGGGGGGCGATGACGGGGTAATTGAGCCATTCTTTACAGTTCGTGTTATTCTGAACCTTGATTGCAAAAGCTTTCCATGATCTTCGTCTTTGCACTGGCCCAAAACACGGATTGTACTTCAAATGCATGGGAGCGTGATCCCATGTTCGAAGCATTTCTGGGTAAGTTTCAAGTAACTTCTGCCTCCAAGTTGGTTGGAATATGGCCCCTTTTCGTGCCGCTTCTGGTATATCTTCTGGTTCGAACTGTGTGGCAAATGTTGGGCACTTGTTGGTGACTCTCTTGATTTCTGCGTTGTAGTCGGCCAACAATACAAAGTAGGGCTTGTATTGTAATTCTGAACTAGTGATAAGGCGTCTAGAGGTCATGTGCCTGAAGTACTCTGAGTGAAGGATGGTGTCCTCAATGGCCTTCATTGCTAGCATCTGAGTGGATATCCATTCCTGATGAGTTTTCCCCATTTCCTCTACCTGTTTCATCCATGCTGATGGGGGTTCCTCATAGGTATCTTGACCTTCTTCTGTGACGCGTCCTCCTGGGAATGGTTGAGGCTCGTAGGTGTCGTCGAATGCTTCCTCCACTGGAATAATAACTGCTTCTTCTTCTAACGGCTGCTCTGGTGGGGAAGGAGGTCGCTCGTACTGCATCAACTTCAATTTTAATTCTACAATCTGTTGTCGTAACTCCAATACATCATTGGTCGTTGAATGTTCAGGTTCAGGTGAAGTAGCAGCGTCGGTCATCTCTTTAGGTTCTCGTTGGTGTGGTGTAGACTCTTGGGGTCTCTGTAGGTCCTTCAGCTGGTCGGCAAGCTGATCATGTGCTTCTAAAAGATTGGCATAAGATTCCAAGATCTGTTGTATGCTTTCTGAGGGAACAGCTTGAAATTTAGCCAGGTCTATGGGTGCTCCCGGGGTGTTCTCCATGGCAGCCTCGAGGTTCTCTTGGTTTTGTTGTTGAAGCCGTCTGTTCTCTTCTTGAGCTGCCGCCAGATGTCGTCGTAGCAAGGCCATGTTTCGTTGAAGCCTTGCATTGCGGCCCATTTGATCTCGCAGCTGTTCCTCTATGGCTTTGCTCTCTTCCATATGCCTCGCTTCGAGTTGCGCATTTGCATGTTCGAGGGCGGATATTTTGCTTTGTGACTCCGTATGACTGGACTCCAAAGCATTGACACGCTCTTGGAGTGTTGCTGAGAGGGTGCAAAGCTCTTTGTTATTTTCTTCCAATAATGTATATTCCTGCTTAAGCTGAGTGGCAGCTTCGAGCATGGTGTCAAGTGCAAGACTAAATGAGGTGGATGCAGGGGTAAGGATGGAAGATGCAGGGGGTTGGGAAGTGGGAATGGGAAAAGTGGATGTTGTGCCTACAGTGCTTGGGAATGGCGACGTGAGTGAAATGATATGTGGTAATGTTGGGATAACAGTGGTGGTGGGTGATCCTGTGGATGGTGAGATGTCCATGGGATCGGACGTGAGAGTGTGTGATTCGTGCACTGTGAATACAGGAATGGTGGGTGGTGTGATAGTGGTGGCAGTGAATGTGGGGGAGTGGGTTTGGGAAAGGGACTTTTTATTATAAGTATCCACCTGCTGGAGTATATTTACAAGGTTTGTCCAGAATGAGGGTTGTGTGACTTGGGTTGAGTGTGAGTCAGTTGCTAGGGGAGTGGCGGATAGGGTTTGGGTGTGAGTGAATGGAAAAGGATGGGATGAGGTCTGGCTATTGGCAAGTGGTTGTCCAGGGGCGGGGAGATAGGAAGGGTGACCTATTATGGTTTGATCGGTGGCCGGATGACCGGTGTGAGGTTCCAAAATTTGGGTGGAAGTGTGGGACGTGGGTAAAGGGAAGGATGTAAAAACGGAGGTGTGTACAATGGTTTCGTGATGGTTGGATGTCGGTTGTTCAGGAGGAATAGTGGAGAGGGGTTCTGAAAGGTGGAGGGAAGGTGGCTGTGGAGATGGTACGTGTGTAATTACCTCAGGTTCGCCGGTGGGACTCGGGCTCGTCAAGTGAACATCTTCTGAAATTATAGTAGGCAAGGTGGTAGAGGTTTCCATTTGAATCATTTTCCCGCGTCGTGGTCGTGTATCAATCCTTCGTTGATTGTAGACAGGGTTTTCCTGATATACCATTGTCCTCAATGCCTCCCCGATCCCACATGTCTCTGCCAATAAATTCAATGCTTCCACAAAGTTGGAGTCCACATTCTCGGCTTGAAGCATCTGGTTCACTAGAGCTCTATTCGCCGCTTCTGTCATCTTATGTCTTCTCTGTACCTGCTTGATTGTCTTGTACAGCCGTCTGAGTTGTGCTGTGTAGGCAGGGGCCTCCTCTTCACTGTCTTGCGGGTCATTTCTGTGTGCGCCTTCCTGCACTTGTGTGTTTTGGTCATGAGGATGTTGTGCCACTCCTTCCCGATGTACTCTGCTCGTCTCGCCCCGCGGCTGTTCTCTTTGGGCAGATGCGCCCGGACCCACATTGTCCAGGGAATCTTCACTGTCGGATAGGGGGACCGTCTGCAGAAATCTTTCAAAATCAAAGTTTGGGTCCTCGGTGAAGGTGGCCATCGCTGCAAATTCTGCATCGGTAGGTAGTGGAGGGGCAGAAGGAGCGGGCTGTACCACCTCTCTTGGTTGAGACTCTTGGAGATGGATTGTGATAGGTGCCACCTGGGCTTCCTCTCTAGTGGAGACTTCGGCGGTGGCTTCTGGAGGGATCAGGACCTGTGAAAGGGATCCACGCATTCTTTTTGCAGGCTGACTCCCCGACTTTCGCCCTTTGAACAGCTCCAGGTGTGCATACTTTAGGGCTCGGGCAACTGGCACGTCATATGCAAGACATCTGTAGATGATTCTTATCAACGCACAACAACCATGTAGAGTGGGCTTCCTCACTCCCCGCTTGCCTGCCTCATACACCTGATCTAAGATCCATACCGGCATCTTAATGGGCAAGCTTCCGGTCTCTGCTAAATACAACCCGTACCATATCTTCTTGTGAGGCTGAGTGAAACGGTCTTGAGCGGGAAATGCGAAGTGCTGGAGGCACATCCGCAGGGGTATGGCGATGTTGGGGGTGAGGGTGCACATTTCTTTGAGCTTCTTGACTCTATTGCTTTTTATTGATTCTGGTATCAAGGGGTCGCGATCTGAAGGCACATGAGTGCCATACATTTGAAGGGCTTCCCTGATTAACGTTACATTTAATTCAAACTTCCTCATCTCCTCCAGATTGGATAAGGAGGGCACCAAGAATGTGCCGGAATGATCTTTATCCCCGGTAGGTTTTAGCGTAGCAATCAAGTAGTAGCACCTGAGGAAGTCGGGTTTAGGTAGAGCTGCACTGAAGTAAGCTTGTAGTCCTGCCTTTTGCCAGATATCCTGAAGTGGGGCTGCATTCTGTAAGGTCTCAAATTCTCTGGAAAAGAATTGGAAGGTCCACCAAACCCCTCCACACTCCATCTTTGACTCCCAGATGTGATCTGCGTCTCCCAAATCCCCTGGCATTTCATTGAACCAATGGGAGTGCCCTCTTACTCTTTCGGTTAGTCCACTGGGGGGATCTGGAATGGGAATCCTTCGCACATTCAAGAATTCTTCAGGCCGAGCCGTTGGTGGAGCTTCCACTGGCATGGCATCCCAATTGATAGGAGCACCAGATCCTGCCTGAGAGCTTGTGCCTGCTGCTGTTGCCATGAGAGTAGGTTGCTTATCTGCTGGAAGACGAAAGGCACATTAGTGTTGTATAGGAAACAAGATGTAGTGGTGTTCCCTTCACAATACTAACATGACAATCCCGGAGGTCAGTGGTTAGTGGTGAAGTGTTTGTGATAGTGTGAGTGGCGGTTAGAGGTCAGTGTCATCCTAGATGCATGTTTTGGGTATGCCATGGGCTCGGAATGCTCCTGTTGTTAGTGTGGGTGGATTTACAGAATTGGGTCAGGGGGTTTAGTACACGGTTTAATTCTCCATGCTTGGATAGAGGGGTCGTAGCTCTTAGAGCTAAAGATGGGTAAAGGTTCCTGGATGGGTGTGTGATGTATTTGAGACCTTTTGGGATACCCAAATCTGCGTGGGTGTGGGTCTATGGGTAAGGTATTTCTTGGCGATCCAAATTTGTCGAATGCTCGGACTTGTAGAAGCAGGTCGAGGGGATGGTGGATATTGATTCTGTTTCTGCCCTGCCTTTTGCTTGTCGATCTCGGCTTTGTTGGAGTTCTCCGGTGTTTTTTGTCCTTTTGGCACCCATATTTGTCTGGTGCCGCTTCCCTTGGTTGGCCTAAACTGCTTTCTTTGCCGCGTCTTATGATACTGCCGTCGGTCTGGGTTCCTTCTTCGTGGTTGACTCTGTTGTGGTTGAGGTTGAGAGGTCGGGTGGACGCTCTGCTTTGGAAAAGAAGGGAGTTCCAACACTTGCGTGACCTGCCCACTAGGAAATGATTCGTTCTTTAACTTTAATCTAGGCCTGTCCGCAACAAGTTTGGAAGGATGAGCACCGCAGGGTGTCGTGCTCATTTGGCTGCTGATGCAACCCACCTGATCGCTGATTGTGTCCATCTGCCCGCTGATTGTGTCCATCTGCCCGCTGATTGTGTCCATCTGCCCGCTGATTGTGTCCATCTGCCCTCGCGGATGGGTAGCTACCTCTTCTAGTTTGCAGGAAGTTCCAGGGAAGGTATCCTGTCGTCTTTCTGATTGACAACTGTCTATAGCCAAGCCCATGCGGGTTGGTGTAGACGTAGCGTGATTGAGCTGATCAAAGATCTTCCGGTCTTCCGTCGCATGTGTTTCATAGGGTCTAGGGTCACAACCGTCAGGCGGAATGCCGTTAGGGAAATCAAGCGGTATCACTCGCTTCTGCTCTAAGGTTCCAATCTGTAAGGAGCCTTGTCTAAGATTTAGGTCCACGGAGTGATCGTATAGCCAATCTTGGCCAAGGATTAGGGGTTCTATCAGGTCGTCATCATGGCACACTAGTAGCTTCGCCGTCATGGTCATATTCTTAATGAGGATAGGAAGATCCACCTCACCCATGCAAGGGGTTTCCATGCCTCCTAGCCCTATGAGGTATGCCTCAATTGGCCGCATTTCTATTCCTGAATCCTTATAGTGGGACCATCTAACCGCACTAGTCGCAGCACCTGAGTCAATTAAAGCCCTGAGTTCTTGGCAAGAGTTGCCGTGTTCTAGCTTAACTGTAATGAATGGTCTCCTGTCCACTATGCTAGGATGAGTGGTTGACTTTACTTGACACATGGCCATGGAATATCTGGGTGAAGTTTCCTGATGGTTATAAGGTTCTCTCCCTAGTCCTTGTCTTTTTAGCTTCATGCACTTAATGCGCTCTATGGCCTCTGCTTGTGCTTCTTCTCGAATTCGTTTTTCCTCCTCTTTACGTTGTTTAGCAGTATTGAGTCGACTTAGCATTTCCTCCGTGAGGGGTTCTTGATACAGCTTGACTCTGCATCCGCTAATATAGTTTGGGAGGACATCCCCCTCTAAAGTGGCTAGTTGTACTGCTCCACTCGTGGAGATCCTATTAATGATCATAGGTCCGTAGCCTCTCTTTTCTAGCTTTCTTGCGTGTTGTTTCAATGTGTAGACTAAAACTAGATCCCCTGCTTTCAAGCCCTTATCCTTCACATGGGCATCAAAGTATGCCTTTTGCCGTTTCTTAGCAGCATAGATGCCTGCTGCTGCTCGTAGCCTCGTCTCACCTAGACGCTCTAGATCCAAGATCCTAGAGGACAACTCATGTCCATTCCACTCATGCTCTTGTGCTACTCTTAAAGCTGGGATTAGGAAATCTAGTGGTAGCACTGCATTCTGTCCGAAGACCATCTGAAATGGGGTGGCATTGAGTACGGTTTTGTAGGCAACTCGGTATGCCCAAACAGCATGATGAAGTTGTTTGTCCCAATCAGAGCGTTTATTATTGACCAGTTTCGTCAATACGTTACATAGGATCTTATTCGTGCTCTCGGCTTGTCCGTTAGCTTGTGGGTGATAGGGTGCAGACTTCTTATGTACCACCATGAATTCTTGAAGGAGATTTTCAATGACCTCATTCAAGAAGTGCGTACCTCTATCACTAACCAACTCTATTGGTAACCCATATCTAGTGAACACATTTTCGAATAAGAACTTAGCTGTCGTTTGAGCATCATTCTTTGTCGTGGCCTTTACTTCCACCCACTTTGTAAGGTAATCTGTGGCTACAATAATGTATTCCGCATGGGAGTTTCTAGCTGGGGGGTTGATGGGACCTACAAAGTCTATACCCCACTTTGAAAATGCACGTCCTCCCATCATTGGCCTTAAGGGCATTTCATCTTTTCTTATCGGATATTGGGCACGTTGGCATGTGTCGCAACTCTTCACATAGGTATGTGCATCCATATGAAGAGTGGGCCACCAAAGTCCCGAGAATAGAATGGTCTTAATTACTCTGTCAGGCCCAAAGTGTCCGCCTGCAACACCGCTGTGTGCCGTTTCTAAGACTTTCAAGTAGTCTGATTCATGAACGCACAGTCTTAGGTAACCATCCTTGCCTCTTCGATATAGGTTGTCTCATACTAAGGCATAGTCTTGAGCCTCTTGCTCCATGCTCCGTTTTCTTGCAAGACTAGCCTGATTGGGTAATGTTCCCGATCTCATGAACTCGACCAATGGAGCACTCCAGTCTGGGATTAATGACACGTGATAAAGAGTGGCATGCTCCACTGGGGGTCTCTTTTGGCACACTGGACAATTGTGGATCCACTCTTGTATTTCTTTGTCCATGCTAGGCCAGTACACCCCTAAACGTTTTAGATTCTGCAATGTTCGTTGTTTAGGGTAGTGATTTCCTAGCAGTCCCTCATGGGCTTGTTGCAACCAACTAGCATGTTCATCCTCCTCGACACAACAAGCTAATACGCCCTCAGTATCTTGCTTGTACATACTTCCGGCTAATATTTGATACTTTAGCGATTTTACAATTTCCTCTTTGCTTGTTTTAACATTTTTATTTGCAGGCCCGAAGGTTAGGACTGGTACCAACTTATTTGCCCATTTAGGAACAACTTCTAAATTGAAGAGATAAGCATCGGGCAATTCATCAGACACTCCTTGCGGTGGCTCTCCTGAAGTGATGCGAGAAAGGTGGTCTGCCCTAAGATGGGTTCTACCTTTCCTGACAACAACTTCAAAGTCGTATTCCATTAGTAAGAGGAACCATCTTACTAAGCGGCCTGTATTGCAAGGTTTATTGACCAAATATAGTAAAGCTTGATGATCAATGAAAAACTTGAACTTATTGGCCAATAGATAGTGTCTAAACTTCTTCACAACGTATACCATACCTAGGCCTTCTCTTTCCGTTGTGGTATAATTTCGTTCAGCTGCATTTAGTTGCCTACTAGCATATGCTATCGGCAAATCTAGGTTTCCTTCACCTGTGGGTTGTGCTAGCACACATCCTATTGCATGATTGGAGGCATCTACATGGACATGAAAGGGTTTGCTCCAATCCGGAGTAGTCAATATTGGTGCTGTGCACAAACGTCTCTTCAGCTCGTTGAAGGAAGTCTCGCATTCCTCGCTCCATTCAAAATTTGTTAACAACCCATAAAGAGGTTTAGCTATGATGGCATACATGTGGATAAACCTACGGTAATATCCACAATGGCCCATAAAGGCTTGTACTTCTTTAACATTCCTTGGTCTGGGCAACTCAGCTATTGCTCTTACTTTGTCTTCATCTGTTGAAATTCCATTCTTAGAAACAATGTGACCTAAGATCTTACCTTGTCGTACCATAAACACACACTTCTCTGGATTCAGACACACTCGATAATCTCTACACTTGTTGAAGATTTGCCTGAGCTCAGGGATGTGGTAACTTCTCTCTTGGGAATGAGCGCACAGATCATCCACATATACTTCTAAGCTCTTTCGCAAGAACTCTTTGAAGACATGACACATGAGTCTTTGGAATGTTGCAGGTGCATTGGTGAGCCCGAATGGCATCACACGAAATGCAAAGATTCCCCATTCTGTGGCAAAGGCCGTTTTGTGCTGATCTTCGGGGGCAATGGCTACTTGGTTGTAACCTGAAAATCCATCAAGGAAGCTGTAAACTTCCTTGCCTGCAACACGCTCCAATAGATGTTCGGTGATTGGAAGAGGATAACTATCTCGGATCGTAGCGGCATTGACTTTTTTAAGGTTAATGCACACTCGCAATTTCCCATTATTCTTGGGCACCACTACAATGGGAGACACCCATTCAGTGTGCTCAATCTCATAGATGAATCCGGCTTCAATCAGCCTGTCAATTTCCTCTTTTATTTTGGCTGCATAATTGTCATTATATGTGTAGGGTTTTTGTTTGGTGGGCTTGGCCTCAGCGGTCATTGGAATCGTATGAGAGCAAATCTCTGGATCTACTCCTTTCAAGTCTCTATAGTGTCATGCGAACACATCCCTATATTCCCTTAATAGCGCTACAAGCTCTGCTTCTTCTTCTGCACTTAGGTCGTCTCCTATGTACGTACATCGCTCTTCGTGCCCTTCAATGGTCACTACAATTTTTTTGGTCTTTTCTTTATTGTCATATGCTTCTCCTATAATGGCCTCTCTCTTAGGCATTCGTACCAAAATTTTCCGGTCTTCCACTTCATATTTCTTGAAATTTTCTGGTACTTCAAACAATGATTCTTCCTCTTCTTGTCTCACTGCTTTCCTTTTCTTTTTCTTCTGACCTCCTTCACTTCCTTTCTTGGAAGTTATCGTTTTAATGCTCGCAAGGGGTTCTTCTTCCTTTTGTGTTAACACCCCTAGGTCTTCTAAGTAGTGTTCCTCTGAGTCAAAGTATGTATCCATCACAATGGATTCTAGATCATCGTCATTCTCTTCTTCTTCTATGAACTCACTAGGATCACACTCTTCCAACAAGGGCTGACACATGAACACTGAAATATCATAACCCTCCTCATCACAATGGGGTGTCCATTGTTCCTCATTGACTGCAATGTCCATGGTAGCTAAGATTTCTGCCCAACCATGAGGCTCAAATTCCTCATCTGGAAATATCATTGGTGTATAGGCTGGGTCTTTTATTGGTCGATCTCCTGGGGGAGTTCCTTCTTCTCTCGCTTTTAGGCGCTTTTCCTCTTCCTCTGTGACCTTGCACATCCACAAGTGAGTATCTTCATGCAACCAGGATGGTTCAGGTGAACTTCCAGAATGCACGGAGATAGAGTCTTCTTTCGCTTTGTGGATAGGATTCCACTGTAGGGGTGGTACATCTCTGAAGGTGTGATCCTTCAGATTGACCTTGGTGGTGACCCCTAAGTGCTGTAAGTACAAGGAGTTGGTTCCCCAATCCTGTACTATTTGCAATTGTCGTAGGAAGGGTCTTCCTAGGATCATCTCGTAAACATTATTCTTCTCAAAGTCACATATAGCAAACGTATGTTCAAACTCTACACCACAAGTGGTTAGAGTTATCCCTTCAAGCAATCCGAGAGGTCTTTCAAAATGACCATCTGCCATTTGAAGTTTCATTCTCGTTGGTCTTAAGGTGGGTTTGCCCCATCGCTTCCACAGGGAGGTGGTTGCAATAGCAACACCGGCACCCGAATCCACAATTGCTTTGGTTGTGTAACCTTGATAGGTGATCGGAAGATAAGTGTTACCTTCTTCACCTTCGCTCATGTCTCCTATCTTGTCGAGAGGTATCCCTGGTACTTTTTGTTTAGAGCCTACTTTTGGTGTATTGGATTCAAGTTCTGGGACCTGATCCTTCACATGATTCCAGAGCTCCGGTTTTGCCTTGAGGAGTTCCTCTACAGTGAGGTGACATTGAACCTTAGTGTTCTTCACAACATCAGTGTTCCTGGGAATCACTGAGTCTTCATTTCTTACCAATATCGTGGGAGCTCTGATCTGGAGAGATTCAGATTCCCATGGGCCTGTGAAATGAGGCAACTCTTGTAAAGAATTAGATTCAAAATCTAATCTCTCATCCTCTTGTTGCTCTGCTTGATCCCCATAGATAGAGGGAATGTCTTGGGGAAATTGATCACGAAGATCATCAATCTCCGGAATGGGAGGGGAATCACCCTTCTCCTTGGCCCATTTCTCTTCTTGTATTTCCCGCAAGAACTCTGGAGAGTACTGTTGTATTGAAGGAGGTATTCCAGTATCCGTAGAATTAGGAACATAAGCTCCCATTTGTGGTGAGCTTCCTCTTTCAACAACTGGTTGAGCCTGTGGAGGTAAAGAAACTTGTGATTTGTTTACCAACTGCTCTAATCTTTCTAGTAAGCCTTGGAAATGCAAATCCGGCTTGACAGAGTTTGTCTGATTGAACTTTTGACTAGTCTCAAGTATAGCTTGAGCTTGTTCTACCATTTTCATGCACATTTTCATCCGTTCAATCTCTAAATCTGCTCTGGGGTAACTCTTGTCTAGGTTTGCAGCTGTTGGCCCTTCTTGAAGTCGAGCCTGGTAGGCTTTGAACATCATGTCCAAGCCTTCAGGAGTGGGGTCAGCTAATACTGATCCTACCCGGGGTGGTGGGTGGGTTACGTGAGGTGTATTAGAGGGTGGAGAAATGGAGGGTGATGGGGATGGTAGTGGTGGATGTGTGTGGGAGTTCGGTTGAGATGTGATCTCTGTGATTTTTGCCTTGGTTTCTCTCACGCTTTCTTCAAGTTCGTTTATCTTTTTTGCCCATTGCCTCTTCATTCTTTCACGACTATCCTTCCAGGCGCTAGTTCTCTTTTTGGGTATGCTCTCTGTTTCACTCACCTCGGGGCTCTTTTCAGGACCACCTCCTTGGTGTTGTTGAAGTGCCTGGGCTCTTGTGATCACCTGCACAGGTGCAGTGGAAGTCACACTCCCTGTGGAGTCTACAACAATCCCAACAACATTGATAGGAGTGATTTTAGGCATGTTATTAAGGTTCTTCGGGCAATCTCGTAGGAGATGCTCTTTCCCGCAATCTTGACAGAAGCCCTGAATGGTTACTGGTTGAGGCTGTGTAGGGGCAGGCAGTGGACAATCACGTATAAGGTGATCTCCCTGACATCTGAAGCATGGTCCTCTAGGAAATGGGGGTCGTACCTGCCTAGGTTGAGGTCTAGAGTTGGGCTTTGTGTACATAACATTAGAATACTCAGGTTCCCCACTATTTTCACTTGGGTCCTCATAATAGTATGACTCGTTATGCTCGGGTGACTGCATGTAGTAAGCATGTGGGCTATCAATATGTGTGGAGTCAAAACTATGGTCACTTGGATCACTGTCTGATAGCAATGGGGTGACTGGAACTATGGCTCTATTCGGATTTTCTTCAGTAGATGCATATTTCACTGGGATCACATTGGTTGGAGCAGGGGGTTGCTGCACTAGGACTGGTTGAGGTCTCTGCTGCCCTTGATAAGGTGGCTGATAAGTTTGTTGTGGTCTAGTGTATTGTGGTGATGGGTACTGATTCTGGTACCTACCATGTTGTGGATATGGTTGAGGATAATTTTGCCTAACAGTTTGTTTGTTATATGGGCAATCTTGTGCCGTGTGATTGGTGTACCTGCGCTCTATGGTGCAGTACTGGCTACTAGGAGTCGCCTGGGGTTGGGCCATAATGGGGCATACACTTGCCATATGTTCACCGCCACAATTGTAACACCGCTTAACTGGGGCAAATCTTGGAATTTGCTTGCTAGAGACACCTAGTTTTTGGGCTACCTTCTCTGCAAGTTCCTCGATGGATGTGGATTGACCAGATGCCATATTACTAGAGCTATCAGAATCCTTATAGATTTTTGATAGTTCTAATTCCTCACCCAGATTGTCCTCAATGTCTATGCACATGCGCACGCACTCCTCTATCGTTCTAGGGTCCTTCAGGTACACATATGACTTGAGCTTAGTGCTCAACAATCCGTCTAGGAACAAGGCCACTTGTTTGGCTGGTGTGGGTAACTCCGGCATAGGGCATCTCTCCAGGTACTGTCTAAATCTTCTTCCAGCTAGTCTGACCGTCTCTTGAGGTGTTTGTTTGAAGCTATGAATTAGTGAGGAGGTGTTATGCCTGATTCCACTCTTAGAAAACTCAACAATAAATGCCTCTAAGAGTTGGTCTATGTTTCTGAAATGCCTCTCATTCAGTGGTTGGAACCACGTAAGGGCAGTGTTCCTAAGGGTTAGACCGAAAGCATTATATTGTGTGAATAGGTCCTCCACCTATTCAGCTTTCAACACTTGTCGAAATTCTGCCACATGGTCATAAGGGTCCCCCGTGCCATCAAAATAGTTCTTCATGGACTTCACCAGTTGAGTTGGTCGCAGGGTCTTAGTGTGTTCTCTCAGCCTTGGCAAAGGAAAATCATCAATATTCCTTTGATTCCATGGGGTTCTATGTCTCTCAGGTTCCACTCTATTCCTTTCTGTTCCCGTTCTTTCTCTTCCCAGGGAGTTGGCAAAACTTACCTCAGGTTTGTCTTTACTTCTATCTCTTTGAGCTCCATGAGCTTGGGAGGTCCCAGCTCCTTGGTGACCAAAGGACACATTAGACCTTGGTTGGGGAAAAACAAATTCACCCTTCCATGTGTAAGCATGTCTGCCATGCTCAGTGACCACGAAGATTCTCTCTGATGCATTGTCTAGGTAGGTTACTTGGCCTGGGCTATCAGGGTCTTTAAACTCATAGATTGTGAGGGCACTCACTTCCTGAGATTGAGAAGATTTATATCTCCAAAAAGCCTCATCGGTTTCTCGGTTTAAAAGCAGATCTATGCTTTTATTATCCTGTGGAATCCATTCTGGGGTCATGATTCTGGTCAAGACAGATTTACCACGGGGAGTTCTTGGCTCTCTCTCTAAGTTCCCTTGCTCTATATCACCCATGTCGGTCTCCGCAATCACATTTCCAAACTCATCAGTTCTATCAGGAAGAGTGGTGACTACATATATGGTCCCTTCTTTATCTAGGTAGGCTCCATTCTCAAACTTGACTATCGGATGGTCTAATCCATGGGGTTGATCGGGGTTCTTAATCTGGACCACCGATCTTCTCAGTCCGTCTTTGTAAATGCGAGCACCTAGACGATTCGTCCTGATATATTCCAATTGAGTCTTATAAGGCCCTTCTGGCTTTTCTAGATAAGCCAACCCTGAACTACCTACTGATCTCTCCATGTGATAGGACATCTCGGAATCACTTGTTTCTGATCTGGGAGTGTATGGGTAATCACTCAACTGCTGGGCCCAAGACCTGGCAGTGTGATTGACACTAGCTTCAGAAGATCTGAGGCTTTGTCTGTCTCGGCCTAAGTGTCTGCCTGATCTAAGGTTCATATGCCTGATTTATTTACCCCCTGGAACCCAAGCACACTCTCGTTGCAGGTTGATTTTGCACCAATCACTTTGTTCTTTTTAGTTGAATATTATGTTTATGGTCTTGTCTGAAATTGCGTCGTCAGGAGTACTTAAGTGAATTTCCGCACTTGATGAGTGATCGATTCCCGTTTACCTTTTGTCCCTTAGGGTTTTCGCACATAAGACCTATTTACTTCTTGCACTTTGTTGATTAATATTCTTGGACTTGATTCGTGCCTAACGTTGCCCTAATTAATTACCACACCTAAGTCGTACTTAGCCTAGGCTAGGAATTGACAAAGGAGGGTTGAGAGATCTTCCAACCTCAATTAGCTGGTTGACCAGACTGCTACACAAGCCCAGGAAGCCTTCTCCCAAGCTTGGTACTCACCCTTGCTAGCTTGCTTTGGATTGCCTTGAGCGCGCACAAAGTTCCTGAAAAAGCACACCTGTTAGTATGGCTCTATTGCCACAAGTAATTGGAAGAAACACTTCAATAATTTCAGCCCCCTTGGAGTAGTTCACTGTACCCCCTGAATCTGAGAACCACTTAGTTCCACCTAAAGGTCAACTTAAAAATGCATGTTCTAAAACTCTGCGTATGATTCTTACAAAAACCAGTCGAGGTCCACGTGGGATTCTCAACGAGCTTTCCAACGAGACCAAAATCTCATCAATCGGAGTTCGTATGGTCAAGTTATGACCATTCAGGCACTAAGGGGTCAAAACAGGCACTCAGGGTTCAGGAGATCCCTCTCTTGTTTCTAGGCCTTTTGCCCACTTCCAAGGTCCTAAAGCTATACCAAGGTGCCTAAAATTAAGCTCAACTACCCTTCCAATTACTAAAAAAAATTAACTCTCAATTTTCATGCGTTAAAGGCCGTGTATCGCGATAGGTCGGGTCGAGGTGTCGCGATAGGTCGAGGTGTCGCGATAGGTCGGGGTGTGTCGCGATAGGTCGGGGTGTCGCGATAGGTCGTGAGGTGTCGCGATAGGTCGAGGTGTCGCGATAGGTCGTGAGGTGTCGCGATAGGTCGGGGTGTCGCGATAGGTCGTGAGGTGTCGCGATAGGTCGGGGTGTCGCGATAGGTCGAGGTGTCGCGATAGGTCGTGAGGTGTCGCGATAGGTCGGGGTGTCGCGATAGGTCGTGAGGTGTCGCGATAGGTCGGGGTGTCGCGATAGGTCGAGGTGTCGCGATAGGTGGTGAGGTGTCGCGATAGGTCGAGGTGTCGCGATAGGTCGTGAGGTGTCGCGATAGGTCGGGGTGTCGCGATAGGTCGTGAGGTGTCGCGATAGGTCGGGGTGTCACGATAGGTCGGGGTGTCGCGATAGGTCGAGGTGTCGCGATAGGTAGGGGTGTCGCGATAGGTCGAGGTGTCGCGATAGGTCGTGAGGTGTCGCGATAGGTCGAGGTGTCGCGATAGGTCGAGGTGTCGCGATAGGTCGTGAGGTGTCGCGATAGGTCGTGAGGTGTCGCGATAAGTCGTGAGGTGTCGCGATACCTCGAGGTGTCGCGATAGCTCGGGATATGGTGAATTTTTCTGTTCTGTCTAGTGTTCCTGGGAGCTCTAGGCCTGCGCAGTGTCGTGGTGCACTGAGAATCGTGATTGGGTGAACTTTTCGGAGTGTCGCGATAACTCGAGCTCAACGCCTCGGGGACTGTGCAGACAATTTCTGTACCTGCTGAGCTTGCTGGAGATGATGATGGAGCTGCCACCTGCAAGAAACATGCAAAAAACACACAAAGACAAGCACGCACAATCGCTCTCTCTCAAACTCGCACACAACAAATGAGGGAATGATAGGGAAGAGGGAATATGTAGTGGAGAAGGAGGTGGAGGTGGAAATGGAGAATGAGGTGAAGATGAAGATGGAGATGGAAAAAAAATCAGAAATTTACCTACTACTTACCATTCCAACGCGTCCTCTCTACGTCTTACCATCACACGCTCGTCCTCAAAGCTCGATCCCCGGCAACGGCGCCAAAATTTGGTGTAGCTCAGTGATGAGAAGCACCTCCTTTAATGTCAATCCGGGGAGACGTGAGGATGGTATGAAGACCACGAGCAAGTGGAAGCACAAGTGCGTGAGTGAGAAGCACACAAGCATGCACACACATACACACACACGCGCACACACAGTAGGAACAAAGAGAGTAGACAATGGAACCACTTCTATTGCAAGAACGTTCTCATACAAGCTCAAACTACAAGAAGCTACCCCCAAAAATGAGCTCTCTAGCTCTATTT
>CM035438.1:37041217-37123717 GCA_020310875.1 Ceratopteris richardii | reverse complement strand
CTCGTCATCATCATATGTTCCTTTCATCCACATAACTTTCTTCTACAATTCAAAACCTTTTTTTCCTTTAATCTTCCTTTCTTTAGAGCTGATTCTTATTTTCATAAGCTTTCAAAGTCCATGATGAAGGTGTATCTGTGGTGGAATAGCTTCTTGTACCACTTAGATATTCCTTATATCCACCCCTCCCATTTTTCCAACCTACAACAAAGTTGTACATGCAAAGAATAGCTTCTTGTACCACTTAGATATTCCTTGTATCCACCCCTCCCATTTTTCCAACCTACAACAAAGTTGTACATGCAAACTGGGACTTCAATTCATCAAAGAAAAAAAAATTTATTACCGCAAGATCTTTGGTGATAGGTTTATAGCATATTAGACAATTTTTGCCCATATTTTTTCAAAAAAGATAGAACTTTCAGATTTGGCATCTAACTTTGATCTCAATCCTTGAGGACATGCACATCGCATACACATCCAAAAATTATAAGAAAATAAATGCAATATTTCCTTATAGTACATGAGTTCTCATGGGTTAAATGATATAAGTTGATGTAGGAGATCTCTTGTTGATGCATGTAGTTTTATATGCAACCTCTCCCCAAGAAGAATGCAACTTCTTCACCTCATTGAGGATGGTCATTTCTCTCTCTTCCATTTGTCTATTCTTTCTCTTTGTTACCCCATTTTGTCAAGGTACAAACCTATAAGTAAATTTTATTTTGATGCCTCATATATGAAAACTCAAAAAGTTAATGTGAGAATTATTCTCCTCCTCCATTTGAGCTCAAAGTTTTGATAAACTTGCTAACACATTCTCAACATTTTACTTGGATTACTTCAAATAATGGATTGCATCTGATTTGTTCATACTACAATATAACCAAACTATTCTTGATAACCCATCAATGAATGATAAAAAATATTTAGTTTAATTAGATGTTTTTTGTATTTTTGAATCCCAATCATGCATGTGAATTAGGTCTAAAAATTTGACATTAACATATGTTCTCTTCTCTAAGGATAGTTTTGATTGTTTTCATAGGTGAAAAGCTACACATAATTCATGTCCTTGATTGTTTGTAGGTGAATATGACCTACTATTCTATGAAATATGTTGATATATTTAGGTAGTGATGTGTGTGAACACACTAGGACCTCCAGGGCACTTTTTTCCCTCTTTAGGAGGTTTTTTCCCCCGGCTTGTATATATGCCTATAGCCCTAATGGGTTACTTATCTTTGCACATTCTAATGGGTTACTTATCTTTGTACATTCAGTAGTGCGTGTTGTACTCCAAGCTTCTTCTTCTTCCTTGTGCCCTTCACATGCTTTCGTAGACCTCAAACTCCAACAATTGGTACCAAAGCAGGTCGTCGCTTCATCTAGGGCATCATTGATACCCCTCTAGTTGTAGTCTCAAAATCACATGAAATTAGGTGTGCATACCTAACATGATTAGAAGATCAAAACAACTTTGCTATGTCATGCTGAAATCGCAATCTGAGCTTGTTTCAGCCTTCGAACGCACTATCATAGTGCTTGTGCAGGCTTCATCTTTTTGTACCAAAGATATATACAAGTTTCAATTTGCCAATATAAGCATCTCGAAGTCTGCTATAGGTTTAGCAAAACTCATCAGGGTAATTATGCTCAACTTTTTCAGATACAATCATTTTTTTGCATGAGGGCATTTTACTTAGTGGCCATGGTTGAAAGTAGTGATGTATTTTGTATGTTGGCTATTGAGGATAAGTTGGATGGTACGAATTACCCATTGTGGGCTTATATGATGCGTCATGTATTGGTTGCAAAAGGACTATGGAATATTCCACAAGGTGTTGAAAAATGTCCTATTACACCTGTAAATACAGGTACTGAAGCTGATGCAGACGCTGTTGAAGATGATGATATTCTTCATGTTCTTGTTTGTGCTGTAGTTTCTGCTGCACCCACTGCAGAGCAAATTTGTTGGGATGGGAGAGATGCTTAGGCACATGCATTGATAGCCTTCTTTGTCAAACGTGCCATTATTCCTCACATTCGCTCTTGCAAAACAAATAAGGATGCTTGAGATACACTTATCAAATTGTACCAGGCTAGGAATGAGGCTCGTGTTGCTTACCTCCAAAAACAGTTGGAGAATGAGCATATGAATGAAGGTGATTCTATGGAAAATTTTCTAATAAAGATCAAAGATTTGAATGAATAATTAATTTCTGCTCATGAATTCCTTCTTGATAGTTCACTTGTGTAGACTGTTCTGAATGGTCTTCCTGACTCATATCAGAGTTTTGCTTCTACTCTTCGTTTGATGATGAAAGGCAATGCAAATGCCTTAACATTTGAAGAGTTAATTTTTGTTATGCTACAAGAAGATCAGTCTAGGTAGAACAGGTCTATTATGCATGTTGTAGATCAAGCTTTCCTAGCTAGTCAGAAGGGCAAAGGTAAATGGAGCTCATCTACTAGGAAGCAGAAATTTGCAAATGCTGCACATTCGAAGAAGGAAGACAAAAATGAGAAGAAATAAAAAAGGCAAAAATTGTTTTGCAAATACTGTAAAGCAAATGATCATGTCATTAAGAGCTATCCAAAACTAGCTGCTAAAGAGGCAAAGAAAAAAGAGGCTAGAATGGTTGTTGTTAAGGCCTCTACATCGAAAACAGAGTATGCTAATCTTGTGCAAAATGAAGAATGGGTGTTTACTACTGTGTGCAATTTTGACCCATCTTCTCATGAGCATTGTATGTCTGCAATAGACTCAGATGTTTGGTATTTTGATAGTGGGGCAACCAAACATATTACCTCACAACGTAGTTTCTTCACTTCACTTGATCCTATCCCTACAAGAAATATTGTTGCATGTACCAAGAACTCCTCTTATCCTATCATGGGAGTTGGTAAGATCATTCTGACTACTATTGATGGTAGTTCTTTCACTTTGTCAGATGCCTTATTTGTGCCAGGGATCATGAAGAATCTGTTATTAGTCTTAGCTTTAGCCAAGATTGGCTTAGTTGTGAAATTTTTTGATGATAGGTGTACAATTCATGATCTGTCAAATGTCGATGTGATTATTGCTTTTGGCATTTTATGTCATGGGCTGTATAAACTCATAGATTATGAAACATCTGTAAACGACTCAGCGTGTAGTACATGATTCTCAAGCTATGTCAGATGCAAAGCTTTGGCATGCATGCTTTGGTCATCTGAATTTTGCTAGTTTGTTATGCCTGCATAAATCTAAAATGGTGCCCTCTTTACCCAAACTTGAGGCACCCAATATACATGTTTGCAAAGGATGTATTTTGGGCAAAATGCAGCGTTCATCCTTCCCAAAACATGGTCCAATTCGAGCTACACAGAAATTGTAGCTTGTACATAGTGATTTCTGTGGTCCTATGTAGGCACCTTCTTTTGGAAACTAACTTTACTTCGTGACTTTCATTGATGATTATTCCAGGCATGCATGGGTATATCCATTGAAAGCAAAGTCCGAAGTGTTTATGTGCTTCAAACAATTTTTGGTATTGGTTGAAAATCTGTCAACATGTAAAATGGGCACCCTCCATTCTGATCGAGGGGGGGAATATATGTCTTCTAACTTTAATGCATTTGTGGCTTAACATGGGATAAAACATTAGTGTATAGTGTTGTATACACATCAATAGAATGGAGTTGCTGAACAGAAGAACATGGCGAGGTGTATGGTCAAGAGTCAGGCTTTACCACATAGTTTTTGGCTTGAGGCTGTCATGTGTGCAACATATGTACTTAACAAGTGCCCCATTAAAGCGCTGCAGTCTATCACTCCATATGAGGCTTTGTTGGATCAAGTCTATGACAAGCCTAAGTATTGGCTTGAGTCTCACAAAGTCTTAGAAGAAGCCTTAAAAAGAAGACTATGTAAAGTTCACTTGTGAACTACCTCTTGTAACTTTTGAAGAGTTTACTTAATGTAAAAGTGAAAGAATCTTAAGTGGTTGAGTCCACTTGATCAAGAATGGAAAGAGGAGCCACGAATTCATGATTTGTGGTAGGTAGAGAATCAAATCAATCATTGATTGATTGGAGAGTGATTGAGGGAAGTTAGCCTCCCAAACTCAACTATAAATAGATGGCAGTTTTAGTCGTGGTTAGAGAGACCTATGTGAAGACCTCCAAGAGCTGAGATTTATGCCATATCAAGGTGTGATTACAAGGCACACATATGTATCAATAAGTCATTGTATTTTACAAGCAATATACTTTCATTTTCATGATTATTTGAGTTCATCTTTCCATGTTCTTGTGAAGTGTACTACTCACTGCCATTACTCTCAGTTTTCTCAGTCAGCTTGCAGAGATGTTTTCTCTGAGCTTGGTGCATCATTTTCAGTGATTTAACTTGGTAAAATTAGCTCTATAAGTCTACTATATGTGCACAAATTTTCATGTCATTTGGATGTTGCAATCTTCAGTTATGTTCATTTGAAGTCAACAGGGTCTGTTCATCTTCACTTCTCTGTCAGGTACCCGACTTTTTCACTCATCTTGTCAGAGGTGTTTCTCAGTGGTTACTTATTCAAATTCAGTGATTTAAAGCTTGTTGGATTCAGCTTACTGTCTAGTATAACCATACAAATTTTCATAATCATTGGATTGATACATTTTGAGTTATGTTCATTTTTCTGCTCACTAGTCTCAAACTGTAGCAGCCCTTGAAAATCGGGATGATGTCATCAGTTGTTAAAACTCATTCTCAGTGTGTGGTTCATTATTTTTTATGAGATTACTCTTGAAAGTTATATCTTTAAGTTACCTAGACTTCCCCAAGAGGAATTAAGCTAATTGCTGCTCTGCTCAGAGAATTATGTAAAACACTGGACAGGTGTATGAACCAAGAATAGCAAGTTTTCACCTCTGAGCTAACTCCAACTTATCTGTTTTGATCTATCTTTTTGAGAGTGATCTTCCAAGGTACATAGGGTGTCTAATACATCCATTGGCAAGCTAAAAGGGCCCACCATATACTTCTGGAGTTCATTTGGCTGGTGTAGATCAAGGATTTTGCAACACCTCTTCATCTTCAAGCACATACCTATCCATCTCTTCACAGGCTTGGCATGGTTGCAAGCCATTTGTTGCTCACTTGCATGATTTTGGTTGTCTGGCATATGCATTAGTGCCTGAGCAACATCACAAGAAATTGGATGATAAAGGAGTGAAATGTATTTTTATTGGGTACAATTTTGAAAGCAAAGGCTATCGTCTGTATCACCCATGGACAAAATGCATTCTGTTTAGCTGTGACGTTATTTTTGTGGAAGATGCTATTAAGCCATTACTTTCATGTACTAAGGAGACATGAGTTAGCTCCAAAGACATTTATGATACTTTGCTACCTCTTTTTACAAGTGGACAGTCTAGTGTTGGTCATAATGAGGCAGCTTCTTAGCCTTTACTGGTTTCATGTGATGATGCAGATCATTCCATTTCTGATGTAGATTTACATGATGCACTTGTTGATGAGCGAGCAGATGATGAAGAGGCAAAAACTATGCAAAAATGGTTGGTGCAGACTTTGCATGATAGCAAATTAGATGCACCTCTATCATATCGTACTCCTTTGGGCTCTCCTAGTGCTTCTTTTGCATTAGATTGCTATGCTATGGCTGCCTCTAGTCTTTGTTGTTGAAGAATCACTCACGAATTTGACATACAGACAAACATAAAAGAAAAAGAAAGATAAAGAGAAGCAGAATCAAAGTATTCAGAAAATCAAAAGCCTTAGTGAAGGGACAAATTCACGACCGTTATGTACAACGTAGAATCATCCAGAATCAGAGTTTGTTACACCGAAACAAAATGTATATAAAGAGAGAACGTGCGAGCGAGTGCAAGGAAGAACATGCGTGAGAAGAGCACGCAGTGCGAATAGAGCACATATAGAAATCAAGAATAGGTTTAGAAGATGCCAGAGATCGCGTATGTAAAGATGAATAACAGAAACCTGAAATGTCAGGTATTCATCTGAGAGAGATGGTAAGAAGAAACTACTCAGTGTAGGAGAGTTTCCATAGCTTGAGCAAGAAGAGGCCAAGCTAGTTTTGTACATATCTTCTTTAATAGAAAACACATGTTCATGTGGAAGTTTGCACACATTCTTCGTATGTGAAGAAACCTGAGTATTTTCATGTTACGGTATAAAATTTGTTAACAGTTATTTTTTTAGTAAACGAATGTTTTGGTCAATTACAGTTGTCTCAGTAAACACATTTTCGGTCAGTTACAGTTGTTTCAGTAAACGTATTTTTTGGTAGAACAATGAAGTATATCTCGCAAAATAAATTAAAGTTTTGTATGAGAGATAACTTACCTTGTAGCTAGACATCTCTACTATCAGTCCATCAAAGATTTCGGTGAAATGGATATGTACATACAGTACAAAGTCTGACCGGAAAGAGGCATTCTGAACTGGTGAAGTTTTTCCTTAAACTTCAGAAAGGGTTCATTCAGTGAAGGAAGTTCACGCATCACTTCCTTACTTCATGTATATTCACTTGAAGTAATTACAAACATAATAGGAGTTGATTTCGGTAAGATTCTGGTATAATTACGGTGTCAGTCTGGTGACAGTCCGGTGAAGTTCCGGTTGAATTTCAGTGAATTCAAAATACAGTCTTATATGTTTGAGTGGCAGTAACCTTGCTAAGCTACTGTTGATTATGGAGGTGTTCTAATATCGCTCTAGCTTAGCATCTTTTCGGTGGTGTGGCGAATTCCGCAGGCTTAACAAGGTTCAAGCCTTTGCCGTGACGGCCATCAATAAGTGGTTTCGGGGCAGAGTAACCCCATCATTGGTATCAGAGCCGTGAGATCTAAGAAGAGGGTTCAGAGCCGGTTAACCACACAAGTGGTAACAGAGTAAGAAAGATTCTGAGGAGCAGAAAGATTCTCAAAGAGTAAACCGAAGTGAAGATACAAGAGAATTCGAAGAACCTTCATAAAGGAAGGTGAAAGCTAACAAATGGTATCAAGAAGTATTCCGAAGTCATTTTCAAGGTAAAGGTTTACAAAAGGTAAAACCCTTTAACATTACACACACCAGAAGTAACAAAAACAAGAAGATCATGGCAGATCATGTCCAAATTGATAAATTGGGCAGAGATAATTATCCCGCATGGGTAATGCGCATGGAAGCCTTACTTATGAGTAAGGACTTAATGATGTATGTGACCGGAGAAGAAAAGAAGCCGACTTTTGAAGATGATAGTCAACCGAAAAAAGAAGAATTAGAAGCCTTAAAGCTGTGGAAGAAGAAAGATGCAACGGCAAGAGCTTACATTTATAATACCGTTACAGATCATCTACTACCGCACATTAGAGGTCTGGAGAAAGCGGAGGACATATGGAGTGCATTGGAAGATCATTTCCAAAATTCTACAAAAGCTAGGAAGGCTAGCTTATGGTTCGAATTCACAACGTTCAAAAAGAAGTCGAATCAAAGCATTAGTGACTATGTTACTAAGATGAAGGATCTAGCAGATAGTCTTGGATCCATAAATGAAGATGTCGAAGATCACAGATTGATAGCGCAAGTGCTCATAGGTTTGAGAGGAGATGAAAGGTGGAAATCTTTCGTACTCTCAACTGAACTTGCTTTAAATCATTTTGTACCAGATTTAAATCAGTTGCTTGGTTTGATGCTCACATATGAGCAAGACCTGAAAGGAGATGCAAATAAAGGACAAAGTTCTGCAATGTACATGAAGAACAAGAAGAAAGCAGACAAAGGTAAGTCAAAAGATGAAGAAGAGTCGAGTTCTCAGGCTTATTATGCAAGAGGTAAAGGCATTGACAGAGGAAGAGCAAGAGGTTTTGGAAAGGGAAGAGGTAGTCAGACTAACAACAAGAAGGCTTGTTGGATCTGTGGATTAAGTAATCATCTGGCTCATGATTGCTGGCACAATCAACAAGGATCAAATCAAAATCAGAACAGTAATAGCAGAGGCAGAAGCGGAAGATATCAGAGTAATTTTCAAAGAGGAAGACAGAATCAAAGAGGAGGCTATGGTAGAGGTGGAGCGAGAAGTTGGGGACAAAATCAATCCTACAACACTACCTACAACAACTATGCAAATGACACACAGAATGAAAGTCATACATCATTGATGATGAACTCAATCAGCACATCAGATAACGAAGACCTAAAGGTATTTTACATTGATTCTGGATGTTCTAATCACTTGTCAGGAAATATAGAACTGATGTTAGAATTGGAAAAAGGTAGTTCTAGTCATACTGTTCAAACAGGTGACAATACGAGGCATAGTGTACATTCAATTGGAAAAGTGAAATGTAAGAGTGGAGCAGATTTGCTAACCAATGTTTTGTATGTTCCGACAATACCGAAAAATTTAATTAGTATAGGACAGATAGTAGAGAAAGGTTTTCAGGTCAGATTTACAAATGAAGGAGTATTTGTAGAAGATCCTGAGAATGGATATAATCAGATTGTCTATGGTAAGAAAGAAGGCAGACTCTTTACTTTAAGAGTACAAGGGAACATCGGTCAAGCGTTGCTCACACATGGTGAAAAGGTGATTACAGAACTTGATCTCTGGCATAAGAGATTAGGTCATTTCAATGAAAAAGGAATTAAAGCTATGATTTCAAATCAATCAGTACTGGGATTACTGAATGTGCAGAACCAACACATGATTCACAAGTGCGAAGCATGTCAGATGGGAAAAGCCCACAGGTGACCTTTCCAAAAGAAAGGATTCAAACATGATGAAGTACTCGAACTCATTCATACAGATGTATGGGGTCCAACAAAAGAAGGATCAATCAGTGGCTCAAGGTATTATGTTTTATTCATTGATGATGCTACAAGATGGATAACGTTATATGTTTTGAAGGAAAGATCATAAGTATTTGAAACCTTCAAGCATTTTCATGCATATGCTGAAAGACTCACAGGTCGAAAGCTTAAGAGACTGAGGTCTGATGGAGGGGGAGAATACTTCTCCCGAGAGTTCAATGATTATCTTTGGAATGCAGGTATTAAGAGACAAATAACGTGCAGGTATACACCACAACAAAATGGTGTAGCAGAAAGAAGGAACCGAACTCTAGTTCAGTTTGCATGAGCTATGCTAAAGGAAAAGGATTGTCCAAATTATCTTTGGGTTGAAGCTGTAAATACAGCTACATACTTGGTAAACAGATTACCATGTACAACTTTAGATGGAATGACCCCTTATGAAGCTTGGTGGGGAAAGAAACCAACACTTGATCATTACAAAGGTTTTGGATCAGTAGCTTATGCTTATGTACCATCACAACTCAGACATAAGCTCGAACCAAAAGCAGAGAAATATGTGTTCGTCGGATATGATGAAAAGCAGATGGGCTACAGGTTATGGAGTCCTCTAACAAAACAGTTTACTGTTTCCAGAGATGTTACATTTGATGAACAAAAAAGCTGGTATACAGATCAAAGTCACACAACGAAAGAATTTGAAGAAGAGGTAAGAAGAAAAGAGAAAGGAAAATCAATTGTGCAGGTGAATAGAGATGAAGACTATATGCAAGCAAGTACGTCCAGAAATGGATTAACAAGAAGGAATGAAGAAATTCCTATACTTGATGAGGAAGTGTATTCAGACACTTATGAAGAATGTGAACCAAGAAGGTCAAGTAGGACTAGAAGACAACCAGAAAGGTATTCCTATGATACTTCTTATATAACTCAGAAAAATTATGCATATATGGTCAAAGATGATGAAGAACCTCAGAACTATGATGAAGCTAAAGGCAAGAAGCAATGGGAAGAAGCAATGGAAGAAGAGTATAGCGCACTGGAGGAGAACAAGACATGGGAACTTGTTCCTAAACCAAATGGTAAGAAACTAATTGGAAATAAATGGGTTTTCAAAGTTAAGAAACTTGCAGATGGAAGAATAGCCAGATACAAAGCTAGACTGGTTGTCAAGGGCTATGCTCAGACGCATGGCATAGATTACGATGAGACGTTTAGTCCGGTGGCAAAGATGTCAATCATAAGGACAATGATTGCTATAGCAGCATCAAAAGGATGGAAGCTAAGTGAGCTAGATATAAAGAATGCATTTCTGAATGGATATATATCAGATGAAGTCTACATGGAACAACCGGACAGGTTTGTAAGTTCCATATACCCAAATTTTGTTTGCAGATTAAGAAAAGAACTTTACGGACTGAAGCAAGCTCCAAGAGCTTGGAATTACAGACTTGTAAAGTATCTCAATGAACTTGGATATCAAAGTTCAAAGGCAGATGCAAGTCTACTCATCGAGAGAACAGAAGAAGGAAAGATCTACATTTGCATTTATGTAGATGATTCTAACACAATGGTGAGTACCAACATGAGAAGATTCACCTCATAATTGTCAATCCGTGGAGACGTGAGGACTAGTATGAAGACTATGAGCACGTGAAGGCACAAGTGCGTGAGTGAGAAGCACACAAGCGTGCACACACATACACACACACGCGTACACAAGGCAAGAACAAGGAGAGGAACAATGGAGTTCTTTGCATTAATCAAAAGTTCTCTTACATAAGCTCAATTCACAAACAATCTAACCTCCAAAATGAGCTCTCTAGCTCTTTTTATAGTTTTTTGACTAGTTTTGGCCCTGTCCAGACCTAGTGTCCGGCCTAGTTAAAAATTAGGTTCCAGGGCTTATTTGAGGGCTCAAACGAAGTCTAAAAATTATGAAAATTGGTACGATGGTACTTCTAATACTCCTCAAGCTCGAGGACTCCTCGGCTTGCACAAAATGGAGTCTATTCTACCAAAAACGGGATTTACAATGTTTGTGTAGTGATTAAAATCACTTGAGTTGTACATAATCCATGGGAAAAAATGATTTGGCCTTGTTGCCGTATTGTGCATGACTCCTTTGTTGCTTTGTATGCCAAGACTCCCCCCTTCCTAGCGTCTGTCGCCCCTGACAGACCTTTGTTCTCTCGGGTGGTCGATGTAATATTGGATGACATTGGTGGCCAGTTCATGTTCTCCTATCCTTAAGCCTCTTGCTAGATCAGCTTCCAATGCATCCCAATTTATTGCACCAGGGGTCTCTGGTTGCGGGGTGGTGTAGTACTCTGAGTACATTGCTTGTTCACAAGCAAACAATTGGAGCAGATGTGTTGGCTTTGGTGCGAAAATCTCCGAGTGATACTCCCAGAAACCTGATCTGAACATTTCTTCGAAGGTCTGTTTGTAGCAGGCAGGGAGGTATTTGATGCGTGCATGCCAAGCGTAAGCCACACGAATACTGGGGGTGGTGCTCATGTCATACACCAAGTCGTAATTTCCATTGCTAAACCCCGGGAGACGTACCTGTGGTGCGGCTGCATTTCTAAAGGTCTTCAGGACTACTTGCATCATATCTAAGATTTTAAGCATCATTTGCGCTGCTACATCTTGCATGGGCTTCAAGCGCGGCATCCAGTGGCGAATGGTTCCCATCATATATGCTACCGACGGTGGTCCCTGTGGTGGCGCAATGTACGGGTAGTTCAGCCATTCCTTGCATTGCGCGTTGTTCTGTACCTTGATATTGAATGCCTTCCAAGACCTGCGGCGTGGGACTGGACCGTAGCATGGATTGTACAGGAGGTGTAAAGGCGCGTTGTTCCATGTGCGTAGCATTTCTGGATATGTCTCTAGAAGTTTCTGCCGCCATGTGGGTTGACGAATTTTACCTTTTTGCACCTCTGGAGGAAGGTCTTCGGGTTGAAATTGGGTCGCAAAGGTAGGAATCTGACCCGTGACTCTTTGTATTTCTGCATTATAATCAGCCAAGATAATATAATACGGCCTGTATTGGAGTTCAGATGAGAGGATCAGGCGTCTCGATGACAGGTTCTTAAAGTAAGCCGATTGTAACACAGTTTCCTCTATGACCCTCATGGCCTGATTTTGCACTACTGTGCGCTCTTCGTGCGAACTCCCGATTTCCTCCACTTGACGTAGCCATGGGGGCCGTGGTGCCTCGAATGTGTCCTGCGCTTCTTCTGTTTCTTGGCCTCCTGGGAATGGTTGCGGATCGTATTCTTCGTCAAACGTTTGTTCCACAGGAATTTGCACAACTTCTTCGTCCGTGGGAGCCTCTGGAGGGGAAGATGGTCTCTCATATTGTAGTAGGCGTGTTTGCAATTCAGTGACCTGTTTCTGGAGATCTTTTATGGCCTCTGCGTCTATGAGAAGTGAAGCCGCGGAGGGGGTGGTTGGAGAGGCTGATGTTGGTCCTTGTTGGTGTTCCTGCTTCAATTGTCCCAGTTCCTCCGATAGTTTATCATGTGCTTCAAGCAGCATGGCATAGTCTTCCAATATGATCTTGATATTATCGGGGGTCACTACTTGAAACTTGGATGGGCTGATGGGTGCCCCCGGTGTGCTCTCAATAGCTGCCTCCAGGTTCTCTTGATTTTGTATTTGCAGGCGTCTATTCTCTTCCTGAGCAGCCGCAAGATGGCGTTTGAGTAGTGCCATATTTCGCTGAAGTTTTGAGTTGCGGTCCAGCTGTGTCCGTAGGTGACCTTCTACCACCTGCACCGCTTCCTGATCTACGTTCTGTAACTGTACCTCCAATATGCCATGAGCTTCTTGGAGAGTTTGGAATTGTGTGTGGAGGCGAGCATTTTCCGCTTCTAGTGCCGCAAGGCGGTGCTGTAGTGTCTCTGAGTGCTCATGCAGGCGTTCGTTTTGTTGCTGGAGCTGAATGTAATCTGTCCTTAAATTTGATATACAAGCCAACATGGTGTCCAATGCATTTCCTATAGATGAGTGGGTGGTGTTTACAGTGGGAGATGCATGGGAAGGGAATTGGGGAAGGGAAACAGTGAATGATGTGTCTACGGAAGTTGTGTGTGTGAGTGAAATTGGTGGAGGGGGAATGGGAGGAGGTGAAATCGTGGGGGGAGGTGCCGTGGGTGGTGAAATGTCCATACCTTCAGGAGTGGGTGTGAGTGTGGGGTCTGCCATATACATTGGGATGGTAGGTGGTGTGTGTGTGGAAGTGGTGAATAGATGCGAAGTGGGGTGGGGAGCTGAAAAGACAGGAAATGGTTGAGACCCTGGTTGAAAAGCTCTAGCAAGGAGGTCATGGAGGGATTGTAGAAATGGAGAGAGAGAGGTCGGGGGTTGCGGTCGTAAATTTGAGGGGGGCTGGAAGGGTTGCGTGGTAGCAGGGAAACCCATGAATGTGGATCTAGGGTCAGGATGACCTATGGCTGAGGGCATGGGTGATGGTTGCCCTAGGGTAGGCTCTAGGAGCGGTGCGGTGGATTGTGTAGTGATGGGGGTTGCTTCAAAGATTGGGTTATCAGTGGTAGAGAATAGGGTGGAACTAGAGATGGGAGTACGGAAGATGAAGGTTGGGTCGGTGGGTTGAGTGGTCGAGGTGATTTCCACTGTTTCTGCTCTAGGAGGTGATGGTGGGGGTGTGGGTGGTAGTGGTTCGGCGGACTCCTCATGGGTGACTGGGTGCTGTTGGCTAGCCGTTTTGGTTGCTTGGGAGTTTGTCCTGATAGGTTCAGATGTAATAGTTGGCTCTTCTGCAACTGTAATGGGAATCTGGATATTCTTCCCTGAGCGTGGTCGTGTCTGGAACCTTCGTGGGTCATATTGAACTGGAGACCTCTGAATGGCAGTGCGCACTGCTTCCACTACCCCATATGTTTCTGCCATCAATAAGAGACCTTCCCTATACTCTGAGTCAACTCTTGCTTCTTCCAACAACTGAGTCATGAGTACTCTGCTACTCTGTTCGGTGAGTAGTTGTTGCGATCGCACTCTTTCCATAATCTGATACAGCCTTCGAAGTTCTACTGTATAGGCTGGGGCTTCAGTGGTCTCCTCTTCATATGCTCCTTCTTCTTCTAGGTGTCCTTGTTGTTGACCTTGCTGAGCGTCACTCCAATGTACATGTCGACCGTCTGTAGACTTTCTTCTTCTTCGTGAGGATGTGCCTTGCTCCTCTGCCTCTGAATAAAACTCCACATCGGAGAATTGTGTACTTTGTAGGAATGCTTCGAAGTCCTGGGGGTCCATTCCTTCAGCATCTCCAGTGGCAGCAAATTCGAATTCAGGTGGAACAGGAGGAGCCGATGGGGTAGCTTGTGTCGTAGTGTCAGATCCCGACCTGGGTATCCTAATGGTAAAGGGAGGTACAGTGGCCTCCCTTCGTGGCGATACCTCAGGAGTAGTTAGAACTTCCCTTGTCTGGACACAAGGGATCGCACCCCTCATGCGCTTGGATTGATGTGTGGACGTCTTGAGCCTTTTAAACATTTGTAATTGTGCCCAAGTTAAGGCACGTTCAATGGGGACATCGTACGCTAGGCACCGGTAAATGATGCGTGTGATTGCACAGCAACCGTTCACCACTAATTTCCTAGAAGACCGTTTGTTTGCTTCATACAATTGATCTATAATCCATACCGGTAGCTTAATGGGTAACGCACCTGTTTCCGCTAAGTAGAGAGCGAACCAGATTCTCTTGTGTGGTTGTGTGAAGCGGTCTTGGCCGGGAAAGGCGAAATGTTGCATGCACATGCGGAGAGGGATGGACACGTTTGGTGTGAGTGCTGCCATATCTTTAAGCTTCAATAGTTTCCTATCCTTCATGTTAGTGGGAACAAGAGCATCCTTTTCAGAGGGTACATGCGTGCCGTGCATATTCAAAGCGTCGCTTACCAACTCCACCGTAAGTTCAAACCTCTTCAACTCGTTGTTGCCCAGCAAGGAGGGAAGAACAAATGATCTGGGTTTGTCCTTTTCTTCATTAGCTTGCAATGTGGAGACCAAATAGTAACAGCGGAGGAGATCTGGTTTAGGTAGTGGGGCTTCAAAGTATTCTGCCAGCCCTGCTTGTTGCCATATGGTCTGGAGATCCTCGGTGTTCTGTAAAGTCTCGAACTCCTTGGAGAAAAATTGGAATCGAACCCATGATCTGTCATACTCGCACTTAGACTCCCATATATACTTGGCCTCTCCTAATGGACCTGGCATGCCAGGAACCAATGAGAATTGGCATGGACTCTTTCCGTGATCCCTGTAGGTGGATCCGGCACCGGGATTTGTTGAAGGTGCTGCAGCTCCGCTGGTCGTTCAGTTGGTGGCACATCCACAAGTAGACTATCCACATCAATTCCTGCAGTAAGTATCCCTACTTGTGAGCCCGAACCTGTCGCTTCTGCCATTTTACTTCTTGCCTTCTGATTCTGTGAAAATATAGAATCATGTGTTAACATCGTAATGGACAGAATAAATCCGTTGTTGTCCCCGTTACAACATTAACATGAGGTAGATGGTGAGTTAGTGGTTAGTAAGTGCACGAAGACAGTGTGTGTAGTTAATGCTTGGGTATTCCTAGGAGACTAATGCAGTTAGTAAGTGGGGGTGAATTTACAAATTGGGGTCGGGGGGTTTATTACAGGTCTTAAGCTGCCAAATGCAGTGGATGGGTTTTTCCCTTGGTTTCGTAGAGACGCTAGAGAACATTATAGGTGTATCAACTTGAACATGAGGCCTTTTAGGGACCCATTTACAAATGATTCTGTTCGTGCTCATGGGCCTTGGTGTGTTCGTGAGTGTTGAAAACGAGTGGATGCCGGTTGTGCGAGTGAATGGGTTACGCTGTATAGGTTGGGGCTTCGGCATAGCTATTTATGCCCGCAAGCAAGCCTTAGGCACCCAAATTTGTCTTGATTGTGGGCTAGCCTTCATCGACTTCTTGGGCACCCAAATAGATTTCACGTTAGCAGAAGAATTTTCGAAAGACTTCTTATTAGTGTCGCATTGTTGGTTATTAATAAGAGACTTAGCCCATGTAATTGGCGGTGGTGCCACCGGTTGTTCGCCTTTCCGCACCCACACATAGTTTACTTTCTGGGACATTCTGCTGCGCAGGTACTTTTGATCTCGGACATAGGTAGTACTCTGCTTCTTCTGCCTTTGATCCACCTTGGGTTGTTGCCTCCTTCTGGCCTTTGGAAAAGAAGGGAGTTCCGTTGCATCCCTGACTCCTTTTTTGCGAATATCATTCCTCTGCAACACATGGTTTTGGACAAGAACAGCATGGTCATCTTCATGTGTACCCCTGGAAGGACCAGGAGTCTGTGCCTTTCCTAGTTCCTTGAGTGCTCCATTGTCTAATTCTACTGTAACTCGACTATGATTGACCCAAACCTGGAGAAGTCCACTTCTTAGGTTTAGATTGACTGCTTGGTCATAGATCCAATCTTGACCCAAGACAAGAGGTTCAGTGAGATCCTCATCTTGACACACCAGTACTTTAACAGTCATTTCCTCATCATGAATGTAGAGGGGAAGTTCCACCTCGCCCATGCAAGGGGTTTCCACGCCTCCCAATCCTATGAGATATGCTTCCATAGGATTGACAGTTAACTGTAACTCTTGACAGTAAGACACTCTAACAGCACTAGTGGCTGCGCCTGAGTCAATCAAGGCTCTTACGTTCCTTGCACTCTTTCCTTGTCCTATATTTAGGGTTAAGAAAGGACGTCTATCAATTATCCTATGCGAGCTTGTTCGTGCAACTTCACACATGGCCATGGGATATCCTTGATCTGCATAGTCATTTGCTCTAGGCTGATCTCTACCTTGCCTTCGTAACTTCATCCTTCTGATGCGTTCTAAAGCTTCGGCTTGAGCCTCTTCTCGAACTCGCTTTTCTTCCTCTTTACGTTTCTTAGCATTGTTGAGTCGGCTGAGCATTTCCTCCGTGAGGGGTTCCTGATACAACTTGACTCTGCAACCGCTAATATAGTTTGGGAGAACATCACCCTCTAACGTGGCTAATTGTACTGCTCCACTCGTGGAGATCCTATTGATAATCATAGGTCCGTAGCCTCTCTTTTCTAGCTTCCTCGCGTGTTGTTTCAGTGTATAGACTAAGACTAGATCTCCTGCTTTCAAACCTTTATCCTTCACATGGGCATCGAAATATGCCTTCTGTCTCTTCTTGGCTGCATATATTCCTGCAGCTGCTCTCAGTCTTGTTTCTCCTAATCGTTCAAGGTCAAAAATCCTAGAGGAGAGCTCATGACCTGTCCATTCGTGCTCTTGTGCTACTCTCAATGTAGGGATCAAGAAGTCCAAGGGTAACACAGCGTTTTGGCCGAATACCATCTGAAAGGGGGTGGCTTGGAGTACCGTTTTGTAGGCAACTCGGTATGCCCAAATAGCATGGTGTAGCTGTTTGTCCCAATCAGAGCGTTTAGTGTTCACTAATTTCGTCAGTACATTGCATAAGATCTTATTAGTGCTCTCAGCTTGCCCATTAGCTTGAGGGTGATAGGGGGCAGACTTCTTGTGTATTACCAGGAATTCTTGGAGTAGATTTTCAATCACTTCGTTCAAGAAGTGAGTGCCTCTATCACTTACTAGTTCTATAGGTAGCCCATATCTTGTGAACACATTCTCAAACAAGAATTTAGCAGTTGTTTGAGCATCGTTCTTTGTCGTAGCCTTTACCTCTACCCACTTGGTGAGATAATCTGTTGCAACAATGATGTATTCCGCATGAGAACCTTTAGCTGGGGGATTAATAGGACCTACGAAGTCTATTCCCCACTTAGAGAATGCACGTCCACCCATCATAGGTTTCAGTGGCATCTCATCTTTTCGTATAGGGTACTGAGTTCTCTGACAGACATCACATCGCTTCACATAGGTATGTGCGTCCATGTGAAGGGTAGGCCACCAGAAGCCCGCAAATAGTATTGCCTTGATCACCCGATCCGGTCCAAAGTGTCCTCCTGCTACACCTTGGTGAGCAGTTTCTAAGATCTTAAGATACTCACTTTCATGGACACATAGCCTCAGGTAACCATCTTTACCACGCTTATATAGATTATCACCAATGAGTGAATAATCCTGGGCTTCTTGTTCTAAACTCCTTTTCCTAGCTAGAGTCATGTCTGGAGAGAATGTGTTTGTCCTTAAGAATGATACTAGAGGTTCACTCCAATCTGGCACAATGGATACTTGATAGAGAGTGGCATGTTCCACAGGTGGTTTAGTGCAACAGATTGGGCATTCCTTGCACAACTCTTGGACATCAGCTTCCATAGTTGGCCAATGTACTCCGAGTCTCTTTAGGGTCTGTAAAGTTCGTTGCTTTGAATGGTGTTGCTCTAGTGCACCTACATGTGCTAATTGCAACCATTTAGAGTACTCATCCTCTTCTACGCAACAAGCCAAGATCCCTTGATCTGTGTGCTTGTACATACTCCCTGCCATGATGTGGTACTTTTGGGCTTTTACAACCTCTCTATTCCGTGTGTTTATCACTGGATGATTAGGCCCGTATGTCAATACTGGTACCAATGGCTTAGCCCACTGCGGCACCACTTCCAGATTAAACAAGTAAGCATCAGGAAGGTCATCTGATACTCCTTGTGGAGCTTCTCCCGATGTGAGCCTAGAAAGATGATCAGCTCTCAAATGGGTCCTCCCTTTCCTTACCACAACCTCAAAATCATATTCCATTAGCAAGAGAAACCATCTCACTAACCTTCCTGTATTGCATGGCTTGTTTACAAGGTATAGCAATGCCTGATGATCAGTAAAAAATTTAAACTTATTTGCAAGCAAATAGTGTCTAAATTTCTTAACTGCATATACCATGCCTAAGCCTTCTCTCTCCGTAGTGGTGTAATTCCGTTCAGCCGCATTCAATTGTCTACTGGCATAGGCAATTGGAAGATCCATATTACCTTCACCAGTAGGTTGTGCAAGCACACATCCAATAGCATAATTGGATGCATCCACATGAACATGGAATGGCTTATTCCAATCTGGTGTGGTCAAGATTGGTGCTGAACATAATCTTCGTTTAAGCTCCTGGAAGGAATTCTCACATTCATCCGTCCACTCAAAATTAGTCAGAAGTCCATACATGGGCTTTGCAATGACAGCATACATGTGTATAAATCGTCGGTAATACCACAATGCCCCATGAAAGCTTGTACTTCCTTGACATTCTTTGGCCTGGGTAGCTCTGCTATGGCTCTCACTTTTTCTTCGTCGGTAGATATGCCATTCTTTGACACTATGTGTCCTAGAATCTTGCCTTGCCTGACCATAAAAACACATTTTTCTGGGTTCAGGCAGACCTGATATTCTCTACATTTGTCAAAGATTTGTCTGAGTTCAGGAATATGGGTTTGTCTAATATTGGAATGAGCACAAAGATCATCAACATAGACTTCTAAACTCTTCCTCAGGAACTCCTTAAACACATGGCACATCAGCCTCTGGAAGGTAGCTGGTGCATTGGTAAGTCCAAATGGCATTACTCTAAAAGCAAAAATGCCCCATTCTGTGGCAAAGGCTGTCTTATGCTGATCCTCTGGAGCTATGGCTACTTGATTGTAGCCCGAAAATCCATCAAGGAAGCTGTACACTTCCTTGCCTGCCACTCTTTCTAAGAGATGTTCTGTGATCGGAAGCGGATAGTTATCTCGAATAGTGGCTGCATTAACCTTCTTCAAGTTAATGCACACGCGCAGTTTGCCATTCTTCTTGGGCACCACTACGATGGGTGATACCCACTCAGTGTGCTCAATTTCATAGATAAATCCAGCTTCGGCCAGTCTATCTATCTCTTCCTTGATCTTAGCAGCGTAATTATCGTTATATGTATAAGGCTTTTGCTTAGAGGGTTTGGCATCTGAGGTCATGGGGATAGTGTGTGAGCATATATCAGGGTCGACACCTTTCAAATCCTTGTAACTCCAAGCGAATACATCTCTATATTCTCTTAGCAAGGCAATCAATTCGTGCCCAAGTGTAATTGCGTCTTGGCTGAGCCCGAGTAATTGAAAAGGTGACTGGCTTCAAACATAGTCTGAGCCAATGCGACCATTTTCGCGCACAGCTTGGTTCTTTCTATCTCCAGGTCAGCTCTGGGATAGCACTTGTCATGATCCGTGACGTTTGGCCCTTCTTGGATTCTGGCCTGATATGCCTTAAGCATCATGTCTATGTCTTAAGGAGTGGGATCAGCTAATACTGATCCTGTTTGGGGTGGTGGGTGGGTTACGTGGGGTGTCTTAGAGGGTGGAGGTATGGAGGGTGATGGGGATGGTAGCGGTGGGAATGTGTGAGAGTGCGGTTGAGATGTGATCTCTATGATTTTAGCCTTGGTTTCTCGTAGACTTTCCTCAAGTTCACTCATCTTCTTTGCCCATTGCCTTTTCATGCGTTCGCGGCTATCTCTCCAAGCTCTTGTTCTCTTTTTATTTTGGCTCTCAGTATCGCTAGCGTCTGGGCTCTTTTCCTTGCCTACCCCTTGGTTTTGCTTCACTGCTTGAGCTCTCGTGACTACCTGTACGGGTGCAGTGGAAGTAATACTTCCGCTGGAATCTACCACTAACTCAATAACGTTGATGGGCGTGATTTTTGGCATATTATTGGGGTTCTTTGGACAATCTCGTAAGAGATGCTCTTTTCCACAATCTTGGCAAAAGCCTTGGATCGTCACTGACTGGTTTTGTGTAAGTGGAGGTAAGGGGCAATCACGAATGAAGTGATCTCCTTGGCATCTGTAGCACGGTCCTCTTGGGAATGGAGGTCTTACTTGCCTAGATTGAGGCCTAGGATTGGGGTTTGCATACATGACGTTCGTGTAATCTGACTCCCAACTAGGTTCGTTTGTCTCTTCGCTATAATAGGACTCACCATGCTCAGGAGACTGCATGTAGTAGGCCTGGGGGCTATCAACATGTGTAGAATCAAAGCTATGGTCACTCGGGTCACTTTTAGAAAGCAAGGATGTTACAGGGACTATAGCTCTATTCAGGTTCTCTTCTGCAGCAGTATACTTTACCGGAATCACATTAGCTGGGGCTGGGGGTTGTTGTGCTAGCACAGGCTGAGGCCTTTGTTGGTTTTGATATTGAGGTTGGAAATTTTGTTGTGGCCTGCCATATGGTTGTGGAGGGTACGGGTTCTGGTATCTTCCCTGCTGAGGGTATGGCTGAGGGTGGGGTTGCCTAACTGCCTGCTTGTTGTATGGGCAATCTTGTGTGGTGTGATTGGTGTATCTCCGTTCTATGGTGCAGTACTGGCTACTAGGATTTACTTGGGGCTGAGCCATAATGGGGCAGACATTCGCCATGTGGTCACCACCACAAGTGTAGCACCTTTTCACAGGGGCAAACCTTGGGATTTGTTTACTAGTTACCCCTAATTTCTGAGCTACTTTCTCTGCGAGTTCCTCAATTGATGTGGATTGCGTGGAAGAGTGACTAGATGCACTATCTGAATCTTTGTAGATTTTGGAAAGCTCTAGTTCTTCCCCTAGGTTATCTTCAATGTCAATGCACATGCGTACACACTCTTCTATAGTCCTAGGGTCTTTCAGATACACATAGGATCTCAATTTCGTACTCAGCAATCCATCAAGGAATAAGGCTACTTGTTTGGCAGATGTGGGTAGCTCCGAAACAGGACATCTTTCAAGGTATTGCCTAAATCTTCTTCCTGCAAGTCTCACAGTCTCTTGAGGGGTTTGCTTGAAGCTGTGAATCAGTGAGGAGGTATTGTGTCTTATGCCACTCTTGGAGAATTCAATAATAAATGCTTCTAGGAGTTGGTCTATGCTCCTGAACTGGAGCTCATCCAATGGCTGAAACCATGTAAGTGCTGTGTTCCTAAGGGTTAGACCGAAGGCATTGTACTGCGTGAATAGATCCTCCACTTGTTCAGCTCTCAAGACTTGCTTGAACTCCGCCACATGATCATAGGGATCTCCTGTGCCATCAAAGTAATTCTTCATGGACTTAACTAGCTGAGTCGGTCTCAGAGTTCTTGCGTGCTCTTTAGGTCTCGGCAGAGGGAATCCATCCATATTTCTTTGGTTCCTGTGAGCTCTAAGCACCTCAGGTTCTACCCTATTCGTCTCCGTCCTCGTTCTTTCTCTGCTCACTGGATTGGCAAAGCTTACTTCTGGTCTATCTCTACTTCTGTCCCTTTGCATTCCATGAGCTTGGGATGTTCCAGCCCCAGGGTGACCATAGGATACATTTGATCTTGGTTGGGGGGAAATGAATTCACCCTTCCAAGTGTAAGCATGCCTATCATTTTCCGTAACCGCAAAGATCCGTTCTGAAGCGTGATCTAAGTAGGTCACTCTGCTTGGACTATCAGGATCCTTAAACTCGTAGATCATGATATTTCATATATCAATTGGCTGATTAGATTTATACCTCCAAAAGGCTTCGTCAGTTTCTCGATTGAGGAGCAACTCTATGCTCTTGTTGTCTTGGGGAACCCATTCAGGTGTGATAATCCTAGTGAGAACAGATTTGCCTCGAGGGGTTCTAGGTTCTACACCCATGTTTCCTTGTTCCAAGTCACCTAAGTCCGCTTCGGAGATTACATTCCCAAATTCATCTGTCCTATCTGGGTGACTGGTGACTACGTATATGGTTCCTTCTTTGTCCAGGTATGCACCGTTTTCAAACTTGACAGCTGGGTGCTCTAGTCCTATGGATTGGTCAGGGTTTTTAATCTGGACCACGGATCTTCCTAGGCCATCCTCATAGATGCTAGCACCTAATCGGTTGGTCCTAAGGTATTCCAACTGTGTTTTGTAAGGGCCTTCTACCCTGTACAAGTAAGGCACACCTAAACTTCCCGTAGGTCTGTCCATGCCTTTAGACATCTCTGACTCACTGGTCTCAGAGCTAGGGTAGTACGAGTGGTGGCTCAACTGCTGGGCCCAAGACCTAGCAGTGTGGTTAACACTAGCCTCTGAAGATCTAAGGCTTTGTCTCTCCCTTACTAGATGTCGTCCTGATCTAAGGTTCATATGCCTATCTAAGTAGCCCAATTCTTTGCCCAGAGTACAACCTCGTTGCTGGTTACTTTATATTAGTCGCTTGGTTCTTTTTAGGTATTTTATCGTGTTTAAGGTCTTGTCTGATATCACGTCGTCAGGAATATTTGAATGTTGTTTCGCACTTACAGTTGATCGTTCCACGTTAAGTTCTTTCCCTTTAAAATTCTTGACAGTACAAGGATTATGCCCTTAGCTTGAGCTTGAAAGTTTAGGTATGCTTCAACTTGATAGTGGCCGATCGTCGCCCTGACTTACTCCTACTTCTAATCGTTCTTAGCCTAAGAATTGACGAAGAGGAGTTGAGAGTATTCCGACCTTTCTTGCCGAACCTTGCTCTTTAGTGCTCGAGAAGTTGATTCTCAAGCTTGCGCAAAACCCTTGCTTGGACGCTCTCAATTGCTTCTCAATAGACCTGCATAAGTCCCAAGATTAGCTCCAAGTAGACCTTTCAATTGACAGACAATTTATTTCAGACACTTTTTTAATGACCCTTGTTCCCCCTTTTGTATTGCTAGAAATTTCCTCTAGAGCTCCCTTGGTGTTTCTACCCCTCTGTGTGTCAACTTCCAAATATCCTATCTGAAAATCAACGCGTTATTCTTATAAAAAACAGTTGAGGGCGTGTAGTATATGCCACGAGCTTTCCGACAAGCCCTAGAGCTCAGAAAATGGATTTCGTATGAAAAAGTTATGACCGTTCAGGGTTTAGGGGGTTAACTTAGACAAACAGAACCTTTCAGGGTTCTAATGCATTTTTCTAAGGCCTTTGCAAGTGTATGAGTATTTGAGAGTGCAACTAAGCCCAAAGTTTAGCCTAAATTTCCAAAAAATTTACCCCCTTAATTTTTGCCGAAAATGTCTGTCTGTCGCGATAGACGGTGTCTGTCGCGATAGACACAAACTATCGTGGGGGCTGTCTGTCGCGATAGACAGTGTCTGTCGCTATAGACGCTGTCTGTCGCGGATTTCTGTCTGTCGCGATAGACGGTGTCTGTCGCGATAGACGGTGTCTGTCGCGATAGACGGTGTCTGTCGCGATAGACGGGGTCTATCGTGGATTTCTGTCTGTCGCGATAGACGGTGTCTGTCGCGATAGACGCTGTCTGTCGTGGAATTTTGGTCTGTCGCGATAGACGGTGTCTGTCGCGATAGACGGTGTCTGTCGCGGAATTTCGGTCTGTCGCGATAGACGGTGTCTGTCGCGATAGACGGGGTCTATCGTGGATTTCTGTTTGTCGCGATAGACGGTGTCTGTCGCGATAGACGCTGTCTGTCGTGGAATTTCGGTCTGTCGCGATAGACGGTGTCTGTCGTGATAGACGCTGTCTGTCGTGGGTCTCTGTCTGTCGCGATAGACGGTGTCTGTCGCAATAGACAGTGTCTGTCGCGATAGACGGTGTCTGTCGCGATAGACTGAAAAAACACAAATTTTTGAGAAACTTGTAGTGATTTAGAGTGCCCTAATGGTGTAGGTTACCGTGCTAAACATGCATTCACAAAATTTTAAGTTTTTCTGTCTGTCGCGACAGACAGAGGTCGTCGTCCCGGGACCTGTGCAGAGCCTGTCGTACTTGCGCACACTGCTGGAGGAGGTGGTACAGCAAGTTCCTGCAACAAAAGCTCAAAAACACACCAAAAACAGATAGCATGCAAGCTCTCTCTCGCTCTCTCTCACAATGAAATGAGGGAAATGAGGTGGGGGGTGTAATATGACCAAAAAACTGAAATTTTTTGTGGAGATGGAGATGGAGGTGGGAGATGGTGGAGATGATGATGGTGATGATGGTGATGCAAAAGTAAGGAAAAAATGAAGAAAAATTAAGAGAAGGAAGGATGTTACCTATAACTCCAATGTCTCAACTCGACGTCTTACCATCACACGCTCGTCCTCGAAGCTCTCTCCCCGGCAACGGCACCAAATTTGGTGTCACTCTAACACAATGGTGAGTACCCACATGAGAAGATTCACCTCATAATTGTCAATCCGTGGAGACGTGAGGACTAGTATGAAGACTATGAGCACGTGAAGGCACAAGTGCGTAAGTGAGAAGCACACAAGCGTGCACACACATACACACACACGCGCACACAAGGCAAGAACAAGGAGAGGAACAATGGAGTTCTTTGCATTAATCAAAAGTTCTCTTACATAAGCTCAATTCACAAACAATCTAACCTCCAAAATGAGCTCTCTAGCTCTTTTTATAGTTTTTTGACTAGTTTTGGCCCTGTCCAGACCTAGTGTCCGGCCTAGTTAAAAATTAGGTTCCAGGGCTTATTTGAGGGCTCAAACGAAGTCTAAAAATTATGAAAATTGGTACGATGGTACTTCTAATACTCCTCAAGCTTGAGGACTCCTTGGCTTGCACAAAATGGAGTCTATTCTACCAAAAATGGGATTTACAATGTTTGTGTAGTGATTAAAATCACTTGAGTTGTACATAATCCATGGGAAAAAATGATTTGGCCTTGTTGCCGTATTGTGCATGACTCCTTTGTTGCTTTGTATGCCAACAACAGGTACCTCAAATGAAGGAATTAAAGAAGTAAAGAGATTGCTTGAAAAGGAGTTTAAGTTCAGTGATCTAGGAAAGCTATCATACTTTCTTGGAATGGAATTCACATACACAGATCATGGTGTATATGTTACGCAAGAAAGGTATCTCTTAAACTTACTGAAGAAGTTTAATATGGAGAATTGCAGAGAAGCTTCAACACCGCTTGAAGTAAATCATAAACTCAGCAAATATAGTGGAGCAGAGTTTAAAGATATGAGAAAGTATCAGTCGTTAGCGGGAAGTCTAATTTACGCTACACTAACACGACCGGATCTTAGCTATGCAGTGGGAGTTCTCTCACAGTTCATGCATTGTCCGAAGGATCAACACTGGGTTGCAGGACAAAGAGTACTTAGATATATCAAAAGAATTGTAAAGGAAGGATTATATTATCCTTTTACGTCAGATATAAAGTTGAGAGCATTCAGTGACTCAGACTGGGAAGGAAGTCAAGATGACAGAAGAAACAACACACAGTGGCTTTATCGTCAATAGAAGCAGAATATAAAGAACTTGTAGAAGCAGCTAAAGAAGTGCGAAGAAACAACACATAGTGGCTTTATCGTCAATAGAAGCAGAATATAAAGAACTTGTAGAAGCAGCTAAAGAAGTGATATGGATGCAGACCTTGTTCAAAAGCATGGGTATTGATCAAGGTATACAATTATTTTCTCAGTAAACGAATGTTTCAATCAATTATAGTTGTTCTCAGTAAACGCATTTTCGGTCAGTTACAGTTCTTTCAGTAAACATATTTTTTGGTAGAACAACGAAGTATATCTCGCAGAATAAATTAAAGTTTTGTATGAGAGATAGCTTACCTTGTAGCTAGACATCTCTACTATCAGTCCATCAAAGATTGCGGTGAAATGGATATGCACATACAGTACAAAGTCTGACCGAAAAGAGGCATTCTGAACTGGTGAAGTTTATCCTTAAACTTCAGAAAGGGTTCATTCAGTGAAGGAAGTTCACGCATCACTTCCTTACTTCATGTATATTCACTTGAAGTAATTACAAACAGAATAGGAGTTGATTCCGGTAAGATTCCGGTATAATTACGGTGTCAGTTTGGTGACAGTTTGGTGAAGTTCCGGTTGAATTTCAGTGAATTCAAAATACAGTCTTATATGTTTGAGTGGCAGTAACCTTGCTAAGCTACTATTGATTATGGAGGTGTTCTAATATCGCTCTAGCTTAGTATCTTTTTGGTGGCGCGGCGAATTCCGCAGGCTTAACAAGGTTCAAGCCTTTGCCGTGACGGCCATCAATAAGTGGTTTCGGGGTAGAGTTACCCCATCATTTGTGATGAGAATGAGCCTGTTTTGTTTGATATAAAATTCTAAAAATTGGATGGCTGCTGTGCAATCAGAATATGATGCTATCATGAAAAATGGTAGTTGGTCTTTATGTGACTTGCCTCCTAGCAAGAAGGCCATTGTCACTAAGTGGCTATACAAGATGAAGTGTAAGCCTGATGGAACAATTGATAGGTATAAGGCTAGGCTTGTTGCAAAGGGTTATGCATAGGAAAAAGGCATTGATTTTGATGAAACCTTTGCTTCTTCCTCTAATATGAGCTTGGAGCCTATCTTGTTGGCGTTTGAGGTATTGGGAAGCACACAGACAACAGAAGGAAGAAGACAAAGCTAGAGCACAACACAATACTAAATGTATTACCAAGAAAATGTACAAATATAAGTGACAGTTAGGGTTATAGATGCATATACAAATTGGGGGGAAAAGAGGGAAAAAAGTGTCCCATTAGTCTTAAATATGTTCACACACATCACTGCCAAAATATATCAACAAATCATAAGTAAATGAAGCATCCAACATCCTACTCATAGAGAACAACATCAAATGCATCTCCAACATCATGAATACTCAAGCGTAAACCTATTTCCATGTCATCAAAAGTAAATCATCTACACCTTTAACATATAAGGTGCTCTCAGTTGGACAATTCTCAAAACCATGTGTTAGCAAGTAGTCATGTAACTTACCATACCAAGCACGTGGTGCGTGCTTCAAACCATATAATACCTTTTTCAACATGGGAACTTTGTTTTCATGCCCTTTTTGCAAAAAATTATGAGGTTGAAATACATACACTTGTTCATGTAAATCACCATTAAAAAATGTTGTTTCAATATCCATTTGATGTACATTCCAACCATGACGAGTTGGAGGTGCACAAATGCTACAAATAGTGGTCATTTGGCATGTCAAGGCAAAGGTCCCATCAAAATAAATGCCTCTCACTTGAGCATAAACTTTGGCAAGAAGCCTAGCCTTTATACCTAGCAATTGTTCCATTAGGCTTATGTTTCACCTTGCATACCCATTTAATGCCAATGGACTTTTTTCTTGGAGGCAAATCATATAAAAACCAAGTATCATTCTTCAAAATAACATCATATTGTGATTGCTAGTAGCCATCCAATTTTTGAGTTTTATGCTTCATCAAAAGAAACACGCTCATTCTCATCACAAAGGCTAGGGGTAGCCATTGCATAGAAATATGATGCAAAGGAAGCAGTATGAGATCCTAAAAAGGTAAGATATGACGAATGTACACCTAAATTGCTCTCTCTCAAAGTCTACACTAGCCATTTAGGCATAGTTTTAGCCTCTTCTATGTCAGCCCTCTCATCAAAATTTGTATAATGTAACTCTACATAAAAAATGGAATGATATGCATCATCATTTGTAACCTATAAAGGTTGAGAAATCGCTTTATTTGGACCAACACTTGATTGCCACCTATAAAAAGAGGAAGCAAAGTATCATACACATTAGGAGCTAACTGATTTCTCATGGTACATGAAATTAATGGTTGAATTGCATCTTCAACAAAAATGACATCAATAGTAAATGCCCATTCTTCATTCCAAAAAAGATTAGCAAACTCTATTTTAGGTGTAGAGGCCTCTGCAACAACCATTCTATCCTCTTTCTTCTTTGCCTCTTCTGTAGCAAGTTTGGCACAACTCTTTATGACATGATTATTTACCTTATAGTATTTGCAAAACTCTTCATAATTTTCTATTTTCTTGTCATATTTGTCTTCTTTCTTTGTTTGTGAAACATTAGCACATTTCTACTTACTAGTAGATGAGCTCCATTTACGTTTGCCCTTCTGACTAGCTAAGAAAGCTTGATTTGAAACACACATAATTGACCTGTTTTACCTGGAATGATCTTCCTACAACAAAATAGAGACTATCTCCTCTGATATTAAGGCATTTGGATTGCCTATCATCATCAATCGAAGAGTAGAACCAAAACTTTGATATGAATCTAGAAGACCATTAGCAACATTCTGCACAGTGAACTATTTGACAAGATTTCATCAATAGAAATCAGTTGCTTGTTCAAATCTTTGATCTTTTTACAAAAGCTATCCATAGTATCTCCTTCATTCATATGCTCACTCTCCAAGTCTTTTCAGAGATAAGCAACAAAAGCCTCATTTCTTGCCTAATATAAAGTTGTAAGTGTAACCCAAGCATCCTTTGCTATCGTACATGAGTGAATGTGAGGGATAATGGCATGTTTGATAGACAAAGCTATCAATGCATGTGCTTGAGCATCTCTGCCATCCCAAAAAATTTTATCTATAATAAGTACAATAGGAATCGCAACATGACTAGAGATCGAAGATCATGATCTTCAATGCCATCTTCATCACCTTCAGTAACCTTATTTGTAGGTATAGTAGGATGTTTTCCAATACCCTACACAATATTTCACAACCCTTTTGCTTTCAATACACAAAGAATCATATATGCTCACAATGGGTAATCAATACCCATCCAACTTATCATCAACAATCAACATGTGTAAAACATCGTTGCTTTCAACCATGGCCAATGACTAAATACCTTGATGTAGAAAATTGAATGTATCTTAAAAAGTTAAAACAAAAACACTCATTTGAGCTCTGTTAAACTTGTACCAGTCTTTGAGCATGTATATTGACAAACCAAAACCTGTATATATGTTTGGCATAAAATGACAAAATTGCATGCACAATCATTACGATAGTGCATTCGGAGGCTGAAACAAGCTCAAATCATTTCTTTTGTCTAAAAGAAAGTTCGGCTATAGCCTACTCTCCCAAGCTTTAATTCATAGAAAGAAGAACAACTCTACAAGTGAATGTGTCTAACACCCACGACACCCCCTAAATCCTACAAAACAAAGGTTGATTTAAAAACTTGCTAAAACTAGAGAACATTACAAAGAAGGTTAACAACCCTTTCACCCCCCTCGTGGGGGGCCCACTTGAATTTAATCTTGTTGCTCTCAAGGAAGAACACTTTATGATGTCTAAATGGTAGGGATTTTTTACAATTGGAAATTCTTTTGCCTAAAAGGAAAAGAGATCGGTCAATCGACCATTGTTTAGGAGGGTTGTCAAAGTTGGTAGAGCAGATCTATTTCCATATCTTCCAGAGGGCCTGACTTCTAATAGCATTCCACAATGCTGAAGAACAAACGATCACTTCATCCAATAATGCTTGCTTCTAGTTGAATTGTCCATGTAGCAACAAGATTCTCCTAAGGGCCCACGAGATTGACACAAACTTGGGGCATGAAAAGAAGAGGTGTCCCAAGTCTTCATTCCTATGTAGGAAACGTTTACACCAAGGAGGAGAACCGTAAATTCTGTTAGCTTTTACATTGGTCTGAATTCCTGATGGAGGATTTGCCATGTAAGAACCACTTTTGATCTCGATGAGGGGATGCCAAAGGCATTGGAACTTAAAATACCACCTTAAACATGACCAATTCAAACACCACCTCCTATTAAGCATGATATGGAAGTCCACATTCTTATTGAATCTCAAAATATTATCAAGATTGTTGCCATTGTGCCAGCTTAGACCCTCTAGGAAAGGGGGTCATGCCCAATAAAGAGGAAAGTCTTTGAGAAATCCCAAGCATTGAATTTGCTCTGAAACAGGCACCAATCTTCATAGTTCACTCTCCTAGCTTATCCTCAAATCTAATGCATTGTCTTGTATCTTGATTCCAGATGTGCTTTTTGGAGATTCCATGATTCAATCTCTCTGATGCCTTGATATGGAATTAGATCGAATAATTTTTTCTAATATTCATTGCCCATTTCAAATATTCATTGATCTTGGCATACTGTTTCATCTTCTTCCAACTCTTCCATAGAGAGCAAACTAATCTCAAGCCTCGAGGAGTCATCGGATAGGAGGAGAACAAAAGAGTGATAAGATCAAGTCCTTTCCACCTTAGAAGGCCCACCAACGTAAGAGAGCTCTTGTTTCTAAACATGAGTTTGGCCCATGAGGCTTGTCTGTTGCTCCACGCTTTAATTAGCCATTTCGCTACCAACTTATTGGCCATTCCTTCAAACCATGTTGGTCTTTTTGGCTTATGTAATTAGTCCATTTAATTTTGGACACACCCTTCCTTTTAGGGTCTCCCATCTAGAGAAATTTTCTACAATTTCTTTCCAATTTGATAAGCTCTTGGTTTTTTGGTCTCCAATAGGATAAAAATTAAATAATCAAACAAAGAAGGAATATGTTAACCACCATAGCTCACCCGACCAAATTGATATGCATGCCTTTCAAGTATGTCAACTTGTTATTGAGTTTACAAAGAGCCAAGTTCCATCATTGATCCATCGAAATGTCAATTCCCATCAAAATACCTAACATGCAGAAGATTTGTCCCCTAAGGATCAACTGATAACCATGGTCGATCAAAATTTGAGGTGGATGCCCATTAATAACCTTGAAAGTAGTTTTTGAGTGGTTAATTTTGGATCCCAATTCCTCACAAAAAGTATTAGGCAATACTAAAAGATATCAATCCTAGCTTGATGGCTATGCACAAAATCATTCGTGTCATGGGCAAAGAGTCTCATGATCATCTGGTCTTGATTGAGGGGAAGAACAAGGCCTTGAATAAGGTCTAAGTGTGTGTGATGTTTAACAAGGTAGCTGAGACCATCCACAACAATTACAAAAAGAAGAGGATCCAAGGGGCATCCTTGTCTGATAGAACATTTTAGATGAGTAGCTTGAGAAAGCTAGCCATTGATGTTTATCTAAGCTAAGGCATTTCCCAACAATGTTGAGATCATCTTAATAAATTTTTGGTCGCACACAAGGTCTTTTAGAGATTCAAATCAAAATTTTGATGCCACATAGCAAAATTGTTTTGAACCCCTAATCACCCTGAGTATTGTTGAGCCCATAAAAGTCATATTGGTCAAAGTCAACCATAATCAAAGTCAAAGGGTCAAATTTAAAGTGGTCAAAGTCAACATGTTCAAAGTCAAAGTCAACATGGGAAAAGTCAAGGCGTTCAAAGTTCGAGTGTCAAGGTGCACAGGTAGTGCACAATCAATTGTTCACAAAGGTTATATTTTGCAGAAAGTTGGATGCACGTTGTAGAGTGTCTTTCTGTAATTTCTCTAAGGTTCAAAGCAATTTTAAAGTGTTTGGAAGGTTTAGGTGAACCCCCTCTTAGGTGCACATTTGAAGAATTTAAAGGCAAAAAGTGAAGGTATGTGAAGCGAAAGTGTACGCAGAAGTGAAGGTATGTGAAGCGAAAGTGTACGCAGAAGTGAAGGTATGACCCCCCAATTAAAATTTTTGTTTGTCTAAAGTCACTACAGGACAAAACAAGGATTTGTTGGCTGCCCACATTTGGAGACAATCTTGGGACATCAGAGTGAGCATCAAGATACTCTAGTAGTTAGGAGCGTACGTGAACCGACACTCAACTCAAGGCAAGGCATTATTCTTGGTTAGACTAAGGAAGGTGGAGATAGTCTACATTGGGAGAGAGAATAGCAAGAGACATACAATGAGTGTGCGACGCAAGGTGTGCAAGAAGGGTGACTTAGAAGTATGTAGAGAAGTACTAAGCCATGCAACTAAAAGTCACAAGCTCCCATTGAAGCTGTATGTATGTCGACAAAAGGTGTCCATCCCTCCCCCTATTGGAAGGTTGAGTGCAAGGTGTGCACAAGTGCAAGCTCTTGGAGAAGGTGGAGGTTTGGTGCAGAGAAGGTCGACGACAGTAAGAACCTTGGGTATTTTGTACTTTGTTGATTTTGCACTCTTTGGGATTTCGCACAGAGGGTATTTGGATTATGCTGCACATAATTATTATACTTTTCTCCTTATAATCAATCTACAAAAGCTTCCGGTGTGTGTATCTTTCTTCTTATCTTTCTCCCTTCTCCTACAAGCACTCAAGTCCCTTTCTGCACAAGAATCCCCCAACATAATTTGGCATGCTTGGTGGGACCCAAGGAGACTTGAGCATAGGAGAAGAAAATTGCAAAGTGTAGAAGAGTTCAAGGGTACTGACAGTACTGTAATGACTTAAGAGGTAATCTTTCTTCCATTGGAATTCTCTTAAACTAAGAGGAGTATGAACAACTCATGATTGCAACCCGATCTCAAAGCTTGAGGGTCCCTTGCAAATCTACAGGAAGGAAGGTTATTCGAAGATCAACCAGTCCATTGTCATCGACATCATCAGTAAAGAACATGGAAGCCTAGGCAAATTTGGAAACTTTACATTCTAGATTGAATATCAAATTTCCATCCTTCATATGGCTAGCACAAGAAGACCTAGATGAGCACATTAGGAGATTCTTAGCCTTATGTAAAACATGGGGTTTGATGGGAAGAGAAGACACATTTTTTATTCTTTTCCCTAAAACATTAGAAGGACTAGCATACAAATGGTTTAGTCAGTTCCCCGACAACCATTTCACCACATGGGACTTGATGAAGGAAGCATTTAAAACACATTTTCAACAAGGGAACACAACTAAAAACATTATTGAAGAATTATAAAATTTAAGACTAGGTCCTGGGACCTTCCCAGAATTGTTACCAGAGCTAAGGCATTAATGGCCAAACTGCCAGACCCTCCCCATGATTTTTTTTATCAAGAAGTGGCTGGCTAAACCACTTCCCATATCAACACAATGTAAAATAAAGGATTTAGTTTTACCGATAACAACAATAGATGAATTTATCAATACAGCTACAAGATTGGAACAAATTAGACAACAATATGGGGCAAGCTCTTCCAATTTATCATATCCTGCAGAACCTGAAGACCCAGTAGTTCAGCCAAGGAAAGAGCTTGAGAGCTTGAAAAGGAATAAGCCACACAAAGAGGAGGAGAGCGTAGTAACTCAACTGAGGTGTGAAATTGAAGCATTGAAGTTACAAAAGGAAGAAGAAGCCCAAGTAGAAGAGTTGGCTCAACTTTGACAAGAGTTGCAGGAACTCAAGGGAGGTGGCATCAAAAGTGGACTATGGTGTACCATGTGTAGCAAGCAGGGTCATGTGGTAAGTGAATGCCCATTGTTAAGTGTAACTTGCCAGCTATGCAGGAAAGTTGTTCATGAGGACCATGAATGTCAATCAAGAGGGATGCCTGTGCAACCTTATTGAGCACAAGGAGGTGCTCAATTCTCAACCAATGTAATGGCGATAGCCCCCAGCCAAGGTAACAAATATAACCAAAGACCTAGAGGTAATTATGGAAATGGGCCTAGAAGGCCAATTATCTATTTTAGGTGTGGAGAGCGTGGACATTATCAGAGTAAATGCACCCTATCAAAAAATACACCCCTTTGTAGGAATTGACCAGATGCCAGGGATCATTATACAAATTGTTACCCACAAAACAAAGCATCTACATCTGGGCCCCATCTCCAAATGATCTCAATAGATAATCATGGAGCAGTAGAAGGATCCAATGTTGTATAATCACCATCCAATAGAGTGGTACAATTAGAAGAAATTGACTCCATGGTGATGTTGAGAAGAAACAAAGGGAAAATTCTAGAAGAACCAAACCAGGGATCAAATACTTTAGGAAGTCACAAAGACCAGAGGGTACATACGAGCAAATCAGATATATATGAAGATGCAAAACAAGAGAAAGGAAGTTCAACAAAAAGTGAAGAGGTAATACAAAAAGAAGATTTTTTAGAGACTAACGATTTCATTGGGAATGCATACAACTGGGCCCACAAGGAACTTGAGAAATCAAACCATCAAAATTGATCTTAGGGAATCTGGAGCTTCAAGATTATTCAAGTCAATTAAAACAGAGGTTAGTATTCTTGAGTTGATAAATATGGATGCAAAATTTAGGTCTGAAGTACTGCAGATTATTGATGAGGCTTCCTCATCCACCTTAATGGCCAAGGCTACTGCCTTAGGCCAAGGGAAGGGTGTAGAAGAAGCACCTCTCACCGACTATAAGAGTTGAAGACTAACAATAACAATTAAATGATTAAAACTACAAGGAGTCATTGTGGATGGTGGGTCTAGCATAAATTTGATTCTTGAGCATACCATGGAGAAGCTTGGCCTACCCATCCAAACTAGCCCACTTCATCGTCACTTTGGTAGATCAAAGCAAAGTAAGGCCAATGGGGGTGATCCCAAAAGTTCCATTGGAAGTACAAGGTAATCTCTTCATTTTGGATTTTGTGGTATTAAGACTGCCCTAGGTAGAGGGAGGATTTCCCCTCTTGATTGGAAGACCATGGCTGAGGCATGCAAGTGTCATCCATGACTGGGGTAAAGACACTATGTGGGTACAACAGAAGGGACAAGAGCTTAAATAGATATATTTAGAGGAGGGTCTAGATCATCAAGGGAACACCAACATGATGCAATCAATTGGCATTTGCATGGAACCAAAAATGGTGGACCAACCACTTGAGGAGGAAGAATACATTCTGAATTGGCTACAAGTAGGCAATTCTTCCTCTTGTTTTGGAGTTTTTCTAAATATTTCTTGCACAGATGAATATTATGATGAAAAGGAGGATAAAGTTCAGGTTGATGGATTGGGAGAACCCATCACAGACCACATAAGGGAGAGAAAGACACCGATCAAGTACAACTTGGAGGAGGATGCGACAACAATAGGGAAGGAAGTTATTGAAGTTAAAGTCAAGGTAAAACATACTAGTGATGAATGTTCTTTCCGAATTCAAGAAATGCCTGCAGGATGGATGCAGGAAAAAGAGGAGCATATTGAGATCCAGAACACCCCTGCTTATGCAACAATGCAGAAAAAGCTATTGGAGGAAAATAGGGTTGGAGATGAGCATGTAGATACCATGGTAGATAGAAACCCAGTCAAAGAAGTACAATTAGGCACTCAAGAAAATAATCATCCAGATTTTGTGGCCACTTGGTTGTGGAGCCACCCTGAGTTGCTTGAAAAGGTAAAATCTTTCTTGACACACTATGCAGATGTTTTTGTGCAGCATTATAAAGACTTAGAAGGAGTGCCTGCCACTTATGGAGAGCACAAAATTCCTCTTGTTGATGGAGCTAAACTAGTAAGAGGAAAGATTTATAGACTTAATCCAAAATATGATGAAGGTGTTTACTTGGAAATACAGAAGATGGAGGATGCAGGAATCATCATTCCTGTGGAACACTTAGAATGGCTTTCACCAATGCTTATAGGACCAAAGAAGAATACCAACAAAATCGGAATTTGTGTTGACTTTAAAGCACTCAACAAGGTAACCATTCCATATGGATTCCCAATGCCTTTTGCAGAGCACGTCATTGAAGAAGTGGCTAGACACACATTATATATCTTTATGGACGACTTTAGTGGATAGAAACAAATATCCATCCACCTAGAGGATCGTGAAAAGACTGCTTTTATCACACCTTGGGGCACATATGTGTATGTAAAAATGCCATTTGGACTTAGAAATGCTAAAGCCACCTTTAATAGGACTGTTTCAACCTCATTTTTGGACCCTTATTGTTAGAAACACAGAATTTTCATGGATGAATTTTCTTCATTTTTAGGATCTCACAAGGAGACCCCTTTGGATTGCTTGGATAATCACTTGAGACAGCTACATAATGTTTTTAAAAGATGCAGGGAGACTAAACTAAAGCTGAACCCAAATAAATGTCATTTCCTCGTGACAAAAGGAACCCTCTTGGGACATGTGGTATTTGATATAGGTATGGCTCCGGACCCTGATAAAATTATCTTTATACTAAAGTTACATAAACCCAAAGCCCCAAAAGAGATTCAAAGCTTCTTGGCACCTACTGGGTACCACAGAAGATTTATCAAAATGTATGCAGAGATAGCCAGGCCATTGGCTAGACTTACAGGTAAAGAAGTACCCTTTAAATGGGGCAAAGAAGAAGAAAATGCTTATCAAACACTAAGGTCTAAATTGGTGGCTGCACCAATTCTTATCACACCAGATTGGTCAAAACTTTTTCATGTACATGTAAATGCTAGTGCATATGCAATGGGTGCAGTTTTGGCTCAACACAGTGAAGAATACAAACTTGACAGACCTATTCAGTATGCCAGTCAAATTTTGACTACGGCTGGAAAAAATTATAGCACAATAGAAAGGGAGGCCCTAGCAATGGTTTTCACTATACAAAAGTTTCATGATTATTTGCTAGGTGTGAAATTTGTTATCATCACTGATCATCAACCACTCAGATATTTATTGAACAAGCCACAAGCGACTGGGGGGATATGGAGGTGGCTACTCTTGTTCCAGGAATTTGATTTTTTTGTAGCCCATAGACCCGGTAAAGAAAATGTCATGGTAGACCACCTATCTAGGATTAACTCTATGGGTCAAGCAGTTGGAGTAAATGATGATTCTCCAGATGCTAATTTGTTCACTGTAAAAGCACAAGGTTGGTATGATGACATCAAGAATTTTCTTAAAATTGGACTGTATCTAGAGAAGGCAAGCAATGTGCAAAGAAAGAGGCTGCTCATCAAAAGTAGAACTTTTACCTTTATCGAGGGATAATTATATAGATAGGGCAAGGATAATAGGTTTAGAAAGTGCATTGAAGAAGAAGAAGAAGTGAGGGAAATCCTTAAATCTGCACATGAAGGATCAGGTGGTGGGCACCTTCTAGGACACATTATGAGCCAGAGAATTCTTGATGCTGGCTTATGGTGGCCTACTTTATTCAGAGATGCAGAGGAATGGGGAAGATCATGTGATGTCTGTCAGAGGTGTGGACCCAAGCCAACAAAGTAGAGGCACAATCCCTTGGTTGTTTACTTCTTGGCAGCCATTTGAGAAGTGGGGGTTAGACTTTGTTGGGCCCATCTACCCTGCATTGATTCCAAAGAGAGAAAAGTATCTATTGATCACCACTGACTATGCAACAAAGTGGGCTAAAGCTATTGCCTCCCTTGATTGCACTACACAAATAGCTGCTGATTTCATTTATAGTAACATCATTTGCAGATTTGGATGTCCCCTTGAAATTTGTACAGACCAAGGTACTCACTTTGTGAACAAGGTCCTACATGAACTTTTTAACAGGTACAAAATTCTACATAGGACCTCTTGTGCCTATTATCCAGGAGCTAATGGACGAACAAAATCCACCAATAAGGTATTAATTGCCATGTTAAGGAACGAATGTTTGTTACAACCCACTTCCTAGGGTGTACTTATCAAGGTACCCTATGGGCGTACAAATTAGCTTACAAAGAAGCTACAGGATACTCTCCATTCCAACTGGTTTATGGGATATTGCCTATTGAACCCTTTGAATTTCTACATGGGTCATCAAAACTAGCATTCATGCAGGGAAAGAAATATTGTGTTGTCTCTCAGAGGCTTGAAGCACTACACAAAGTGGAAGAGATCCGTCTATATGCTGCACAACAATTGCCAGAGACTCAAATGAAGAGGAAGGAGGTGCATGATCGCAATCTACGGAATAATAACTTACAAATAGGCACGTTAGTTCTTCTTCATAGACCTCAAATCCACACACAAGTAAGAGGAAAATGGCTTCCACACTGGGAAGGACCTTATAGAATTAAGAGGATGTTGAATTGGGGAGCAATGGAGTTAGATACTCTGAAAGGAGAGGTACTACCACTTGTCAACATATCTAGGCTCAAGGCCTATCATCAACAAAGCTGAAGATTTATGGATCACCTGGAACTTGCAAAATCTATCCAGGTTGTACATAGCCTTCTCATTTCCTTTTTGCTTAAGTATTAGTAGTTTTTATCCATTTTCATGCTTATTCCTTGAGTTTTTATGCAACTTAGAAGCCATTTCACAACCTCTTGCATAAGCAAAATTTTAGGAAATTTTAGGGAATTTTCAAAGCATTTTTAGAATTTCTTTCTAGCATTTTTTTCATCTTTTTCAAATGTCATTTTCTTTATAAAATGGAGGAATAAAGGAAGCTCTTTGTGGTTTTGAGTGAGAAAAGTGGCTTAGAAATGTAGGGATTTTTTTTGAGAATTTTTTTTGATTTTTTTGGAATTCATTTGTATTTTTATCTAATTTTTTAATATTAAAAAAAAAGACCCCCATGGATAATTTTCTTTTATTAAAAAAAAAAACTGCCCCCTCGCATTTCAACAAAAAAACCCACCTCTCTCTCTCTCTCTCTCTCTCTCTCTCTCTCTCTCTCTTCCCCCCCTCGCCCCCCCTTCCCCCCGCTCCCCCCCGCTCCCCCCACTCCCCCCTAGATTGATGCTCCGAATCCCAGACATGGCAACAATCAATCGTTTACATGGGTTCCTTTATAGTTTCTCCCCATACTACCACAAGGAAGTGGAGAAACAAGACCCCCAGACTTGGGAGGAGGCCACTCGAATCGCATAACGCCTCAACGATGCATACTCTAACCAGCCCACATGGATGGGTGATGGAGGCCAAACAAACTGGAGAGACACCTCCTCAAGCAAAGACCAAGGATCTTCTTACCGGAAGCCCCTTGAGAATCAATGAGGACAAGGACTCAAATACCTACCGGGACCACCAAAAACTCGCTTAGGATCCCCGAACTGAACCAACCAAAATCGGCGAGACCCTTGACCCAATCGCAAACACTGCCAAGGGAGCCACCCAACCGAACGGTGCTGGAGGAAGCGACTCGATACAAGAGTGCAAACAATGAAGGGACCTTCAGGAGAAGAAACATCCACCTCAAGACTAAAGCTCACTGAGATTAATAGTGATGATTCGGAGGACTCATCCTCACCCATGCCATCCACCTCGAAAGGGAAAGCCCAATGCCACTTGGTCGCACTACCCATCATACACCAAGTTTTCATTATGGTAGACCTCACGGGTGAAAGGATGCAAGTGATGCTAGACACAGGTTCCACACACAACTTCATGACACCACAATGTGCTCAATGCCTTGGACTGAAGCTCAGCAAACACCTTCGCATGTCCATTGTATTTGCCCAAGGTGAAGACATTCATGTGAGGCACGCGAAAGGGGTCCCGATTACATTAGGCCAGTGGTTCGGTCATTTGAACTTTCTCATCATTCCCATGGAGACATTTGAGGTCATCTTAGGACTAGAATTCATGGATCAACACTTGATCTCATTTTTTGGGAAAGGGGTAGACAATGTACTTTTGGACCAAAATGGACATGCCCTTGTCGTCGAGTGCAATTGGGTATGGGCCCCTCGGGCTGATACAGAACACAAAATCCACAAGCAGAAACACACATGTGAGCGAGAGTCACAGGAAAGACCTTCAACATCCAAGTACCCACAAGCGACACTTTCGCACAAGCAGTTCACACTGGCTGTTTACCAAGGTGGGATTGCTCATTTATGCATCTTAAGGATAGTGGAGGAGGAGATGGGAGCAAAACCAATTGACATATCTAAGATGGGCCACCCAGACTTCTAATTTCTTATGGAAGAGTTTACAGATGTGCTTATAGACACACTCCCACCCGGCCTTCCCCCCTTGCGGAATGTTCAACATCGGATTGACACGCTTCCGAATCAACCTCCCCCATTTTGAGCCCTATACAAAATGAATGAGACCGACCTTCAAGAGCTCAAGCGGCAACTTCATGAGTTAGAAGCACAAGGATTTATCCGGCCAAGTAGCTCACCTTACGAGGCCTCAGTCCTCTTTGTGAAGAAGAAAGATGGCTCCCTATGTCTATGCATAGATTATTGAGCACTTAACAAGAACATGATCCCCATCCCAGTGATGGACAATGGAGGTGCACAATGAAGCCTTTCGCACAGAGATTTGTATGCATAAGTGTACGCCTGCAAATGTTTTATGGTACGTACACTTTGATCTTGCTACATTTTGCAATCTTGACATAATGCTGGTGGGAATTGTGTAGGTTTGCGTGCACGAATGGTCGGCTACCTTTCCTCAATTTGGCAGGTAACATGATGACATGATTTTGGAAATGGTGCATCTCACCCTCGCCTTTCAAGTAGTCTGTTATCATCACATGCATGCAAAATATTGCACAGAACTCAATAAGACTCTCTTTCTATGTGTGTTAAGACATGCAAGGCAAAAATTGATGATGAGCTTTGATAGCTTTGATCTTGCATGATACACTAGAACTACTGCTAACATAATACCATTCATATTGTCACAGTAAATGAACACTTTTCATCAATATAGATGCTCATGTCTTTGAGCAAGTATTTGATTCCTTGTTCTTCATAGAGAACTTGTGTAATTCATCTATGTTTGAATTCTATATTGGGATAAAAGCATGAGTGTGAACACTAATAGCTTGTATAGGACATTGCTTATTGCATAGAGTTCAATGAGACTCTCTTTCTGTGTGTGTCAAGACATGCAAGGCAAAAATTTATGAGTTTCCAAAGGAAGTAGCTGACATAGAGCACAACATTGTGCAAGAAGAGGGGATTGTAGATTTGAGCTTGGGACTCATGTGATCACATTGTATGCAAAGTCGTGGACCTTCTTACACATTGCGGCCATGGCTCCATCCTGTTTTCAAGTACGTAAATACAATCATATTATATATACATAAATTGAATGATGCAACATGCTACATTCATATACAATCACATACATGAGTGATGCTGTTACTGTCATATACATAAATTAAATGATGGAGGCAACATCATGCTACAGTAACATACGAATCATGCTCTTTTCAAAGGATACAAATGATGCAGACTTATATAGAAATGATGCATCATGCTACAGACTACAACCATATACAAATGATGCTCTCTTTATTTCATGCATCGAGTATGTGATAAATGTACTGTACATATGAATGATGCTAGTGTTGATATATTTAGGTAGTGATGTGTGTGAACACACTAGGACCACCGGGGCACTTTTTTCCCTCTTTAGGAGGTTTTTTTTCCCCGGCTTGTATATACGCCTATTGCTCTAATTGGCTACTTATGTTTGTACATTCTCTAGTAATACATTCAGTATTGTGTGTTGTGCTCCAAGCTTCTTCTTCTTCCTTGTGCTGTTCGCGTGCTTCCACAAACATCCAACTCCAAAAATTGGTATCAGAGCAGGTTGTCGCTTCATCTAGGGCGCCTTCGACACTGCTCCAATTGTAGTCTCAAAATTGCACAAATTTTGGTGAGCATACACAACGTGTTTTCAAGATCAAAACAACTTCGTTTTGTGGTGCAGAAATCGTGATCTGAGCTTGTTTCGGCCTCCGAACGCACTATCACATAGCTTGTGTAGGCTATTTTGTCTTTTCGTGCCAAAGGTATATACCAGTTTCTGTTCGCTAATATAAGCGTCTCGAAGTCTACTACAGATCTAATGGAATTCATTTGGGCAGTTTTGTTCCACTTTTTGAGATACAGTCAATTTTTTGCATCAAGGTATTTTAGTCACCGACCATGGCTAAAAGCAGTGATGTATTCCGTATTTTGGATGTTGAGAATAAGTTGGATGGTACCAACTACCCGTTATGGGCTTATATGATGCGACATGTGTTGGTTGCAAAAGGACTGTGGAACATTGTGTAGGGTGTCGAAAAACGTCCTATCACACTTGCAACTGTTACAACTGCAGGTACTGAAGCTGATGTAGAAGGTGTCGAAGATGATGATATTTTGCATATTCTTGTTCGTGCTACGGTTTTGGCTGCACCTACTGCAGAGCAGATTTGATGGGATGGCAGAGATGCCCAAGCACATGCATTGATAGCTTTGTCTGTCAAACGTGCCATTATTCCTCACATTCACTCTTGCATAACAACTAAGGATGTTTGGGAATACACTTACCACATTGTACCAAGCTAGGAATGAGGCTCGTGTTGCTTACCTCCAAAAATAGTTGGAGAGTGAGCACATGAATGAAGGTGATTCTATGGATAGTTTCCTAATGAAGATTGAAGACTTGAAGGAACAATTGATTTCTGCTGATGAGGTTATACTAGATAGCTCACTTGTGCAGACCGTTTTGAATGGTCTTCCTGATTCATATTAGAGTTTTGCTTCTACTCTTCGGTTGATGATGAAAGGCAATCCAAATGCCTTATCATTTGAGGAGTTAGTCTCTATTCTATTGCAGAAAGATCAGTCTAGGCAGAACATGTCCATTATGCGAGTTGCAGATCAAGCTTTCCTAGCTAGTCAGAAGGGCAACGGAAAATGGAGCTCTTCAACTAGTAAGCAGAAATCTGCTAATTCTGCATATTCGAAGAAGGAAGATAAAGATGAGAAGAAATCAGAAAAGCAGAAATTGTTTTGTAAGTACTGTAAAGGGAATGATCATATCATAAAGAACTGTCCAAAATTGGCTGCTAAAGAGGTAAGAAGAAAGAGGCTGGGATGGTTGTTGCAGAGGCCTCTACACCAAAAAGTAGAGTCTGTTAATCTTGTGCAAGAAGAAGAATGGGCGTTTACTACTGTTTGCAGTTTTGACCCATCTTCTCATGAGCAGTGCATGTCTACAGTAGACTCAGATGTTTGGTATTTTGACTGTGGGGCGACCAAAAATATTACCTCACATCGTAGTTTCTTATCTTCACTCGAGCCTGCCCCTACAGGGAATACTGTTACATGCACCAACAACTCCTCTTATCATGTTATGGGAGTTGGTAAGATCATTTTGACTACTGTTGATGGTAGTTTTTTCACTTTGTGAGATGCTTTATTTGTGCCAGGGATCAAGAAGAACCTGTTATTAGTTTTTGCATTAGCCAAGATTGGCTTGGTTGTGAAATTTGTTGATGACAAGTGTACAGTTCATGATCTGTCAAATGGTGATGTGATTATTACGTCTCGCATTTTATGTTGTGGGTTGTATAAGCTCATAGACAATGAAAGATCTATAAATGATTTGGCATGTGCTGTAAATGATTCTCAGGCTATGTCAGATGCAAAGCTTTGGCATGCACGCTTTGTTCATCTGAATTTTGCTAGTTTGCTATGCTTGCAGAAAACTGAAATGATGTCCTCTTTGCCCAAACTTGAGGCACCTGGAAAACATGTTTTTGAAGGCTGTATTTCAGACAAAATGCAATGTTCATCCTTTCCAAAAGATGGTTCAGTTCGGGCTACTAAAAAATTGCAGCTTGTACATAGTGATGTCTGTGGTCCTATGCATACACCTTCTTTTGGGAATTATCTTTACTTCGTGACTTTCATCAATGATTTTTGCATGCATGCATGGGTATATCCATTGAAGGCAAAGTCCGAAGTGTTCATGTGCTTCAAACAATTTTTGGTTTTGGCTGAAAATATGTCAGCATGTAAAATGGGCACCCTCCGTTCTGATCGAGGGGGGGAATATATGTCTTCTAATTTTAATGCATTTCTGGCTGAATGTGGGATAAAACACCAGTGTACAGTGCCGTATACACCTCAATAGAATGGAGTTGCTGAACGAAAAAACAGGTCCCTCATGGAGATGGTAAGGTGTATGGTCAAGAGTCAGGCTTTACCACATAGTTTCTGGCTTGAGGCTGTCATGTGTGTAGCATATGTACTGAACAGGTGTCCTACTAAAGGGCTGCAGTCTATCACTCCATATGAGGCTTGGCATGACCACAAGCCATCTGTTGCTCATCTATGTGTTTTTGGTTGTTTGGCATATGCATTAGTGCTTGAACAACATTGCAGAAAATTGTATGGTAAAAGCAGTAAAATGTATTTTTGTTGGGTACAGTTCTGAAAGTAAAGGCTATCATCTATATCATCCATAGACTAAACACATTCTGGTTAGCCGTGATGTTTTTGTAGAAGATGCTATTCAGCCATTGCTTTCATGTACTAAGGAGACATCTGTTAGCTCCAAAGACATGTATGATACTTTGCTGCCTCTTTTTACAGGTGGACAGTCTAGTGCTGGTCCTAATGAGGCAACTTCTCAGCCTTTGCAAGTTTCATGTGATGATGTAGATAATTCCATTTCTGATGCAGATGTATATGATGCACTTATTGATGAGAGATATGATATTGAGCAGGCAAGAACTATGCCAAAATGGCTGGTGCAGACCTTGCCTGACATCAAAGTAGATGCACCTCTATCATATCGTACTCGTTCAAGCTCTCATAGTGCCTCTTTTGCATCAGATTGCTATGCTATGGCTGTATCTAGTCTCTGTGATGAAAATGAGCCTGTTTTGTTTGATGAAGCACAAAATTCATAAAATTGGATGGCTGCTATGCAATCTGAATATGATGCTATAATGAAGAATGGTACTTGGTCTTTATGTGACTTGCCTCCTGGCAAGAAGGCCATTGTCACTAAGTGGGTATACAAGCTGAAGCATAAATCGGATGTGTAGCTCAGTGATGAGTAGCACCTCCTTTAATGTCAATCCGGGAAGACATGAGGATGGTATGAAGACCTCGAGCAAGTGAAGGCACAAATGTGTGAGTGAGAAGCACACTAACATACACACACATACACACACACGCGCACACATGGCAAGAACAAAGAGAGTAAGACAATGGAATCACTTCTATTGCAACAAAGTTCTCATACAAGCTCAAAACTACAAGAAGCTAGCCCCAAAAATGAGCTCTCTAGCTCTATTTATAGTTTTTGCCTAGCTTTGGCCCTGTCCATACCTAGTGTCCGGCCTAGTTAAAAATTAGGTTCCAGGGTTTATTTGAGGGCTCAAACGAGATCTAAAAAATATGAAAATTGGCAGGCAACTACTTCTAAGGCTCCTCAAGCTCGAGGACTCCTCGGCTTGTACAACATGGAGCTACAAAAAGGTGAAAATGGTATTTATAGGGGTTTTTAGTGATGAGAATCACTTTAAAATGATGTAAGGGTTTTGAAAAAAATGAAGGGTTGCCTTAGTGCTAGATCTGCATGTGTGTCCGTACTTGCTTCTTCCCGTATACTGTCAACACTCTCCCCCCCCTAGGGTCTGTCGTCTCTGATAGACCTCTGCTCCACTGTTTGATCGATGTACTTCTGCAGGAGGTGGATTGCCAATTCTTGTTCTTTTATACGTAGTGCCCGGACCAAATCGCTCTGGAGGGCATCCCAATTCACAGCTCTAGGCATGTTAGGTTGTGGCGTAGTGTAGAGTTCTGAATGCATTGTTTGCTCGCACGCAAATAGTTGCAGCAGGTGGGTTGGTCATGGTGCAAATACCTCTGAATGTGCTTCCCAAAATCCCGTGGCGAACATGTCGTCGAAAGTTTGCTTATAGCAGGCAGGGAGATATCTGATGCGTGCGTGCCATGCATAAGCAACTCGTATGCTTGGGGTTGTGCTCATATCATACAGGAGGTCATAATTACCATTGATGAAGCCGGGAATCGGAGGCTGAATGTTACATACGTTGCGGAAGGTTTTGAGCACAACCTGCATCATATCAAATATCTTGAGTAGCATCTGTGCAGCTACATCTGGCATGGAGTGGAGGCGTGGAAGCCAATATCGGATGGTAGCCATCATGTACGCTGTTGTAGGTGGGCCTGTCGGTGGTGCGATTTTTGGGTAGTTCAGCCACTGTTTGCAATTCACATTGTCCTGAACCTTGATGGCGAATGCTTTCCAGGAGCGTCTTCTTTGTACCGGTCCAAAGCATGGGTTATATTTCAGATGCATGGGATCCCATGTTCGTAGCATTTCCGGATAGGTATCCAGTAACTTTTGCCTCCATATGGGTTGGAATATGGCCCCTTTTTTGGCTGCCTCTGGGATGTCCTCGGGTTCGAACTGTGTTGCGAAAGAGGGATACTTGTTGGTTATGCGTTTGATCTCAGCATTGTAGTCCGCCAACAATACAAAATAAGGTTTATATTGTAACTCTGAGCTAGTTATCAACCGCCTAGGAGCCAAGTTCGAGAAATATTCAGACTTGAGTATGGTCTCCTCTATGGTTTTCATGGCTAGCATCTGGGTTGCAACCCGCTCCTCGTGAGTGTGGCCCATCTCCTCTACCTGCTTCATCCATGCTGACGGGGGTTCCTCATATGTATCCTGTCCCTCTTCAGTGATCCTGCCATTTATCTCTGGAAGAGGTTGTGGCTCATAATTATCTTCGAATGTTTCTTCCACTAGAATGGCAATGGTCTCCTCTTCACTTGGCTGATCAGGTGGGGAGGGGGGTCGTTCATATTGTAATAATTTAATTTTTAACTCGTCCACCTGCTGACGTAGCTCTAGTACTTCATTGGTTACTGATAATTCCGGCTCTGGTGAGGTTGCAGCGTTGGCCATCTCTTTAGGTTCTCGTTGGTGTGGTGCAGGCACTTGGGATTTTTGTAGGTCTTTGACTTGGTCAGCAAGCTGATCATGTGCTTCTAAGAGATTGGCATAGGTTTCCAATATTTGTTGTATGTTTTCTGAGGGGATGGCTTGGAATTTAGCAGGGTCGATGGGTGCTCCCGGGGTGTTTTCCATGGCCGCTTCTAGGTTCTCCTGGTTTTGTTGTTGTAGCCTTCTGTTCTCTTCTTGAGCTGCTGCTAGATGGCAACGTAGTAGAGCCATGTTGCGTTGAAGTCTCGCATTGCGGCCCATTTGTTCTCTGAGTTGTTCCTCCATAGCTTTGCCTGTCTCTGCATACTTAGCTTCGAGTTCTGTCTTCGATTGTTGGAGGTCAGTCACCTGGTGTTGTAGTGTTGTATTACCTAGTTCCAAGGCATCGACTCGTGCCTGGAGTTGAGCCGAGAGATTGCACAGCTCTGTGTTATTTTCTTCTAATAGCTTATACTCTTGCTTAAGTTGAGTGGCCGCTTCAACCATGGTGTCTAGTGCATTACTAAATGATGTGGATGCATGGGTAGAGGTGGAACATGCAAAGGGTCGAGAAATGGGGAAGGGAAAAGTGGATGATGTGCCTATGAGTGAAGTGAGATGTGATGATGGTGGAACAGATGTGGCGGTGGGTGCTCTTGTGGATGGTGAAATATCCATGGGGTCGGATGTGATAGTGTGAAAAGAGTGAATTGTGAATACGGGAACGGTAGGTGGTGTGTTAGTGGTGGCAGTGAATGTGGGGGAGTGGGGTTGGGGAAGGGACTTTTCATTATAATTCTCCACCTGTTGGAGTATATTTACAAGGTTTGTCCAGAACGACGGTTGTGTGACTTGGGTTGAGCCTGAGGCAGTTACAAGGGAAGTGGTGGATAGGGTTTGGGAGAGGGGGAATGTGTGGGTGAATGGAAAAGGATGGGATAAGGTCTGGCTAGTGGCAAGTGGTTGTCCAAGGGCGGGGAGATAGGAAGGGTAACCTAGTATGGTTTGATCGGTGGCAGGATGTCCTGTGTGAGATTCACAAATTTGGGCGGAAGTGATGGATGTGGGTAAGGGGGAGGATGTAAAAATGGAGGTGTGTACAAAGGTTTCATGATGGGTGGATATCGGTTGTTCAGAAAGACTAGTGGAGAAGGGTGCTGAGGGTTGAATGGAAGGTGACGGTGGAGATGGTACCTGTGTATTTACATCTTGTTCATCAGTGGGACTTGGGATAGTCATGTGAACATCCTCTGAAATCGTGGCAGGTAAGGCAATAGAGACTTCCATTTGAATCATTGTTCCTCACCGGGGTCGTGTATCAATCCTTCGTTGATCATAGGTAGGGTAGGGTTCTCCCGATAGACCATTGTCCTCATTGCTTCCCCGATCCCACATGTGTCCGCCAACAGATTCAATGATTCAACAAAATGTGGGTCTACATTCTCGGCCTGCAGCATTTGGTTCACTAGGGCTCTGTTCGCCTCTTCTGTCATCTTATGTCTTCTCTGTACCTGCTTGATTGTCTTGTATAGCCGCTTGAGTTGTGCTGTGTAAGCAGGGGCCTCCTCTTCACTCTCCTCTGGTTCATTCCCCCGTTCTTCTTCCTGATTTTGTGTGCTAGGACCATGAGTATGTGGTGCCTCTTCTCCCAAATGTACCCTGCTTGTCTCGCCCTGTGGATGTTCTCCTTGGAATGATGATCCCGGATCGGCATTGTCAGGAAAATCTTCACTATCAGATAAGTGGGCCGTCTGTAGGAATCTTTCAAAATCAAAATTGGGATCCTCAGTTAAAGCGCCTATAGATGCAAAATCGGCCTCAGTAGGTAGTGGAGGGGCGGATGGGGTGGGCTGTACCACGTCCCCTGCTTGAACTCCTTGAAGATGGATCGTGAAAGGTGCGACCTGGGCTTCTTCTCTGGGGGAAGCTTCGGTCGTGGCCTTGTGAGGGATCATTACCTGGGAGAGTGATCCACGCATTCGTTTCGTAGGCTGGCTCCCTGACTTTCGTCCTTTGAAAAACTCCAGCTGTGAATATTTTAGGGCTCTGGCAATCGGCACGTCATATGCAAGACATCGATAGATAATCCTTGTAAGCGCACAACAGCCATGTAGAGTAGGTGTTGGAAGCAGCCAGAGGCACAGACGACATGGAAGCATGTAATGACGGAGCAGGGAGCCAGTCGGATAAATTTCTCAAACAAATATGTTTTTTATCACTTTTCAAAACATTCAACAGTGATTTTTATCACTAATTGTAACAAATGTAACATAGAAAACCCCATTTTGTAATCCATAGCTCCATTTTGTGCAAGCCGAGGAGTCCTCGAGCTTGAGGAGCTTAGGTAGAATGCGCGTACCAATTTTCGTTATTTTTAGATACCGTTTACCCTTCCAAATAGCATCTAGGACCTATTTTTTAACTATGCCGGTCACTAGATGTGAAACCGGTCAAAACTAGTCTAGAAACTATAAAAAGAGCTAGAGAGCTCATTTTTGAGGTTAGCTTGTTGGAGTTTAGAGTTCTTTTGAGCTTGTAATAGTGTTCTTGAGTAATAGAGCTAATTTCCCACCTTCCATTGTGTCTTGCTTGTCTCTTTGTAGTGTGTGTGCATGTGTGTGTGCATTTCTATGCTTCTCACCTTCACTCTCACTTCATCTCACATTCACGATCTTCATATCACTCCTATCTCTTCCGTGGATTGACATTAAGGAGGTGGAGCTTCTTAACGTGGTTCTCACCATTGTGCTAGAGCAACACCAAATTTGGCGCCGTTGCCGGGGATCGAGTCTAGGACGAATGTGTGATGGTAAGAGTATAGCAAGAAGTGGCGTTGGAAGGTAAAAATTTCAGTTTTTGTCGTTGTTTTTACTTAGTTTTTAGTGTTTTTCACCTCCCCCACACTCCATCTTCATCACCGCATCATCATCTTCATCTCCAAAAAAAATCAGAAAATTCACCATATCCACCCATTCTCCTCATTTCCCCTCATTTGCGCATGCGAGAGAGTGAGAGAGAACTTTTGTGCTTGTGTGTACTTTGGTTTTCTTGCAGGTACAGAGCTCCAGAGCATCAGGAAAGCTTGGAAAAGGTAAAATTTTCAGTTTCTGTTAGAAATTTCCGACTGTGTCAGACCATCGCGATGGTCTGCAAAGTTCGGAATTTGGAGAAGGCGACCACACCAGCGTGTAGGTGACACCAGCGCCTCTAGGAATCCACACTTGCATTTGGAAAAATCATAGTTTGGTGGACCATCGCGACGGTCTCTGACCATCGCGATTATGTCACACCATCGCGATTGGCTCAGGCCATCGCGACGGCTTGGCCGGACCATCGCGACGGTCTCTGACCATCGCGGTTGTGTCACGCCATCGCGATTGGCTCACGCCATCGCGCCGACGGTGCCACGTGGCAATCCAGACCATCGCGACGGTGCACTTCAGACCATCGCGACGACACCCTTAGACCATCGCGATTGGCTCACGCCATCGTGCTCAGACCATCGTGATTGGCTCACGCCATCGCGTTCAGACCATCGCGACGGTTCACTTTGGACCATCGCGATTGTCCACATTGACCGTTGACTGACGCCATCGCGACGGTGCACTTTCACGCCATCGCGATTGTGCAAATTCAGACCATTGCGACGGTGCACTTTCACGCCATCGCGATTGTGCAAATTCAGACCATCGCGACGGTGCACTTTCACGCCATCGCGATTGTGCAAATCCACGCCATCGCGACGGTGCAATTTCAGACCATCGCGATTGTCCAAGTTCACGCCATCGCGATTGTGCAAATCCACGCCATCGCGACGGTGCAATTTCAGACCATCGCGATTGTCCAAGTTCACGCCATCGCGATTGTGCACTTTCACGCCATCGCGACAGTGCACTTTCAGACCATCGCGATTGTCCAAGTTCACGGCATCGCGACGGTGCACTTTCAGACCATCGCGATTGTGCACTTTCACGCCATCGCGACGGTGTAATTTCAGACCATCGCGATTGTGCACTTTCACGCCATTGCGATTGTGCAAATCCAGACCATCGCGATTGTGCACATCCACGCCATCGTGATTGTGCACCCTCACGCCATCGCGACGGTCCCAGACCATCGCGATCATCTCAGACCATCGCGATTGTGCACCCCCATCGCAAATTTTAGGGTTTCATTTTTTGGCCAATTTTGGGGCTATTTTTGGGAAATTTTTGGGTGATTAGACTCATAGGAGACCCCTTAGCTCATATTTGAAGAAAAACCTGTTTGTCAGTTTTTACCCCCCAGGGCCTGAACGGTCATAACTTTTTCATCCGAAGTCCGTTTTTAGAGCTTAATAGCTCATTAGAAAGCTCTTGACAAGCTATTTTGAGGTTGACCTAGTTTGGGACTAGAAAGCCAGGGGGCAAACATTGAAAAGTTGGGCAAAAGGGAAGGGACTTAAAAGGTGTATATACTCAAGTGCTTGATCATCCAACTCTGAATTGGTCTAATATTGAATTTTTTGTCCAGGTATAGCAAGGGCAATCAAAGGCAACCAAGGCAAGGCAGTGAAGGGCATAAAGCTTGGGAAGCGCGACTTTTTGGGCATCAGAGCAACCAGAAAAGCTGACTCGAGGTTGGAAGATTACTCAACCCCCTCAGTCAATTCTTAGCTTAGGCTAAACGGTAGTGTTGTGGATTAAGACGATAGTTCAAGACTAAAGTAAAGGTGTGTGACACGAAAACCTAAAGGAAAGAACATAAGTCTGACGGAACGAGAACTCAAAATTATAACGGAAAGTCGAATTCCTGACGCATACATTAAGACAAGAATCTAAAGAAATTTAAAAAGAATCAAGAAAGTAATAACAAAGAATCATTGACGATCTGAGCGTGTACTGAGTGTGCAAGGAAGAAAATTAATGAACCTTAGATCGGGCAAACATATAGGCAAGTCAGACCGACGAAGCCTTAGATCATCCGAGGCAAGCGTAAGAACTACTGCTCGATCGTGGGCTCAACAATTGAATAGTAATCATCCCTACGAGAGCTCAGACACTAGTGAATCAGAAATGGCATTTAGCACAGAAAGACCAGAAGGAGGGTTGAATGTAGCCTATTTAGAAAAACCTGAAGGACCCTATAGAATGCAACTAGAGTTTCTCCGGACCAACCGATTAGGTGCTCGCATCTATGAGGATGGTTTGCGAAGGCAAGTGGTGCAAATGCACAACCCCGATCAACCCATTGGATTGGAACGTCCAGTGGTGAAATTCAAGAGAGACGCGTACATAGAGAAGGAAGGAACGATGTACATCTTAAGTACGCAGCCAAACAATACCAACGAGTTTGGCGTGATTCAACCAGAGACGGAAGCAAAATCTCAAGGAAAAGAACCATTAGAAGAGCCTAGAACACCTAGAGGGAAATCTGTACTGACACGAGTATTAATCCCAGAATGGATCCCTCAGGACAACAGAAGCATAGAGTTGTTTGTAAATAAAGAAACTGATGAAGCCTTTTGGAGGTACAGGACAGAACTACTTAGTGAGGTAGGTATCATCACGATATACGAGTTCAAGGACCCGAATACACCTGGAAAGGTCGTATACCTGGATGAGACTTCAAAAAGAGTCTTTGTGGTGCCGGACCGCGCTAAAAACACGTACACATGGAGAGGTGAATTGGTATTCCCTCCATCTAGGACGAACATGAATACAAGTCAACAAGGGGCAGGAACATCCTCAGCCCATGGAAATCAAAGAGAGAAAAATAAAGAGAGACCGGAAGTAAGCTTCACTCATCCCAGAGGGAGAGATAGAACAACCACGGACACTAATAGAGTGGATAGACAAAGAGATCATGGAATACCAGGTGGTAGAGATGATTTTCCTCTACCTAGACCACGTGAACACGCAAGAACATTGAGACCCACTCAATTAGTAAAATCAATGAAAAATTACTTTGATGGGACAGGAGATCCCTATGACCATGTGGCAGAATTCAAGCAAGTACTAAGAGCTGAACAAGTCGAAGACATGTTCACGCAATATAATGCATTTGGACTAACGTTAAAGAATACAGCTTTAACCTGGTTCCAACCTTTGCAACAAAGGCAATTTAGAGACATCCATCACTTTTTAGAGTCATTCATCACTGAATTATCTAAAAGTGGGATTAGACATGACACGTCTTCGTTGATTCATAGCTTTAAACAGACCCCTCAGGAAACAGTCAGACTGGCAGGACGTAGGTTTAGACAATATGTTGAACGATGTCCAATGCAAGAGCTACCCTCACAAGCCAAGCAAGTGTCATTGTTTCTAGATGGCTTGTTGAGCTCTAAACTACGCTCCTATGTGTACCTAAAAGAACCCAGAACGCTAGAGCAATGTGTAAGAATTTGTATAGACATTGAGGACAACTTAGGAGACGAGTTGGAACTCTCAAAGGTCTATAAGGACTCAGACTGTTCATCTCTAGCATCCACAAAATTGTCTAGCTCGATAGAAGACCTAGCAGAAAAAGTGGCCCAGAAACTAGGAGTTTCTAGCAAACCTAGGGTGCTAACAAACAAGCGTTGTTACACCTGTGGTGGTGATCATATGGCAAATGTGTGTCCCAATGCACCACAACCTCAAGCCATCCCTAGTGGCCAATATTGTACAGTTGAGAGAAGATACACGAACCATACGGCTCAGGACTGCCCGTACAACAAACAAACCGTGAGACAGAACTACCCGCAAGCATACCCGCAACCAGGTAGGTATCAAGGCCAATACAATGCTCAGCCCTATTACTATAGGCCTCCCCAGAACTACCCATACCAGGCTCAACAGAGGCCTCAACCTGTCTTAGCTCAGCAACCACCCCCACCAGCGAATGTCATCTCAGTCAAATACGCTGCTACAGAAGAGAACCTAAGTAGGGCCTTAGTGCCTTCTTCACCTTTGATCACAGAGAGTGACCCACACTCAAACAGTTTTGACTCTACGCATGTAGATAGTCCACCCGCATATTACACAGAGTCACCAGAACACGTGGAGACATATCATTACGATAGTCCACCAGTGGAACCTAGTTGGGAGCCAGACTATGCTAATGTGATGTACACAAACCCAAATCCACGGCCCCAATTGAGACAACAAAGACCACAGGGCCCTAGAGGACCATGCTTTAGGTGCCAAGGAGATCATTTCATAAAGGATTGTCCACATCCTCCGATATCAGGACAGTCACAGTACTATAACATCGAAGGCTTTTGCGCCGATTGTGGCAAAGAGCACATAATCAAAGATTGCCCCAAGAATCCAGTAAATGCTACAAGTGTGACACCGATCAACGTGATAGGTATTGTAAATAATGCAGATGGATCCAACCCTACATACGTGCCTATCCAAGCTATAACAAGAGCCCAGGCGCTCTTACAGAACCAACAGCTTAATCAGGAGAAAGTAGTCGGAAGTAGTGAAGTTGCAGAATCTAGCAGTAAAAAGACAAAATCTTGGAAAGATTCCAGAGAAAGGATAAAGAGAAAATGGAGTAAAAAGATAAGTGAGTTGGAAGGAAGTTTAAAGGAATCTAGAGCCAAAATCCAAGAATTAACTTCACAGGACTTGAATCAAGAGAATCTAGCTCAGAAATCAGGATCAGTTTTAGCGGAACCCATACCAGAAAATCTAGACATGATGTTTCGTGCATATCAGGCTAGATTAAAAGAGGGACCTCAGGAAGCTGAAATGAGCAAAAAGTACCCTCGAGCTGATCTAGAAATTGAGAGAACTAAACTTTGCATGAAAATGGTAGAACTAGCACAAGCTTTGTTCGAAGCCTCTAGATATCTTAATTGGAATAACATGGCAAAACCGGAATTACATTTCCAAGGACTAATGGAGAGGCTAGAATACTTGATTGAAAGCAAAGAGAAAAAGGATCAGCCTAGGAAGCCTATTGTCCCAGAGACACAGGAAAGGAATGCACCATCCCTGTCTCAAGTACCAAACTCAGAAAGTCAAGACGATGTGTCTTCCATACATAAATATTCACATGAATTTTTGAGAGAAATACAAGAAGAGAAATGGAGAAAAGAACAAGGAACCCATCCTCCTATTCAAGAAATAGATGACTTGCAGGAACAATTTCCCCAAGACATTCCCTCTATATACGATGATGTAGAGGAAGAACAACTGAGTGAACACACAAGATTTGAATCTAATTCTTTACAAGAATTACCTCAGTTCACAGGACCTTGGGAAGCAAAGTCTATTAGTATGAGAGCACCCACGATAATAGTGAGGAATGAAGAATCAGTAATCCCTAGAAACACGGAAGTGATCAAGAATACTAAAGTACAATGTAATCTCACTCTAGAGGAATTGTTGAAGGTAAAACCAGAATTGTGGAAACATGTAGCAAATCAATTCCCTGAGCTTGCTACTACTCCCTCACAAATAGGATCACACAATAAGGTACCAGAGATACCCGTAGAAAAGATCGGAGATGTAAGCGAAGGAGAGGAAGGTAACACTTATCTTCCAATAACCCATCAGGGCTACACCACGAAAGCCATCTTAGATTCAGGAGCCGGAGTAGCCATAGCTACCACCGCTTTATGGAAATGTTGGGGTAAGCCAGCATTAAGACCCACCAGGATGAAGCTACAAATGGCTGACGGACACATAGAAAAACCATTAGGCTTACTAGAAGGCATATCTCTCACCACTTGTGGTGTAGAATTTGAGCATACCTTTGCCATTTGTGACTTTGCGAAAAACCATGCTTATGAGATGATATTGGGACGACCCTTCATGCGTCAGTTGCAAATTGTACAAGACTGGGGAACTAATTCTTTGTACTTGCAACATTTAGGAGTGACTACCAAAGTCAATCTTAAAGACTATTCACATCGAGATGTACCCCCAATACAATGGAATACCATCCATAAGACACCAGTAGAGACGGAATCCGTGCACTCATTAGAATCAGATCCTTCTTGGTTGCATGAGGATACTCATTTATGGATGTGTAAAGTAGCCAAACAAGAGGAAGAAAGGTTAGAAGCCAGGACCTTAGGTGCAGAACAACATCTGCGAACCCTTCAAGACCCAGCCTATGCACCTGTAGTATTCCCTGACGAAGAGTTTGAACCCCATGGTTGGGCAGAAATCCTAGCAACCATGGATGTAGCCATCAATGAAGAACAATGGACACCCCACTGTGACGAGGATGGCTATGATATCTCAGTTTTCACGATAGATCCAATCATGTGCGATGCAATTTTAGAAGAGTGTGAACCTAACACTGATGCATTTGAGGATGCAAGCGATTTTGATTTAGAATCAATTATCATGGACCCATCCTTTGCATGAGAGGAAGAATATTTTTTCGAGGTAGAGACTCACCCTCAGAGACACGAGGAAATTAGGAATGAGGTGAGGTTAGCCACGGAAGTGACCAACAAGAGTGAAGGCAAGAAAAGAAAGAAGAAAGAACCCATGTCAGAAAAAGAAGAATCTTTATTTGAAGTACCCGAGAATTTCAAGAAATATGAAATCGAAGATAGAAGAATCATGGTACGAATGCCTAATAGAAAGGCGAATGACGGACAAGTATATGATAACCGAGAGAAGACCAAGAAAGTAATAGTTGCTATCGAAGGAGAAGAAGAAAAATGTACATACATAGGGCATGATTTGACGAAGGAAGAAGAAGAAGAATTAGTTGCCCTATTGCGCGAATATAGAGATGTTTTTGCGTGGAGTTACAAAGATTTGAAAGGAGTAGATCCAGATATATGTTCTCATAGAATCCCTATGACTCCAGATGCAAAACCGACAAAACAGAAACCGTACACGTACAATGATAACTACGCTGCGAAGATTAAAGAGGAGATAGATCGCTTGATAGAAGCAGGATTCATTTACGAAATTGAGCATACCGAATGGGTATCCCCCATTGTGGTTGTGCCCAAGAAGAATGGAAAATTGCGTGTGTGTATTAACCTTAAAAAAGTTAATGCCGCAACGATTAGAGACAGTTATCCTCTTCCTATCACGGAACATCTATTGGAAAGAGTTGCGGGCAAGGAAGTGTACAGCTTTCTTGATGGTTTTTCAGGCTATAATCAAGTAGCCATTGCTCCAGAGGACCAACACAAGACGGCATTTGCCACTGAATGGGGCATATTTGCATTTCGTGTGATGCCATTTGGCTTAACAAATGCACCCGCCACTTTCCAGCGACTCATGTGTCATGTTTTTAAGGAATTCTTACGCAAGAGCTTGGAAGTTTATGTCGATGACTTATGTGCACATTCAAATGTAAGACAAACACATATCCCAGAGTTAAGGCAAATATTTGACAAATGTCGAGAATATCAGGTTTGTTTGAACCCAGAAAAGTGCGTTTTCATGGTCAGACAAGGCAAAATTCTAGGACACATTGTGTCAAAAAATGGAATCTCTACGGATGAAGAAAAGGTGAAGGTAATTGCAGAATTACCTAGACCAACTAATGTGAAAGAGGTACAGGCATTTATGGGCCATTGCGGTTATTATAGGAGATTCATACACATGTATGCGATCATAGCCAAGCCTTTGTACTCTCTTTTAACCAACTTCGAATGGACAGATGAATGTGAAAATTCATTCAATGAACTTAAACGACGCTTGTGCTCAGCACCTATATTGAATACCCCAGATTGGAGTAAGCCATTCCATGTACATGTGGATGCATCCAATTATGCCATAGGATGTGTGTTAGCACAACCCACGAATGAAGGTAACATAGATCTCCCCATAGCTTACGCGAGCAGACAATTGAACGCAGCAGAAAGAAATTACACCACTACGGAACGAGAAGGATTAGGGATGATCTACACAGTAAAGAAGTTTAGGCACTACTTGTTGGCCAACAAATTCAAGTTCTTTACGGATCATCAAGCCCTATTGTACTTAGTCAACAAACCATGTAACACCGGACGATTGATACGTTGGTTTCTATTACTCATGGAGTATGATTTTGAAGTAGTAGTCAGGAAAGGAAAGACACATCTTAGAGCTGACCACCTTTCGAGATTAACCTCAGGAGAAGCTCCTCAAGGAGTAGCGGATGATCTACCAGATGCTTATTTGTTTAACCTTGAGATAGCACCAGAATGGGCTAAACCAATAGTCCCTATTCTGACATACGGACCCAAGAATCCTAGGATAAAGATCAAAGAGGGAGAGGTTACCAAGTCTCAAAGATACCAAATAATGGCAGGAAGCATATATAAACATGATAATCAAAAGATTCTTGCTTGTTGTGTAGATGAATCAGAACATGTGAATTGGTTGCAATTAGCACACATAGGTGCATTAAAGCAACATCATTCAAAACATCGAACATTACAGACTCTGCATAGATTAGGAGTATATTGGCCTACGATGGAAGCAGATGTCTACAAGTTGTGTAAAGAATGCCATGTTTGTTGTGAAAGACCACTAGTAGAGCATGCTACATTATATCACGTGTCCCTCACACCAGACTGGAGTGAACAGTTAGTGACATACTTGAGGATGAAGACATTCCCTCAAGGCATGACCTTAGCTCGACAACGTAGTCTAGAGCAGGAAGCTCACGACTATTCACTTATTGGCGATAACCTATACAAAAGAGGACGAGATGGATATCTAAGACAATGTGTTCATGAGAGCGATTATCTGAGCATACTAGAGACTGCACACCAAGGTGTTGCAGGAGGTCATTTTGGACCCGATAGGATAATCAAAGCCATCCTCTTTGCAAGATTATGGTGGCCCACTCTTCACATGGATGCTCATACCTATGTCAAGAGATGTGATGTGTGCCAAAGAACTCAGTTTCCTACTCGCAGAGATGAAATGCCATTGAAACCCATGATGGGCGGACGTGCATTTTCTAAGTGGGGCATAGACTTTGTAGGACCCATTAACCCCCCTGCAAAAGGTACACATGCGGAATACATTATTGTTGCCACAGATTATCTTACGAAATGGGTAGAGGCAAAAGCCACGAAAAAGAATGATGCACACACAACTGCAAAATTCTTATTTGAGAATGTCTTTACAAGATATGGATTGCCTATAGAGTTAGTGAGCGATCGAGGCACTCACTTTCTAAACCAAGTCATTGAATATTTGTTACAGGAGTTTATGGTGATTCACAAGAAATCCGCACCATATCATCCTCAGGCCAATGGTCAGGCTGAAAGCACTAATAAGATCCTTTGTAACGTACTGACGAAACTCGTGAACAACAAACGTTCAGATTGGGACAAACAATTACACCACGCTGTTTGGGCATATCGAGTGGCCTACAAGACCGTACTCAATGCAACTCCCTTTCAGATGGTTTTTGGTCAGAAGGCTGTGCTTCCTTTGGACTTCTTGATACCGACCCTTAAGGTTGCACAAGAACATCAGTGGACCGGCCATGAATTATCAGCAAGAATAATGGACTTGGAACGATTAGGAGAAACCAGGCTAAAGGCAGCAGCAGGAATATATGCAGCAAAGAAACGACAGAAAGCATATTTTGATGCACATGTGAAAGATAAAGGCTTAAAAGAAGGAGATTTAGTTCTAGTATATACGCTAAAGCAACACGCACGTAAGTTAGAAAAGCGAGGTTATGGACCTATGATCATTAACAGACTCTCAACAAGTGGGGTAGTACAATTAGCCACTTTAGAAGGAGATATAATGCCTAATTATATTAGTGGATGTAGAGTCAAGCTATATCAGGAACCTCTTACTGAGGATATGCTTAGACAACTCACGTTGGCAAAGAAGCGTAAGGAGGAAGAAAATAGAATACGAGCGGAAGCTCAAGCAGAAGCAATAGAACGCTTTAAACGCATGTAAGAAGACAAGGACTAGGGAGAGAACATTATAACCATCTGGAAACGACACCCAGATACCCCATGGCCATGTGTCAAGTAAAGTCAACCACTCATCCTAGCATAGTGGACAGGAGACCATTCATTACAGTCAGGTTAGAGCACGGCAACCCTTGCCAAGAGCTCAGGGCTTTAATTGACTCAGGTGCTGCGACTAGTGCTATTAGATGGTCCCACTAAAAGGATTCAGGAATAGAAATGCGGCCAATTGAGGCATACCTCATAGGCCTAGGAGGCATGGAAACCCCTTGCATGGGTGAGGTGGACCTTCCTATCCTCATTAAGGATGTGACCATGACAGCGAAGCTACTAGTGTGCCATGATGACGACCTGATAGAACCCCTAATCCTTGGCCAAGATTGGCTATACGATCACTCAGTGGACCTAAATCTTAGACAAGGCTCCTTACAGATTGGAACCTTAGAACAGAAGCGAGTGATACCGCTTGACTTCCCTAATGGCATTCCGATTGAGGTTTGTAACCCTAGACCCTATGAAACGCATGCGACGGAAGACCGGAAGATCTTGGGTCAGACCAATCACGTTACGTCTACACCAACCCACTCGGGCTTGGCTATGGACAGTTGTCAATCAGAAGGACGACAGGAGATCTTCCCTGGGGCTTCCTGCAAACTAGAAGGGGTAGCTACCCAACCGCTAGGGCAGTTGAACACAATCAACGGTCAGGTGGGTTGCATCAGCGGCCAAATGAGCACGACACCCTGCGGTGCTCATCCTTCCAAACTTGCTGCGGACTAGCCTAGATTAAAGATAAAGAACGAATCACTTCCTAATGGGCAGGTCATGCAAGTGTTGGATCTCCCTTCTTTTCCAAAGCAGAGCGTCCAATGGACCTCTCAAACCCAACCTCGAAGGAGTCAACCACAACAGAGGAACCCAGACCGACGACACCACCCGACAAGGCAAAGAAAGCAGCAGTATCAACATCACAGAACAAGTGGCACGAGACAAATATGGGTGCCAAAAGGACAGCAACCACAGGCTATTGGCAACACTGCAGACGAGAACAGAACAAAATTTCAAAAGAAGCAGAGTCAGTATCCAAAGTCCCCTCGATCTTCTTTCTCAAGTACAAATACTCGACAGATTTGGATCGCCAAGAAGTATCTTATCAATCGACCCACACCCACGCAGATTTGGGTACCCAAACCATGTATTATAGCCCAACCCTCTAGCCATGTAATATATACCCCTCAGAAATCTTTTCATCCTTCAATACCGCCAAACCCGATACCACTTTTTGTCCCTCAGCAGAAACATACCACCCACTCCAAGACTCTTAGGAAATGGATACCGAAATGTATCCAAACGTCTTCTTGTACCATCGTATCTAACAATTCTCCCACCCCGTTTAAACTCCACCCTTGTACTAATTCACCTTCAACCAAACCTTGTATAAATTCATACACCCAAACCCCACATCATGCACAATAAAAGCTCATCAAGAAATGTATGCATAATCTAAAGCATGTAGGCGTCTAGAGACCGGCATTAGTTTTGCAAATAATCATTGCATCAATCACTTCACGACACTTGGCTACACGGGTTACACATCGGTTATGGAAAGGGATTGCGGTCTCACCTTAATGGGATCATAATTAATTTCCATACTAATGTGTTAATCTTTTGTAGCAGATCTTTTCCATTAGCTCATCAGTCATCATGCAAACCGAAGCAGGACCATCGGAAGCAGGCCCCAACGTCGCTGCGGTGCCCCTCAATGTTTTACGTGCAGAATCCCACCCGACTGCTCCACCGCCAGAGTTCCAAGGATTTCCGGGACCCATGCCAATCGATAACCCACCTATGGGATACACAGAGAAGATACACCGTAACTCTCACTGGTTCCAAGGCCTAGCAGGACCATTAGCTGATGCTGACTTCATTTTTGAAGCAAGTATGACATTTGATGACCGCACATGGGGCAAGTATCAATTCTTCTCAAGAGAATTTGAAGGCCTACAGAACACCCAGGACTTAACTCATGTTTGGGCCAGAGCCAGCTTCACGGAGTATTTCAGTGATCCTCTACCCAAACCTGACTTTTATAGGTGTTATTACTTAATCACCACTTTGCTAGCCTCAGAGAATAAGGACATCCCAGGAACCTTTATTTTGCCCTCTTTAGTGGATGATCTACCTTACAAACGATTTTATCTTTCGAAGGATTTAATCAGAGCGGCCATCAAGATTCATGGAACACACACTCCAACGGAGAAAGAACGGCTAGTCCCAGAGCAGATGAAGCGTGGTGACGTAACTAAGTGGGAGGATATTTCTGCTATAACACCTGAGCTCTCTAAGCCATTACGGATATGTATGCAGCATTTTGCTTTCCCAGCTCAGGATCGTTTTACCATGCCCCACAAGAGAATCTGCTTCGGATTATACTTAGCATGTACTGGACCGCAAACGGTTGACCTAGCCAGCTAGATCATTGATCAGCTCTATTTGGCACAACATCGATGGGAGCGAAAGAAGGTAATCAATGGATGCTGCGCCCTCACCAGGATCATATATATGTGCTTGGCATACGATTTACCCATAGAGCGTGCCATGACCAGTGAGGAACTGAAAGCATTCAAAGGGACCACTAGGAAGGCTAGAAAGTCTAGCAAAGGCAGAGCCGGAAAGCGGATGAGAGGTACTATCCCGTGCCTACAAGTCCCAGAATCACCCTCTCCACAACCATCTCCAGCGCAGTCACCAACAACAGCCACTCCCACGGTACCACCAATTCATATAAGGTTATCTAGACCAGTGGTAACGGAGGGCACCACCAGTAATGTTGCACCCCAAGCAGCCACAACCACAGAACCCATCACCACAGCATCTGAACTTCCCACCACTATCGGTGCGGAAGCTTTCTCTTTTCCAATACCGCATTTAGAACCAGGACAAGCAGAGCCACTGGACCAAACCTTTGATTTTGAGATGCCCGATGCATTCTCCAATTAGTTCCAGTATTCAGAAGGACACTTGTTTTCTCAAGAATTTGAAAGGCCTAGCTACCCTACTACACCCAGGGATCAGCCACAAGGACAGATCGTGTCCAGCTCTGATGACGAAAGGACAGCAACCGATGACGACGAAGGAGACGAAGAAGCTAGCTAGGGAACACAGGAATCCCAAGAGCAGGAACAGACAGATGGCCAAGGCCAACAAACAGACACACATGGCGATACAAGTACCCACGAAGATGAAACTTACGAGGCAGCAGCTTACACACTAGCTATCAAGAAGTTGTATAGAACTATGGAAAAAGTTTGGGCACGCTGACAGAGGAAGAGAGCCAAAAAATAATAGAACAAGAACTTGTCACAGGCGGATTCGAAGACGCATATATCAAAGGATTCAAAGAATTAGTCCAATCAGTAGGCTCCAACGAGGCACTCAGGTACTTGCAACGAAAGCCACTGCCATAGTTTGACCCCCGCAGAGTACGACTACTTTCAAAGCCCGGCGAATACATTCGTGTACCAACCGGAGCACAATCTTCAGAACAAGCCAGGGAGGCACGCCTCGTCCCCGAAAGTTCGGTGGCAGCTGAAACCATCTTTGTAGATTCCCCACCCCGCGCTCCAGCTGTACAAACCTCAGTAGTCACTGAAGTACCGACCTCACCACCCGTCCATCCAGCCTCCCCTCTTCACCCTCCTTCCCCCAGACCCACATCTTCATTCGCCGGTGGTGTTGCAGAAACCGTCTTTACGACCACTCACCCCACAATTCCCGCGCCCATTAGCCCTAATCTACCCCTTCCCACACCCACCTTTCTATCCAACCCATTCCTTCATCAATCTTTTCCATCTTTCCCCACAACTCCAAGACCCCTCTTCCCATTCCCCCCGCCGTTAACCTTCTCCCCCGTCTCACCTCCCCGACCCACTGTAACCCCTCTTTCCCCTTTCCACCAAGCTGCTCCAGCCAGCCCCCCTGTAAATTACCCCTCAACCTTTGTAAATCCTGTATTTACACCAGCACGAGCACCCACTATCACACCAATATTCACGGTCACCGCACTAGACACGTCCACTGACATGGACATCTCACCACCCGCTGCACCATCACTACCTTCACTCACGGCACAAACATTTTTTGGCACATCACAATTTTCAACAATCACTACATCATCCACCTTCCCATCCCCATTCCCCGTTCCCGTTGCATCTACACCAATTGCATCTTCATTTAGACCCCGTTAATATTATCACCCACTGTAGATAATGCATTTAGACAGATGTTCATGTGTATGACGCAAGTAAGAGATGAGTTCACATCTCTTGGTGATAATTATCAGCAGCTGCAGAGGACAACCAATGACTTACAGTCGCAGCTTAATTTAGTGTCTATTGAGAATGCCTCCCTGAACACCCGCTACCAGGAATTACGCGAGGCATATCACAAATTGGAGCTAGAAAGCGAAGAAAAGACCAAGGAAGCCACTGCTGACTTGGATAATTTATTAAGAGCCCAGACAGTCCGCAATGCAACGCTAACACGAAACATGGGCTTACTAAGAAGACACCTAGCCGTAGCAAAAGAGGAGAACCAGAGACTCCAAGAGCAGAATAGAGAGAATTTGGAAGCGGCATTGGACCATCCAGAACAACCCTTAAGTCCTAGCAGATTCAAGGCAATCCCATCCGAAGCAATGAAGATGTTGCTAGAAGACCATGTTAGACTGCTCGAGGACTATGATCGGATGAATGCAGAGCATCAGAAGTTAAAGGAAGATCACAAGCTACCACAGCTCAGAGAACCGGCAACACAGCAAGTACAAGTAGCAGCAGAATTACCAGAACCTGTGGACCCCTCTCCTGACCTCCTAGAGGAACTCAACTCATTACGGGCCCAGGTATCGACCCTTGAATCAAGGATTGCAGTCTATGAAGCGCCACCAAGACCAGACTCCCCACCGGAGATCCCAGCTGACGACGAGGACATAACTATTCCGGTGGAGGAAACATTTGAAGAGGCGTACGAGCCACAGCCCATCCCAGGCGGACAAGTCACGGCTGAAGGCCAGATGACGTATGAACTTCCGACCCCCGCATGGATGAAGACTATTGAGGAAATTGGAACAACGCACTCAACGAGAGTAGAGGCACAGCTACATGCTATGGCCATGATCGAAGAAAGAATTTTGCAATCTCCCTACTTTCCTCAATTGGCCCCACGCAGGTACATATCAGGGCATGAGCTTCAATACAAACCTTACTTCATGCTAATGGCCGAGTACCAGCTGGCCATAGAGAAGCGAACTGGCAAGAAGCCATCACATGCAACTCAATTCGAGCCTGAAGACTTGCCACTGGATGCGCAACAAGGCACTATTTATCAACCAGATTGGCGTACACGTCTTTTACAGGAGTACCCTGAAATGATGAGCACATGGGTTAAGGCACCTTTACATTTAAAATACAACCCATGTTGGGGACCCATGCCACGTCGCCGCTCCTGGACTGCCTTCGCCATCAAAGTACAAAACAATAAGCAGTGCCAGGACTGGCTGAACTACCCATATTTCAGGCCACCTACAGGACCACCGACAATTGGCTACATGATGGCAATGATTCATCACTGGCTCCCTCGCTTGAGATATATGGATGATATAGCAGCGCATATGACTGTCAAGATATTTGACATGATGCAAATGATATTTAAAGTCTTCCAGCGAGTCAAAGCACCACATGTTAATACCCCGGGCTTTGAGCATGGCAACTTGGATCTCGCATATGACATGAGTACGACGCCATCGCTCCGGGTGTGTTATGCCTGGCATTGCAGAGTCAAGTACTTACCGGCGTGCTACAAGCAAACATTCGAAGAAATGTTCACCACTGGTTTTTGGGAATACCACTCTGAAGTGTTCATCAGCAGGCCGACCCACTTATTGCAATTATTTGCCTGTGAACAGTTGGTGTATTCCACGCATTACAGACTCCCACCATCAGATGAACCACAACCAGTTAATTGGGAGAAACTCGAGGCAGACCTAGCCCGAGGCATTCGAGTATCTGAGCACACCCTCGTTCACGACCTCCTACAAAACTACATCCGACAGACCGCACAACAAGGTTCTGTCGAGGACGACAGAAGCGAGAGGGAGGGGGGTGTTGGAAGCAGCCAGAGGCACAGACGACATGGAAGCATGTAATGACGGAGCAGGGAGCCAGTCGAATCAATTTCTCAAACAAATATGTTTTTTATCACTTTTCAAAACATTCAACAGTGATTTTTATCACTAATTGTAACATATGTAACATAGAGAACCCCATTTTGTAATCCATAGCTCCATTTTGTGCAAGCCGAGGAGTCCTCGAGCTTGAGGAGCTTAGGTAGAATGCGCGTACCAATTTTCGTTATTTTTAGATACCGTTTACCCTTCCAAATAGCATCTAGGACCTATTTTTTAACTATGCCGGTCACTAGATGTGAAACCGATCAAAACTAGTCTAGAAACTATAAAAAGAGCTAGAGAGCTCATTTTTGAGGTTAGCTTGTTGGAGTTTAGAGTTCTTTTGAGCTTGTAATAGTGTTCTTGAGTAATAGAGCTAATTTCCCACCTTCCATTGTGTCTTGCTTGTCTCTTTGTAGTGTGTGTGCATGTGTGTGTGCATTTCTATGCTTCTCACCTTCACTCTCACTTCATCTCACATTCACGATCTTCATATCACTCCTATCTCTTCCGCGGATTGACATTAAGGAGGTGGAGCTTCTTAACGTGGTTCTCACCATTGTGCTAGAGCAACAGTAGGCTTCCTCACACCCCGCTTGCCTGCTTCATACACTTGGTCCAAGATCCATACAGGCATCTTAATGGGCAAGCTTCCAGTCTCTGCTAGATATAACCCATACCATATTTTCTTGTGTGGTTGGGTGAAGCGGTCTTGAGCTGGAAATGCGAAGTGTTGTAGGCACATTCGCAGAGGTATGGCGATGTTAGGGGTGAGGGCACACATATCCTTTAGCTTTTTGATTCTGTTGCTCTTCATCGAGTCTGGTATCAAGGGATCGCGATCCGACGGTACGTGAGTGCCATACATTTGAAGGGCTTCCCTGATTAAGGTAATATTCAATTCAAACTTCCTCATTTCTTCCCGGTTTGATAAGGAGGGCACCCAGAATGTGCTTGAATGATCTTTATCACCTGTCGGCTTCAGTGTGGCAATTAGGTAGTAGCACCTAAGGAAATCGGGTTTAGGCAGAGCTGCACTAAAATAAGTTTGTAATCCTACTTTTTGCCAGATATCTTGAAGTGGAGCTGCATTCCGTAAGGTTTCGAATTCTCTTGAAAAGAACTGGAAGGTCCACCACACTCCTCCACACTCCATCTTGGACTCCCATATATGATCTGCGTCTCCGAGGTCTCCTGGCATTTCATTGAACCAATGAGAGTGCCCTTTTACTCTTTCGGTTAGGCCATTTGGTGGATTTGGAATAGGAATTCTCCGCACATTCACGAACTCTTCAGGTCGAGCTGTTGGTGGGGCCTCCACCGGCATGGCATCCCAATTGATTTGAGCACCCGAGCCTGCCTGAGAGCTTGTGCCTGCTGCTGTTGCCATGAGAGTATGTTGCTTATCTGCTGGAAGAAGAAAGGCACATTAGTGTTGCATAGGAAACAAGATGTAATGGTGTTCCCTTCACAATACTAACATGACAATCTCGGAGGTTAGAGGTTAGTGGTGAAGTGTTTGTGATAGGTGTGAGTGATGATTAGAGGTTAGTGTCATCCTAGATGCATACTTTGGTTATGCAATGGGCTCAGAATGCTCCTGTGTTAGAGTGGCCGGATTTACAAAATTGGGTCAGGGGGTTTGATACACAGTTTAATTCTCCAAACTTTGATAGAGGATTCGTAGCTCTTAGAACTAAAGACAGGTGAAGATTTCTGGATGAGAGTGTAATGCATTTGGGACCTTTTGGGTACCCATTTCCAGACATTCCTCGATGTGACTGAGTGTGGGTCAGAGTGGTATTTAGGTAGAGTTCCTGCGTTGTTAGTCGAGAGGACTTGAGAGTGTTGAATTATGCCAGTAACTAGAGTTGGAGCTATTTGGGCTCGTAAACAGGCCTTGGGCACCCATATGTGTCTAGCATTGGGGCTAGCCTTCCTTGACCGCGTAGGGACCCAAATAGATGTAGTGTGCCTAGGAGGTTTCCTAGGGTACTCCTTCACTTGTGTCCGTGATGGTGTGGCTTGTTTGTTGTCTCCTCGAGAGTCTGCTATTAGAGTTGTGGGTTTTCCATCCTTGCGTATCCAGATCTGCTTCGTGCCACGAGGTGCTCCGTGTTGCACGGGTTGGCGCTCCTGCCTCTTGATCAGCGGCCTCCTTCGTATCGAGTGATGTTTGGTCTGCCTGTTTAGAATCTTCTTTGGATCAGTTGGGAACTCCTTATTGGCTCCTGTACCTTCAGTAAGATTGACAATCCTCTGCACCATAGAAGTTTGGACAAGAACATCATTGTTATCTTCATGTGGATTCCTGGAGGGACCAGGAGTTGGTGCCTGTTCTATTGGTTTGAGTGCTTGATTTTCTAATTCAATCAAGAGACGGCTTTGACCTACCCAAGCCTGAAGAAGTCCACTTCTTAGGTTGAGGTTGACTGCATGATCGTAGATCCAGTCTTGGCCCAGGACCAGAGGTTCGGTCAGATCCTCGTCTTCACACACTAGCACTTTTGCTGGCATGAGGACCTCTTGTATGTAGAGGGGAAGATCCACCTCTCCCATGCAAGGGGTTTCAACACCTCCTAATCCTATCAGATATGCTTCTAGGGTTTTTACCTCCAATTGCAGCTGCTGACAATAAGAAAGCCGAACTGCACTTGTGGCTGCTCCTGAATCAATTAAAGCTCTCACGCTTGTTGTGCTGTCTCTTTGTCCTATTTCTAGGGTCACAAAAGGTCGTCGATCCACTATCTTATGGGTACGTTCACCTGAAGCCTCACACATGGCCATGTGATAGCCTGGAGACTCTTGAGTGTCAATCATAGGCTGATCCCTCCCTTGTCTCCTCAACTTCATTCGTCTGATGCGCTCTAAGGCCTCTGCCTGTGCTTCTTCTCGAATTCGTTTTTCCTCCTCTTTACGTTGCTTAGCAGTATTGAGTCAACTTAGCATTTCCTCCGTGAGGGGTTCCTGATACAACTTGACTCTGCATCCGCTAATATAGTTTGGGAGAACATCACCCTCTAAAGTGGCTAGTTGTACTGCTCCACTCGTGGAGATCCTATTGATGATCATAGGTCCGTAGCCTCTCTTTTCTAGCTTCCTTGCGTGTTGTTTCAATGTGTAGACTAAAACTAGATCTCCTGCTTTCAAGCCCTTATCCTTCACATGGGCATCAAAGTATGCCTTCTGTCTCTTCTTGGCTGCATATATCCCTGCAGCTGCTCTCAGTCTTGTTTCTCCTAATCGTTCAAGGTCAAAAAGTCTAGAGGAGAGTTCATGACCCGTCCATTCGTGCTCTTGTGCTACTTTCAATGTAGGTATTAAGAAGTCCAAAGGTAGCACGACGTTTTGGCCAAAGACCATCTGAAAGGGGGTGGCTTGGAGTACCGTTTTGTAGGCGACTCGGTATGCCCAAACAGCATGGTGTAGCTGTTTGTCCCAATCAGAGCGTTTATTGTTCACTAATTTTGTCAATACATTGCATAGGATTTTATTGGTGCTTTCGGCTTGCCCATTGGCTTGAGGGTGATAGGGGGCAGACTTCTTACGCACTACCAAGAATTCTTGGAGCAGATTTTCAATAACTTCATTCAAGAAGTGAGTGCCCCTATCACTAACTAGCTCTATAGGTAGCCCGTATCTTGTGAATACATTCTCAAACAAGAATTTAGCAGTTGTCTGAGCGTCGTTCTTCGTTGCGGCTTTTACCTCTACCCACTTGGTTAGATAGTCCGTGGCAACGATGATATACTCAGCATGGGAACCCTTAGCTGGGGGATTGATAGGACCTACAAAGTCTATTCCCCACTTAGAGAATGCACGTCCGCCCATCATAGGCTTTAGTGGCATCTCATCTCTGCGTATAGGAGGCTGGGTTCGCTGACAAATCTCACACCTCTTCACATAGGTATGTGCATCCATGTGAAGGGTGGGCCACCAAAATCCTGCAAATAGAATTGCTTTGATCACCCTATCTGGACCAAAATGTCCTCTTGCTACACCCTGGTGAGCTGTTTCCAAGATCTTTAGGTATTCACTTTCATGGACACATAGTCTTAGGTAGCCATCTTTTCCGCGCTTGTATAGATTATCACCAATGAGTGAGTAATCTAGGGCCTCTTGTTCTAGACTTCTTTGTCTCGTCAGGGTCATATCTTGAGGGAATGTTTCCGTCCTCAGAAACGCCACTAGTGGCTCGCTCCAATCTGGCACTAGAGACACGCGATAAAGAGTGGCATGTTCCACTGGTGGCTTAGTGCGACAAATTGGGCATTCCTTGCACATTCTATGGACTTCTGCTTCCATAGTTGGCCAGTACACTCCAAGTCTCCTCAATGTTTGCAGGGTTCGTTGTTTTGAGTAGTGTTGCTCTAATGCACCTACATGTGCTAATTGCAACCACTTCGCGTGCTCGTCCTCTTCCACACAACAAGCCAAGATTCCTTGATCCGTGTGCTTGTACATACTTCCTGCCATGATGTGATACTTTTGGGCTTTTACTACCTCTCTATCCTGTGTGGCCATTACTGAGTGGTTAGGCCCGTAGGTTAACACTGGCACTAATGGCTTAGCCCACTGCGGTACCACTTCCAAGTTAAACAAGTAAGCATCAGGTAAGTCATCTGACACTCCTTGTGGGGCTTCTCCTGATGTGAGCCTTGAGAGATGATCTGCTCTTAGGTGAGTTCTGCCTTTTCTCACTACTACCTCAAAGTCATACTCCATTAGCAAGAGAAACCATCTTACTAATCTACCTGTGTTGCATGGCTTGTTTACCAAGTATAGTAGAGCTTGATGATCAGTAAAAAATTTAAACTTATTTGCAAGCAAATAATGTCTAAACTTTTTAACCGCATACACCATGCCTAAGCCTTCTCTCTCAGTAGTGGTGTAATTTCGTTCAGCTGCATTCAATTGTCTACTAGCGTAGGCAATTGGAAGATCCATATTACCTTCACCAGTAGGTTGCGCGAGTACACACCCAATAGCAAAATTGGATGCATCCACATGAACATGGAATGGCTTGTTCCAATCTGGTGTGGTCAAGATTGGTGCTGAACATAATCTTTGTTTAAGCTCCTGGAAGGAATTCTCACAGTCATCAGTCCATTCAAAGTTAGTCAGAAGTCCGTACATGGGCTTTGCAATGACAGCATACATGTGGATGAACCGACGGTAGTAACCACAATGTCCCATGAAAGCATGTACTTCCTTGACGTTCTTTGGCCTAGGTAGTTCTGCGATGGCTCTCACTTTCTCTTCGTCAGTGGATATGCCGTTCTTAGACACTATGTGCCCTAGAATTTTGCCTTGCCTGACCATGAAAACACACTTTTCTGGGTTCAGGCAGACTTGATATTCTCTGCATTTATCAAAGATCTGTCTGAGTTCGGGTATATGGGTCTGTCTAATGTTGGAATGACCGCAAAGATCATCAACATAGACTTCCAAATTCTTCCTCAAGAACTCTTTAAACACGTGACACATTAATCTTTGAAAGGTAGCCGGTGCATTGGTAAGCCCGAATGGCATTACCCAAAAGGCAAATATGCCCCACTCCGTGGCAAAAGCCGTCTTATGTTGATCCTCTAGAGCAATGGCTACTTGATTGTAGCCCGAAAACCCATCTAGGAAGCTGTACACTTCCTTGCCTGCTACCCTTTCTAATAGATGCTCAGTGATAGGAAGCGGATAACTGTCTCTAATCGTGGCGGCATTAACTTTTTTAAGGTTAATACACACACGCAGCTTTCCATTTTTCTTGGGCACCACTACAATGGGGGATACCCACTCAGTGTGCTCAATTTCATAGATGAATCCGGCTTCCACCAGTCGATCTATCTCCTCTTTGATCTTAGCAGCATAGTTATCCTTGTATGTGTAGGGCTTCTGTTTCGAGGGTCTGGCGTCTGAGGTCATGGGGATTGTATGTGAACATATATCAGGGTCTACCCCTTTCAAGTCCTTATAACTCCAAGCAAATACATCTCGGTATTCTCTTAGCAAGGTTATTAGCTCTTGTTCTTCCTCTTCTGTTAGGTCATGACCTATGTATGTGCATCTTTCTTCTCCTTCCTCGATGGCGACAACTATTTTCTTGGTAGTTTCCTTGCTATCATAGGCTTCTCCTGCTTGTGCCTCACGTTTAGGCATTCTTATCATGACCCTCCTATCGTCTATCTCATATTTTTTAAAGTTTTCAGGGACCTCAAACAAGGATTCTTCTGCCTCCAGAGTGACTTCCTTCTTCTTTCTTTTCTTTCCTCCGCTTTTAGTAGCTACTTGTGTGGCTAACCTCACCTCATTTGTAAGCTCTCCGTGCCTCTGGGGTTGAAATTCTACTTCATAGAAGTATTCTTCATCTGATGCAAAAGGTGGGTCCATGATGATTGACTCTAGATCGGAGTCACTCGCATCTTCAAATGCATCAGGGTTAGGTTCGCATTCTTCTAAAACTGCATCTCCCATGATTGGCTCTATTGAAAAGACTGAAATGTCATAGCCATCCTCATCACAATGAGGTGTCCACTGCTCTTCATTGATGGCTACATCCATTGTTGCTAGGATTTCTGCCCAGCCATGGGGTTCAAATTCCTCATCAGGAAAGACTACAGGTGCATAGGCTGGGTCTTGAATTGATCTATGGTTTTCTTTTGCACCTACCCCTCTGGCTTTCTCTCTCTTCTCTTCTTCTACTGCTACCTTACACATCCATAAGTGGGTGTCTTCATGCATCCACGAGGATCCTGATTCTATGGAATGCACAGACTCAGTCTCATCTTTGGCTCTATGGATGGGATTCCATTGAATAGGCGGTACGTCTCTATGAGAGTAATCCTTAAGATTGACTTTGGTTGTAACACCTAGATGTTGCAAATACAAGGAATTGGTTCCCCAATCCTGGACTACTTGCAATTGCCGCATAAATGGCCTTCCCAAAATCATCTCGTAGGCTTGGTTTTTGCTAAAGTTGCATATAGCAAAAGTATGCTCAAACTCAACCCCACATGTAGTGAGAGTTATTCCTTCTAGCAATCCTAAGGGCCTTTCAATATGACCATCAGCCATCTGCAATTTCATTCTCGTTGGTCGGAGTGCCGGCTTGCCCCATCGCTTCCAAAGGGAAGTTGTAGCAATTGCAACTCTTGCACCTGAGCCCAAAATCGCCTTGGTTGTGTAACCCTGATGAGTAACTGGGAGATAGGTATTTCCTTCTTCTCCTTCGCTCATGTCTCCTATCTTATCCAATGGTATTTCAGGCACTGTTCTATGAGATCCTACTTGGGAGCGCGATTTTGCTATGTCTAGCACTTGTTTGGCTACATGTTTCCACACTTCTGGCTTAACTTTGAGTAGCTCTTCTAAAGTGAGATTGCACTGCACTTTAGTGTTCTTTACTACCTCTGTATTCCTAGGTATGATAGAATATTCATTTCTTATCATGACTGTGGGCGCTCTAAGACAAGTAGACTTGGTTTCCCATGGGCCTGTGAAATGTGGTAATTCTTGTAGAGAATTAGACTCAAAGTCTAATCTCTCTTGAGAGTGGATGCTCTCATGCTCCTCATAAATGGATGGGATGTCCTGTGGGAATTTCTCGTGTGCATCATCCACAAGTTCAATGGGAGGAGGGACTTCACTTTCTTTAGCCCATTTGTCTTCTTGAATCTCTCGTAGGAATTCTGGTGTGAACCGATTCATAGAAGATGATGTGTCTGGCTCCGTAGAGTTAGGCACGTAGGCTTCCTGGGGAGGTAGGCTCACGTTCTCACTTGCCTTGCCCTTATTTTGAGAGACGAGTTCCTTTTCTGATTGTGCAATTAGCCTCTCTATTCGTTCTAGTAGTCCATCAAAGTGTAACTGCGTCTTAGCTGAACTAGAGCTTAAAGAGGCGACTGGCTTCAAACATAGTCTGAGCCAATTCCACCATCTTAGCACAAATTTTGGTTCGTTCTAGCTCTAGTTCTGCTCTAGGGTAACACTTTTCATGATCAGTTACATTTGGCCCTTCTTGGATTCTGGCTTGATATGCTCTAAGCATCATGTTTAGGTCCTCGTGAGTGGGATCGGCTAGGACGGATCCTACTCTGGGTGGTGGGTGGGTTAAGGGTGGTGTATTGAAAGATTGGGGAATGGAAGAAGGTGGATTGGCGTGTAAGGGAAGAGGTGGTGGAGGGGTGGTGTGAGAGTGGTTTTGAGATGCGAGTTCACTTATCTTTGCTTTGGTTTCTCTCAAGCTTTCTTCAAGTTCGCTCATCTTTTTTGCCCATTGCCTTTTCATTCTTTCACGACTATCCTTCCAGGCTCTAGTCCTCTTTTTGGTTATGCTCTCTGTTTCACTCACCTCGGGGTTCTTTTCCTGACCAACACCTTGGTTTTGTTGTAGTGCTTGGGCTCTTGTGATCACTTGCACAGGTGCAGTGGAAGTCACACTCCCTGTGGAGTCTACAACTAACCCAACAACATTGATAGGAGTGATTTTAGGCATGTTATTAGGGTTCTTTGGGCAATCTCGTAGGAGATGCTCTTTCCCGCAGTCTTGACAGAAACCCTGAATTGTTAGTGGTTGAGGTTGTGTAGGGGCAGGCAGTGGACAATCACGTATAAGGTGATCTCCCTGACATCTGAAGCATGGTCCTCTAGGAAATGGGGGTCGTACCTGCCTAGGTTGAGGTCTAGAGTTGGGGTTTGTGTACATGACATTGGCATACTCAGGCTCCCCCCTATTTTCACTTGGGTCCTCATAATAGTATGACTCATTATGCTCGGGTGACTGCATGTAGTAAGCCTGTGGGCTATCAATATGTGTGGAGTCAAAACTATGGTCACTTGGATCACTGTCTGATAGCAATGGGGTGACTGGAACTATGGCTCTGTTTGGATTTTCTTCAGCAGATGCATATTTAACTAGGATCACATTGGTTGGAGCAGGGGGTTGCTGTACTAGGACTGGTTGAGGTCTCTGCTACCCTTGATAAGGTGGCTGATAAGTTTGCTGGGGTCGGTTGTATTGTTGTGGTGGGTACTGATTCTGGTATCTACCTTGTTGTGGATATGGCTGAGGGTAGTTTTTCCTGACAGTTTGTTTGTTATATGGACAGTCCTATGCAGCGTGGTTGGTGTACCTTCGCTCTATGGTGCAGTACTGGCTACTAGGATTCACCTGGGGTTGCGCCATAATGGGACATACATTTGCCATATGGTCACCTCCACAAGTGTAGCACCGCTTAACTGGGGCAAATCTCGGAATTTGTTTGCTAGAGACACCTAGTCTTTGAGCTACCTTCTCTGCAAGTTCATCAATGGATGTGGATTGACCAGATGTGAGGCTACTAGAGCTATCCGAATCCTTATAGATTTTTGATAGTTCTAATTCCTCACCTAGATTGTCCTCAATGTCTATGCACATGCGCACGCACTCTTCTATCGTTCTGGGGTCCTTCAGATACACATATGACCTGAGCTTGGTGCTCAACAATCCATCTAAGAACAAGGCCACTTGTTTGGCTGGTGTGGGTAACTCCGGCATCAGGCATCTCTCCAGGTATTGCCTAAATCTTCTTCCAGCTAGTCTGACCGTGTCTTGCGGTGTTTGTTTGAAGCTATGAATTAGTGAGGAAGTGTTGTGCCTGATTCCACTCTTAGAAAACTCAATGATAAACGCCTCTAGGAGCTGGTCTATGTTTTTGAAATGCCTCTCGTTCAGTGGTTGAAACCACGTAAGGGCAGTGTTCCTAAGGGTTAGACCAAAAGCATTATATTGTGTGAATAGGTCCTCTACCTGTTCAGCTTTCAATACTTGCCGAAATTCTGCCACATGGTCATAAGGGTCACCCGTGCCATCGAAGTAATTCTTCATGGACTTCACAAGTTGAGTTGGTCGCAGGGTCCTAGTGTGTTCTCTCGGCTTTGGCAAAGGAAAATCGTCAGCATTCCTTTGATTCCATGGGGTTCTATGTCCCTCAGGTTCCACTCTATTCCTTTCAGTTCCCGTTCTTTCTCTTCCTAGGGAGTTGGCAAAACTTACCTCAGGTTTGTCTCTACTTCTATCTCTTTGAGCTCCATGAGCTTGGGAGGTCCCAGCTCCTTGGTGACTGTATGACACATTAGTCCGAGGTTGGGGGAAAACAAATTCACCCTTCCATGTGTAGGCATGTCTGCCATGCTCGGTGACCACGAAGATCCTCTCTGATGTATTGTCTAGGTATGTTACTTTACCTGGGCTGTCAGGGTCTTTAAACTCATAGACTATGAGAGCACCTACTTCATGAGGCAAGGTAGGCTTATACCTCCAAAAGGCCTCATCGGTTTCTCGGTTTAAAAGCAAATCTATGCTTTTATTATCCTGTGGAATCCACTCTAGAGTCATGATTCTGGTCAAGACAGATTTACCATGGGGGGTTCTCGGCTCTTTCTCTAAATTTCCTTGCTCTATATCACCCATATCGGTTTCTGCAATCACATTTCCAAACTCATCAGTTCTATCAAGAAGAGTGGTGACTACATATACAGTCCCTTCTTTATCTAGGTATGCTCCATTCTCAAACTTACCGAGTGTTCTAGTCCATGGGGTTGATCGGGGTTCTTAATCTGGACCACAGATCTTCTCAGTCCGTCTTCGTAGATGCGAGCACCTAGACGATTTGTCCTGATGTATTCCAATTGAGTTTTGTAAGGTCCCTCTGGCTTTTCTAGATAAGCCACCCCTGAACTATCTACTGGTCTCTCCATGTGATAGGACATCTCAGAATCACTTGTTTCTGATCTGGGAGTGTATGGGTAATCACTCAACTGCTGGGCCCAAGACCTGGCAGTGTGATTGACACTAGCTTCAGAAGATCTGAGGCTTTGTCTGTCTCGGCCTAAGTGTCTGCCTGATCTAAGGTTCATATGCCTGATTTATCTACCCCCTTGGACCCAAGCACACTCTCGTTGCAGGTTAATTTGCACCAATCACTTTGTTCTTTTGAGTTGAATATTATGTTTATGATCTTGTCTGAAATCGCGTCGTCAGGAGTACTTAAGTGAATTTCGCACTTGATAAGTGATCGACTCCAGTTTGCCTTTTGTCCCTTAGGGTTTTTGCACTTAAGACCTACTTAATTCTTGCACTTGGTTAGTTAATTCTCTTGGACTTGATTCGTGCCTAACGTTGCCCTAATTAATTACCACACCTAAGTCGTACTTAGCCTAGGCTAGGAATTGACAAAGGAGGGTTGAGAGATCTTCCCACCTCAATTATCTGGTTGACCACACTGCTACACAAGCCCAGGAAGCCTTCTCCCAAGCTTGGTACTCACCCTTGCTAGCTTGCTTTGGATTGCCTTGAGTGCACACAATGTTCCTGCAAAAGCTCACCAGTTAGTATAGCTCTATTACCACAAGTAATTGAAAGACACACATCAATATTTTCAGTCCCCCCTCGAGTAACTCACTATACCCCCTCAATCTTAGGACCACCTAGTCTCACCTAAAGGCCAACTTGAAAATACATGTTCTAAAACTCCACTTATGATTCTACAAAAAACCAGTCGAGGTCCACGTAGGATTTTCAACAAGCTTTCCAACGAGACCAAAATCTCATCAATCGGAGCTCGTATGGTGAAGTTATGACCATTCAGGCTCTTAGGGGTCCAAAGAGGCTCTCAGGGTTCAGGAAATTCCTCCCTGGTTTCTAGGTCTTTTGCCCACTCCTACGGCTCTTATATCCTCCCAATGTGTCCAAGATTAAGCCCAAAGGTACCTTAATTCAGTCAATTAAATTACTCTAAATTTTCATGCGTTAAGCCCATGTATCGCGATAGGTCGGGTCGAAGTGTCGCGATAGCTCCCAAGTGTCGCGATAGCTCGTGAGGTGTCGCGATACTCCCAAGTGTCGCGATAGGTCGTGAAGTGTCGCGATAGCTCCCAAGTGTCGCGATAGCTCGTGAGGTGTCGCGATACTCCCAAGTGTCGCGATAGGTCGTGAAGTGTCGCGATAGCTCGTGAAGTGTCGCGATAGGTCGTGAGGTGTCGCGATACTCCCAAGTGTCGCGATAGGTCGTGAGGTGTCGCGATAGGTCGTGAGGTGTCGCGATAGGTCGTGAGGTGTCGCGATACTCCCAAGTGTCACGATAGGTCGTGAGGTGTCGCGATACTCCCAAGTGTCGTGATAGCTCGTGAGGTGTCGCGATAGGTCGTGAGGTGTCGTGATACTCCCAAGTGTCGCGATAGCTCGTGAGTGTCGCGATACCTCGAGGTGTCGCGATAGCTCGGGATATGGTGAATTTTTCAGTTCTGTCTAGTGATCCTAGGAGCTCTCAGCCTGCGCAGTGTCGTGGTGCACTTAGAAACGCGCTTAATCGAAGTTTGCGAAGTGTCACGATAGCTCGAGCTCAACGCCTCGGGGACTGTGCAGAAGGATTTTGTACCTGCTGAGCTTGCTGGAGATGGTGATGGAGCTGGTACCTGCAAGAACATGGAAAAAATACACAAAAACAAGCACACACACTCGCTCTCTCTCAAACTCGCACACAACAAATGAGGGGAATGACAAGGAAGAGGGAATATGTAGTGGGGAAGGCGGTGGAGGTGGAGATGGAGAAGGAGGTGAAGATGGAGATGGAGATGGAGAAAAATCAAAAATTTACCGACTACTTACCATTCCAATGCATCCTCTCTACGTCTTACCATCACACACTCGTCCTCAAAGCTCGAATCCCCGGCAACGGCGCCAAAATTTGGTGTAGCTCAGTGATGAGTAGCACCTCCTTTAATGTCAATCCGGGAAGACACAAGGATGGTATGAAGACCTCGAGCAAGTGAAGGCACAAATGTGTGAGTGAGAAGCACACTAACATGCACACACATACACACACACGCGCACACACGGCAAGAACAAAGAGACTAAGACAATGGAATCACTTCTATTGCAACAAAGTTCTCATACAAGCTCAAAACTACAAGAAGCTAGCCCCAAAAATGAGCTCTCTAGCTCTATTTATAGTTTTTGCCTAGCTTTGGCCCTGTCCATACCTAGTGTCCGGCCTAGTTAAAAATTAGGTTCCAGGGTTTATTTGAGGGCTCAAACGAGATCTAAAAAATATGAAAATTGGCAGGCAACTACTTCTAAGGCTCCTCAAGCTCGAGGACTCCTCGGCTTGTACAACATGGAGCTACAAAAAGGTGAAAATGGTATTTATAGGGGTTTTTAGTGATGAGAATCACTTTAAAATGATGTAAGGGTTTTGAAAAAAATGAAGGGTTGCCTTAGTGCTAGATCTGCATGTGTGTCCGTACTTGCTTCTTCCCGTATACTGTCAACAGGATGGCACAGTTGATAGGTATAAGGCTAGACTTGTTGCAAAGGGTTATGCACAAGAAAGAGGCATTGATTTTGATGAGACCTTTGCACCTACATGCCATATGACTACTGTTCGGAGCATCTGTGCACTTGTAGCTCATCATGGTTGGAATGTACATTAGTTGGACATTAAAACAACATTTCTGAATGGTGACTTGCATAAAGAAGTGTATGTTTTTCAGCCCCATGGCTTTGTGCAAAAAGGGCATGAAAACCATGTGTGCAGGTTAAAGAAGGCATTATATGGTTTAAAGCAAGCACCACTTGCTTGGTATGAGAAGATACATGCCTATCTGATTGCACATGGTTTTGAGAACAGTCCAACTGAAAGCACCTTATATGTTAAGCATGCTAATGATGTGCTTCTGATCATTGTTGTCTATGTTGATGACATGCTGCTCACTGGTCCTATTGAGAAGCATATTGCTGATTTTAAGGCTGATTTGCATGCCTCATTTGAGATGTCTGATTTGGGGCATTTGCATCACTATTTGGGCATTCAGTTTATGCAAGTTGATGGTGGAATGGCTTTGTGTCAAACGAAATATATTGCCACATTATTGCAACATTTTGGCCTTGAAGACTATAAGCCTATTGCCACTCCTATGGAGACATGTTTACGATTGAGTCTTCATGAGGTTGGAGATGCATTTGATGCTGTTCTCTATCAGTGGGCTGTTGGATGCTTGATTTACTTATGCATTACTCGACTAGATATTCAGTTTGCTATCTCATAGATGAGAAGGTTTATGCATTACCCAGGAGTCAAGCATTGGCAGGCAGTTAAGTGCATCTTTCACTATTTGAGTGGTACTCGGCTACTTGGGTTGTTTTATCCCAAGGGGGGATCACTACCGCCAGTTTTGCATGCTTTTTCCGACTCTGATTGGGCTGGTTGCTATGACACTCGTGTGTCCACTAGTGGCTTTTGCTTCATGCTTGGTACCTGATGTATATCTTGGTTGAGCAAGAAGCAGCCTATTGTGGCCACTTCCAGTTGTGAGGCTGAGTATAGGGCAGCTTTCACAGCGACTGTTGAGTGTGTGTGGCTCAAATGCCTTATGGCTGATTTGGGTGTTGGTCAGACTTCTGCCACCGCCAACTTCATTGATAGTCACAGCGCATTGGTAGTTGCGAGGAACCCTATGTTCCATGCTCGCACTAAGCACATTGAGGTGCATTATCACTATGTCAGGGAGAGGTTTTCTGCTAGGGAGATCAGCTTGGCATATGTGCCCACTCAGGAGAACATTGCAGACCTTTTCACGAAGGCTCTGCCTAGGGAGAAGTTTGAAGCTTTCCACAAAGCTTTGGGCTTACTTCCTTTTGTGGAGTGATTTCCACATAGCTTGGCACTTTCTTATACATGAATGCCAGCTCCTTGTTCACCGCATCACTCCCAGGGGGGATTTGTTGATATATTTAGGTAGTGATGTGTGTGAACACACTAGGACTGCCAGGGCACTTTTTTCCCTCTTTAGGAGGTTTTTTTCCCCCGGCTTGTATATATGCCTATTGCCCTAATGGACTACTTTTCTTTGTACATTCTCTAGTAATACATTCAGTATTGTGTGTTGTGCTCCAAGCTTCTTCTTCTTCCTTGTGCTGTTCGCGTGCTTCCGCAGACGTCTAACTCCAACAGCTAGAGTCATATATAAGTGATACTCTCTCAACAGTACATACGAATGATGCTAGATTCATATATAAATGAATCACATATTTTGTGCATTGCAATCAATCATGAATCATGATTGAATCACTGTGAATTTTTCCATGCACATTGCAATTTGCAATTCTTGTTCTCATCACACATCCTAAATTGAATGCTATTGAACAAGGCCATATACGTATATGTTCGCTAGATCTTGGAGATGATGGACATGACATTGATGACTCTTGCAAACTTCTGAGACTCCTTCAAGTGCTTCGACTTTGCTCATTGCTTCTCTAAAAGGTTAGAAACTTTTTTCTTATTTTTTATTATAACAAAGTTGATTTGCATTTGTATCTATTATGGCTTTGATAACTTCATATTTTTTGGGTATGTTTTGTTAGTCCATAAAATAAATGTTGATATGTCTAATATAATTGTTAGATGATAAAAAGTTTACATAGGCTTAGGTGTTAGGACATTGATACAAGTGCTAGATGGAAATGGGGATATGAAGCTCATTTGAGTTGCCTGTCATTTTCAAAAATTGCCTGCCATTTGACAAGTGCAAATTCTAAGAAAACTTATCATATGAAAGACAATCACCAAAAATGCCTGTCATATGAAATTTAAGGTATGCCTGTCAATTTTAGGCCCTGCTGGTGGCCAATTGTTGAGCCCATAAAAGTCATATTGATCAAAGTCAACCACATTCAAAGTCAAAGGGTCAAAGTGAAAGCAATTGAAGTCAACATGTTCAAGGTCAAAGTCAACATGGGAAAAGTCAAAGCATTCAAAGTTTGGGTGTCAAGGTGCATATGTAGTGCACAATCAATTGTTCACAAGGGTTATATTTTGCAAAAAGTTGGATGCAGGTTGTAGAGTGTCTTTGTGTAATTTCTCTAAGGTTCAAAGTGTTGTTAAAGTGTTTGGAAGGTTCAACTGAACCCTCTCTTAGGTGCACATTTGAAGAATTAAAAGGCAAAAAGTGAAGGTATGTGAAGGGAAAGCATACAGAGAAGTGAAAGTATGGCCCCACAATTAACATTTTTGTTTTAGTCTAAAGTCAATACAGGACAAAACATGGATTCCTTGGTTGCCCACATTTGGAGACAATCTTGGGACATCAAAGTGAGCACCAAGATACTATAGCAATTAGGAGTGTACATGAACTGACATGCAACTCAAGGCAAGGGATTTTTCTTGGTTAGACTAAGGAAGGTGGAGATAGTCTACACTGGGAGAGAGAATAGCAAGAGACATATAGTGAGTGTGCGACACAGAGAAGTAAAGTGCAAGGTGTGCAAGAAGAGTGACTTAGAAGTGTGCAGGGAAGTACAAAGCCATGCAACCAAAGGTCACAAGGTCCCATTGAAGCTCTATGGGCATCGAGAGAAGGTGTCC
>CM035438.1:36863717-37031217 GCA_020310875.1 Ceratopteris richardii | reverse complement strand
TTCATGTTTTTTGGATTTCTCTAAGTAGATGTAGGGAACATATTGCAAATTTTTAGAGATAATTTGAGGCCTAGAAAAATGATAAATAAGGTTTGAATCACTTCATTTGAGCATGACATGAATCCCTTAGCAAGATCCATAAAAATAGTGTACTCTATATCGTGACAAAGTGTTGCAATGTTTTGATTGCTACTCAAGATGTGCACAAACAATGAGCCCAATACTTAAATCACAGAGTGGTTAAGATAAATGCAAATGAATTAAGAATCATAGAGTGTTTGCTGATATCATTTAGCAAACACTTTATGATAGGTTAAGACTAAATTCTCTTCACAATATGCAAGGAGCAACTAGCAAGGGGTGTACTAAACCACAGGTTGAGCCTAAAAACTCTTTCTTATGACCAAAAGGCAAAGGACAACTCGTCAAGGGGTTGGAGAGCCACACAATAAGCACCTAACCAAATTATAATCTTGTCCATTTCTAAAAATAAGATTCAATCATATCAAGAAGTGACTTATTTTCTCTCTACTTGATTTTTATCTCCATTCCAACCACTGTCTAGTGGTTGAATCTCATGGAAAACATCATCTTTGATTTTGTAATGTGGAAATGATTTGGTGGAGCTTTTTCCCACACATTTGACCTTGAAAAACTCTTCAATATTCTCACAAGTGATATATGTGCTCCATTCAAAGGTTTATAAATTGGTACTTGTACTTCCTTCATCCTAATATTTGTTTCCATTTCATTGAATACCACACCCTTTAGTTAAACATAGCATGAAATAAAAATGGATTATTTTTGTTTTTGGGTCAATATTTATTTTAATCTCATCTAGAGCATATACATGTGCAATAAATCGGAATAAATTCAAAGTAGAAAGTTAAGGATTAAGGTTCTTATGTTTAAAATTATTCTTAGATCTAAATCTATGTAAAGTAGCAATTGAATTTCTATTTAAAATGTTATATATAGCAAACACTACTATCCAAATAAGTTATAATTATATATTTATGAAAAACATTATATATCTATCGAGAATTTCCTTCTAATTGTTTTATCCCTTAAGAAATTGCTAAACTCATTAATATATATTCTTGTTCTCTATTCTATACATCCTTGTTTGGTTTTCAGTATTAGCTTTGGAAGTTTGAAAGTGTGTATAAAACTTGGTTTTATCCTTCATGATTTAGATCCATACTTTCATGGTATAGTCATCAACAAATGCAACTTCAACCTTGCACCCTCTCATCAAAGTGGTCTTTGAAATACCCCAAACATATGATGTAATATCTTTGATACATTCTCAACATGTTTATCATGTGGAACCACATCACATGCTCACATACCTTTTGTTTTTTTTGCAACGTTGAATTTTGGAATCTGTTAATGCTAGTGTTGTACCAAAAGAGGACACTATAGTGTCCTTTTTTCTAGCAAATAGAAAAAATCACGTGTAATAATCAAATAAAATTTATATAAACTATATATTATTTTAGAATAACATTTTTTTACTCAAAATAAACGGCTTATCTAAGATTTATATATGAAAAGAAAGAAATATCTCCATAGAAAAAAATTTACTCATATTGAAATCGTTTTTCAAATTTTAACTTAAAATCATTTCATCATCTAACACAAGTCTTGGGAATTAGAAGAAATCATTTTTATAGTAATAAAATTACTACAATATAGGATTCTAACTATAGTTATACACTCTAGGAGGCTTTTATATGATATTGATGCATAAAAACACTAAAATGCTGATGTTTTATTTCAAAGACTATCACATAGTATCATACAAATATGATATATGTCCTTGAACCAATAATTTGTATACCTATCTCACATACCACTAACCATCTCAATATTTCATTAAATAACCAAATTCCACTCTACCCAAAATAAAATTTCATCCTAGAAAGTTAGATTTTCTCAATGATATAAGGTATATAATATCAACCAAAATAATTCTATAAACATTAAAAACTACTTTATATAGAAAAAACTAGCATATTAACTTAATCATGTATCATATACAATATTTGTTCACCAAATTACCTTTTCTTAGCATTAAAAAATACTAGTATTATATAACTTGAAGGAACTACATAGAAATTTGACTCCTATGGTTGTCGAAAAACTACTTCGAGCTTTAAAAATCTCTAGTATTTTGATAGTAAAAAATGAGCCATATTCGTTCCATTACTTTGTAAAATAATTCATAGATGATAACACTATCATCACACATATGAGATAAGTTTTAGCTCATAAACCTAGTAAAAATCATTGTACATCTCTAATTATGGATAGAAAAGTTTTTAAACATATAAAATAAGAGATTTTATTGCATTTACAACAATGAAAATGGGGAGATCATGATTTTGATAAAAAATCAACACTTATTGACATCATTGTATTTTTTGCACCAATATTGAAATTAGCATCATAAAATTAGTGAATAAATCTTCATGTTTTTTGTCATTTAATGAAAACTATATTTCTATAGAAATATTCAATCCTTGTGCTAACATATTCCATAATTACGTTTATAAATGGTTGCTTCTAGTAATCTAAAAAATCCATCAAATAATGTATCTTTTTTAGGACACCAAAGTGTCCAAGTACAACACTAGTGTTAACAAGTTCTTTGGATTGTATTTGCTTTGAGCTTAACCTCTTTGTGCCATATTTCTATATCTAAAACAATAACTAAACCTTATGCAAACATGGATGCTTTGAACTTATGAACTTTTATATTTAAGGTGAAACTCCCACCATCTTTACTACCCTTTTCAACAACTCTTCCATTCTTCTTATATATTTCCACATGTAAGAAATTTCATTTGAATATGATGTGTACTCCTTGGTTAACCATTTCTCTAGGAGAAGTTGAATTCTAGGTGATGCTAGGATCATCTAAAACATCATCCATATAATTTCATCCTCCATAAACAGGGTTATATTTTTTAATGAGCAATGAGATGTGTCATACAATAATTAGTTTTGGAAAAGGAAGGAGTGGGTGAAGTTCAAAGAATGTGGACCACTCAACATGATTATAGATGTTATTATAGGCACCAAAATTCACATAGAAAACATTATATGTTGGCTTAAGAACATAAAAAGACATAGTGTTCATATGCAATTCTATTATTTGAACATTTTTTTGTAGCATCTTCATTGATAGATGCACATTTGTTATTCTACTTTGTATTTTTTTTTCTCTGTATGCGATCTTTCTCATAGCGATCCAAGTTTCTAGAATTCCATGAACTTTTGTTATCATTTTGTAAAACATTAATTTGATAATGTTTGCAATACCTTTGAATCTATCTAGCCTGAGACCATTCTCTATTGTCTATATGCTTTTGTTGCCTCTGTTTTTATTTCCACATCCATGATCAAAACCTCTACCTCTGCCTCTACCTCTACCTCTACCTCTACCTCTACCTCTACCTCTACCTCTACCTCTACCTCTACCTCTACCTCTACCTCTACCTCTACCTCTACCTCTACCTCTACCTCTACCTCTACCTCTACCTCTACCTCTACCTCTACCTCTACCTCTACCTCTACCTCTACCTCTACCTCTACCTCTACCTCTACCTCTACCTCTACCTCTACCTCTACCTCTACCTCTACCTCTACCTCTACCTCTACCTCTACCTCTACCTCTACCTCTACCTCTACCTCTACCTCTACCTCTACCTCTACCTCTACCTCTACCTCTACCTCTACCTCTACCTCTACCTCTACCTCTACCTCTACCTCTACCTCTACCTCTACCTCTACCTCTACCTCTACCTCTACCTCTACCTCTACCTCTACCTCTACCTCTACCTCTACCTCTACCTCTACCTCTACCTCTACCTCTACCTCTACCTCTACCTCTACCTCTACCTCTACCCCTACCCCTACCCCTACCTCTACCCCTACCTCTACCTCTACCTCTACCTCTACCTCTACCCCTACCCCTACCTCTACCCCTACCTCTACCTCTACCTCTACCTCTACCTCTACCTCTACCTCTACCTCTAACTCTACCTCTACCTCTACCTCTACCTCTACCTCTACCTCTACCTCTACCTCTACCTCTACCTCTACCTCTACCTCTACCTCTACCTCTACCTCTACCTCTACCTCTACCTCTACCTCTACCTCTACCTCTACCTCTACCTCTACCTCTACCTCTACCTCTACCTCTACCTCTACCTCTACCTCTACCTCTACCTCTACCTCTACCTCTACCTCTACCTCTACCTTTACCTCTACCTCTACCTCTACCTCTACCTCTACCTCTACCTCTACCTCCACCTCTACCTCTACGTCTACATCACCTCTACCTCTACCTCTAGATGTACCTCTACTTCTACCTCTACCTCTACCTCTACCTCTACCTCTACCTCTACCTCTACCTCTACCTCTACCTCTACCTCTACCTCTACCTCTACCTCTACCTCTACCTCTACCTCTACCTCTACCTCTACATCTAACTCTACCTGTACCTCTACTTCTACCTCTACCTCTACCTCTACATCTAACTCTACCTCTACCTCTACTTTTGTGTCTAGAGGGAGCAATCATGAAGGAAATTCCTACGGACATACATCACAAGAGAAGAGAAATTTCCAAGATAAAATGGAGCAATTGTCTACCCAAAGATAAGGGAGAGTTGGGAATTCTCAATGTGTATGCTTGGGCAGACAAACTTGCTACCAAGTGTATGATTAAGGCTTGGATAAAATGAACAATTCATGGCAAGAAATTATTTAAAGGGAGGATAAAACATATCCCTATTAGGTTTACAAAGGTGTAAAACAAATTTCCTCCCTTCAAAGTGACCCTTAAAGGTAGGTAAAGTTAGTGAATTCTATTTGGAAAGATTGGAATGTTATATTTTATAGAATAATGGAATGTTAAATGGATTTTAATGCATTGATGTTTTTAATGTGTTTTGTGTTTTGATTTACCAGGTGAAAATTCATGAGGGTGTGAATGCACATACTTATTCAAATATTTTTGGAGATATTTAAAAGATATTTATTTTCAGAAGATAGTATTTTTAGTTATTTTTGTAAAAGTAATAGATCGCTTTAGAAAGCGATGTTTTTGTAAAAATAAAAAATCACAATTTTGTAAATAAAGCAAAAGCATGATTTTTGAAGCATCGCCCTCATGAATCTTCTATTCAGGATGTAATAAGAAATACCTAAAAATACGCATACTCTGATGGACTCTAAAGTGATCTATTATTTTTACAAAAATAATTAAAAATACTATCTTCTAAAAATAACTATCTTCTAAATATTCTTCTAAATATCTCCAAAAATATTTGAATAAGTCTATGCATGTTCACACCCTCATGAATCTTCACCTACTAAATCAAAACACAAAACACATAAAAAAGCCTCAAGGCATTAAAATCCATTTAACATTGCATTATTCCATAAAGTATAACATGGAATAGGATGAAACCCCACTGCCACCTTAATAATGAGTGAAGATGGGAAATTGGCATCACCAAAAAATGACTCAATTTTCCTCCCCATATCAAAAATTGGATCCTAGGAAAGAAACCCTAGGCCAGTGTATTTTACAAGGGATTTTTCAATGGAAAGAAAGAAAGCAATCTTATTTCACAAACCCTTCATTGCAACATATGAAATAATGCCAAAGCTCACAAGTTGTGTATGACCACTTTGTAGTGTAAGAGAAACATAAAGACAAAGGAAGCCATTAGGCATATTTTTTCACTGGTAATAGTGGCAATATGCCCGGAGCTATCTATAAAAAAATCTTTAGCCTATAAATATGGCTAAGGAGCTCTCTATAAAATATCTTTAGCCTATCAAATAAAAGGAATAATGAACCATAAAATTAAGCTACAGTTTTGAAATTAAATGATTTTATAATGAAAGGGATGATAGGTTCCTAAGCCTTCTTGTATCCTTTTCTTTTTTAATATAATTTAAGCTTGGATCAAAATTCAGTAGAACCAATAAAAGTTTGAGATGTAAATGTGCTCTATCGCTTTAATCATATTACATAATTTTGGGATGCTTATAATAGATACTACATCCATGATGGCATTAAGAAAATCACCAAAGAATGTGGGACAATTGTCACATTTAAAACGAAATTTGGACATATGTGTGTGCGATATATATATATATATATATATATATATATATATATATATATATATATATATATATATATATATATATATATATATATATATATATAGAGAGAGAGAGAGAGAGAGAGAGAGAGAGAGAGCAATGAAACGTTTGCAAACTTGGCATGAAACTTCAAGGAAATTGTACGTTGTATCAACCACCCCTTTCACATGATCGAATCCATTGAAGAGGTTTTCTAGGTCGATTTCAAAAAACGAAAATGTATAAAAGAATAAACGGAAGCATACTTTTTTTCCTTTAAGAGATGGTGATGGATACATATTTCTTGTGAGTAGGAGCACAATCTTTGTCAAGCATTGGAGTGTAGTATTGTTGGTGAGTGTATTATTGCTATACGGATTCAACACAAAATATTATAATGGAAAAGAATCTTCAAAAACACTATGACTAATAATAAATTTTTTTCTAAATTCCCTGTTCCACATTTTCTAAATTCATTGAGTAGTATTTTATAGATTATACCAAGAATTCCATGCTTATGTTCAAAATTTCAATCGACCAATTATTTGTTCCTTCTTATTTGAGGAGATAAAAAATCAAACAGATGTGCAACATGCAAATAATACACCAACTATTGGAGATCGAGGTCTGTGGAAGCATACAAACTACACAAGGAAGGAGAAGCTTGGAGCACAACACATTACTGAATGTATTATCAAGAGAATGTAAAAAAATAATTGGCCTATTAGGGTCATAGGCGTATATACAAGCTATGGGGTAAAGATGGAAAAAAGGTGTCTTGATGATCCTAAGTGTGTTCACACACATCACTACCATAATAAATCAACAAATCCCTCGTGGGAGTGATGTGATGTGATGAACAAGGAGTTGGCATTCATCTATAAGGAAGTGCCAAGCTATGTGGAAAGAAATCAATCCACAAAAGGAATAAGCCCAAAACTTTGCAAAAGGCTTCAAACTTCTCCTTAGGTAGAACATTTGTGAAAAACCCTGTAACATTATCATGTGTGGGCACATAAGCCAATTGATGTATCCAATAGAGATCTCTCCTTTACATAATAATAATGCACCTCAATGTGCTTTGGCCGAGCATGGAACACTTGGTTCCTCACAATTGTCAATGCACTCCAACTGTTGATAAAGATGGTGGTGGTAGAAGACTAACCAACACCCAAATTAGCCAAAAGGCATATGAGCCACACACACGCAACAATCACTATAAAAGCTTCTCTATACTCAGCCTCACAACTAGAAGTGGCCACAGTAGGCTACTTCTTGATCAACTAAGATATGCATGAGCTACCAAGCATGAAGCAAAAACCATAGGTGGACACACTAGTGTCATAGAATCCAGCCCATTGTGAGTTAAAAGAGACATCTAGTGATAATGATCCCCCCTTGGGATAAAACAATCCAAGTAGTTGGGTACTAGTCAAGTAGCAAAAGATTGCACTTAACTGCCTGCCAATGCATGAATAATTAAATAAAGCATCCAACAACATGCTCATAGAGAACAACATCAAATGCATCTCCAACATCATGAAGAGTCAATCATAAAACATGTTTCCATGGGAGTGGTAACATATCTGTGATCGTCAAGGCCAAAATGTTGCAATAATGTGTTAATCTATATTTTTTGACACAAATATATTCCTCTATCAACTTGCATAAACTCAATGCCAAAATAATGATGTAAATGCCCCAAATATGACATCTCAGAAGAGGCATGAAAACTAACCTTAAATTCAACGATATGATTCTCATTAGGAACAATGTGCAACATATAATCAACATATACAACAATGGTAAGAAGTACATCATTTGCATGTTTAAGATATAAGGTGCCTTTATTTGGATTGTTCTCCAAATCATGTGCTAGAAAATAGGCATGCATCCTCTCATACCAAGCATCATGACCATATAATGCCTTTTTCAACTTACACACTTTCCCTTTTTGCACAAAACCATGATGTTGAAATACATACACTTCCCTCATGTAAATCACCATTTAGAAATGCAGTTTTAATCTCCAAATAATGTAGATTCCAAACATGATGAGTTAGAAGTGCATAGATGCTATGAATAGTGGTCATTCATCATGTGGGAGAAAAAGTTTCATTAAAATCAATGCCTTTCTCTTGAGCATAAACTTTGGAAACAAGCCTAGTGTTGGCACTCAAGGGCATGCATGAGATGCAAGAAGGCATCAAAGAAGTGGACACACAAGAAGAGGGAGCATGTAGGGAGCTCACAAGAAGTATATGTCAATTTTTCAGAAGAAACGCTTATAAACATCGTGATTTTGATCACTAAAAACCATTGTAAATATCATTTCGCATTTTTGTAGCTCCATTTTGTGCAAGCTGAGGAGTTCTCAAGCTTGAGGAGCCTAGGTAGAACTCATGTTTTAGATTTCACAATTTTTAGAGATCATTTGAGCCCTCAAATAGCATCAGGAACTATATTTTTAACTAGGTCGGCCATTAGGTTTGAAATTGGCCAAAATTAGTCAAAGAAGTAGAAAAAGAGCTAGAGAGCTCATTTTTGGGGTTAGCAAGTTAGAGAAAGAACTTCTTGAAGAGTGTATCTGAGTTATTGAGAATCAAAGCTTCCATTGTTCCTATCTTTGTTATCTTGCCTTGCATGTGTGTGTGTGCATGTATGTGCTTGTCACTCACATTTGCTTGCCATAATTGTTCACGATCTTCATATCCTCCTCATGTCCATGCAAATTGACAAGTAAAGGAGGTGATGCTCATGCTTGGGCTACACCTAGCCTTGTACCTACCAACTACTCCATCAGGCTCATGTTTGAACTTTTATACCCATTTAGTGCCAATGGCCTTTTTGCTTGGAGACAAATCACATAAGGAACAAGTACCATTCTTCTACATAGCATCATATTCTAATTGTATAGTAGCAATCCAATTTTCTAAATTTTGTGTTTCATCAAAAGAAATAGGCTCATTCTCATCACAAAGATTAGAGAAAACCATTTCATAATAATATGATGCAAAGCAAGCACTATGAGAGCCTGAACAAGTATGATATGACAAATATGTGTCTAATTTTCTATCTCTCAAAGTATACACTAGCCAATTGGGCATATTTTTGCCTCTTCTATGTCAACCCTCTCATCAAGTTGTGCATCATGTAAATTTTCATATGAAATGGAATGATTTGCATCATCATTTGAAACTTGTAAGGACTAAGAAATTGCCTCATTTGGACCAGCACTTGACCATCCACTTGTAAAAAGAGAAAGCAAAGTGTCATGCACATCCTTTGAGCTAATTGATGTCTCCTTGGTACATGAAAGTAAATGTTAAATCCCATCTTGCACTAAGAAAACATCAAGGCTAACCAAAATGCATTTAGGTTGTGGATGATATAGAGGATAGCATTTTCTTTTATATCCAACAAAAACATTTCACTACTTTATCATCCATTTTTTTGCATTGTTGTGCTAGAATTTATTGTAGATATAGTTGAACCATCTTTTGGGAAGGAAGAACACTGCATTTTTTGCAAAATATAGCCTCTACAGACATGTTTAGAAGGTGTATAAATTTTGGATAGAGAGGACACCATTTCAAAGTTCTAAAACCAAACCAAAATAGTAAAATTCAGATGACTAAAGCATGCCTGCCAAAGCTTTGCAGCTAAGATATCTTGAGAATCATGAATTATGCATGTTGGATCATTCACAGATTTTGCATAGTCTATGATATTATACAACCCATGACATACGATACCAAAAGAATTTATAACATCATCATTTGAGAGATCATGAATTGTACATCTGTCATCAATAAATTTGACAACCAAACTAAGCTTGGTTAGTGTTGAAACTGACAACATATTTTTCTTGATCCTTGGCACATATAAGGTATCTAAAAATTTTCATCTTGTTCTAACTTTTCCACAATGAACAAACCAAGAACAATCCTTTTGGCATAACCAAAAAAGAGGATAACAATAGAGAGAACAAATCTTGACCCTTCCAACTAGGCAAACTGATAAACATAAGCGTTACTTTTGTTTCTAAAAACCAAATTTTCCCAAGAGCTATCCATATCGCCCCAAGATTTAATCAATCATTTGGCTACCAAATTATTGGCCAAACATTTGATTTCCCAATAATAGTAGCTCTTGAGGGGTCAGACAACCCGCGAACATTGAAAGAAACTACTATCATTTTTGATGGCAAACATATTTGCAGGAAGGGGTCTTATCCCTCTTTTTCTTGTCTTCATCTCTCCTTCTTGGAATAGAAGGATCCTCACAAAAAAGTCTACCATTTAGGGGGCTATCCTAAGGGATATGTACAATAATTTCTCCTTTCTGAGATGGCTTCATAGCGAATGAATCTGAAAGCCTATTGAGAATCATTGGACTTGATGATCGAGCTTTCACTTTTGAAGTTATCTTCTTTGTTCATGGAGGATCCATCCTCTTTGCTCTTGGTGTACCCTTTTTGATTTTCATCCTTGTTGCCATTAGTGTCCATGTGAAAGGCCAAATGGCCACCGGACACTTCTTTGTATATGTTCTTTAATAAAACATATAGTGGCCTAGTCAGTCACAGACTGTAAGTTCGATCACATTTCCTAAGAAGTCTGTCTTCATGCTCTATGTGTATGTGTTTTTCTGCATATTCTGCAGCCTCTGTGCGAAGTACTGTGTGCAGCCCTAATTTTTCTACTCCGAGGATTTCATCGTGGAGCTCTAGAGAACAAGAGCACACTGTGGTGCATCACCACTGAATTACTTCACTTGTATCAAAGCACTTTGATGCAAAACTTTTGTTCCTTTTGTGCGAGTGAAGCGAGCACCCCCCATCCCCCGGCTTTCTCCAAGGCTTATGACTAAGGCGGCGACCAAGGCATAGAACTTGGCATACCTTGTCATCCAAGTCACTGAAGTCCCCATTGGTGCCCTTGGTTGTGCATGGGGGAGGACCTCAATGATCAAGGAAGATAGAGGTTCTCGATACTTCTCGGAAGGTCACCCATCCTAGTACTGTTCCCCCCAGAGCTCGCTTAACCATGGCAATCTCTTGCCACTAAGCTACACTCTTGTGGTGTCTCAAGAAGGGGAAAGACTAAGGTTGAAATTATCTTGAACATGTTTTGGTTCCTCAAAGCTTCATTCTTTGCTTTCAAAGCCTATTTTTGAAGCATTTTTGGGGTGTCTTTTGGAGCCATTTTGGAGTACTTTTGCACATACTTCTCGTCACACATGTCCGAGAACATCAAGAAGAGTGTTCTTTGTACTTCTTTGACAATAAATATCAAGCTTTGGGGCTGTGTTTTCAGTCACACTCGTAAAACTATAGGTTTCTTGAAAGGTTTTCAGTTTGGTGGAGCAGTCACAACAAATTTATGCAGGTTTTTGAGCCTAAAACATCAGAGTTGACAGACACTTGTAGGTGTTGTTGGCTAGTTTTTGGGTTGTGCATTCAGCCTTTTAGTGTCATTTTACTGCATATATTGAGCGCATACACACTATGTATGCTTCTATGGATACCATTTATGTACGTCCATGTGGTCATTGATATAGCGGTTATGTTTTTTGCATAAAGCTTTTTACGTTTGATAAAGAGGGTCATGGTGAGGTTTTCTTAATTGGGAGACACCAAGATGTCGGGGTCTCTTTGCTGATGCAGGTGGAAGACTTACCCATTGTATGATAGTTGTTCATAGGTGCTCGATAAGCATAGTTGACTTTTATTGGGTAATTGATTATATGCAGTGGAGTCATTGATTCACTATGCAGGTAAACATGTCAGTACTTGTACTTTTATGATATTTGGACACTGGTCATATGCTCATTTTGTAGAGGATACTCTGGAAAAATGTTTCTATATTTTTGGTTTAGTCAACTATACAGTGGTCAATTTACTCCTTGATACACATTCGTTGGTGTTTGGACTCTTCTAGCTCTGTTATCATTCTATTCAGTTCTCTACCATCATGGCATCAGAGGTCTTAGGCACATCTGGTGGATCAGGGTCTAGTGCCAGTGTTCCAAGGAGGAGCTATAACTTGTAGGGCAAAGACTATTTTGAGATCCGAAAATTTGATGGCACAAACTTTTCTCTATGGAAGAATTAGATTAAAGATGTGCTGATTCAAAGGAGGCAATGGAAGCCAGTGAATGGGATCTCAAAGAAGCATGCTGACATGGATGAAGATGATTGGGATGAGTTAGATGAAATGGCCAAGTCTACCATTTGCTTGTACCTGGCAGATAATGTTTACTTTACAATATTAGACTGTGAAAGTGTAGAGGAGCTTTGAAAGAAGTTATGCAATACATATGAAAAAGAGACGACATCAAATAAAGTGTATCTGATGAGAAAATTATATGACCTTTGCATGAAGGACACAAATAGTGTTGCTACTCATCTAAATGAGTTTGATGCTATATTCTCCCAATTACAGGCTCAAAAAATGGATATGGATAATGAAATGAAAGCAATATTGATGTTATGCACCCTACCATCATCATGGGATATGTTTTGCACAGCTATTAGCAATAGTGCACTTGGTGGTAAACTTGTCTATGATGACATATGTGGAGTACTCTTGGGTGAGGAGATTTTTAGAAAATCTATGGTTGGCACTCAGAGTGGAGATGCATATGATGTTCGTGATTCTTAACAAGGAAAGAATCAACAATGTGGCAGGAGCAAGAACAAGGAAAAGAATGGTAAAACTTGCTATTTTTGGACATACACCTGCTGGAAAAAATGAACAGTGCTCTCAACCTGGTAGGAATTAGAAAAATTACTTTTGGGCATAGCAAATAGACTTAGCAAGCTTCCCAATCCAAGTTAAAACACTTCAGATGATGGACTGAGCACTGAGAACAAGATTTTTCAATTTCTAGAACATCCCCATAATTCTCGGGGCTCTGCAGAGATAGACCAGTAAGCAATAAAATGCAGATATCTCCAAAATTATTAATCCAATGACCTTGAAAATTTATATGCACAAAGTAGACAGTACGAGCTATCCAATGCAAGTTAAATCGCTGAAAAAGAACCCGTAGAACTCGAGATATGACCTTCTGAAGTTACTGCTCTGAGTGAGTATAGCAGAGAACAAATCAGAGAAGTAGATGATAATAAATGTATAGATTCACATACGATTACAACCACATTGGCAATGAATCTTTGCACAATGGGAGTAGAATGATAGAGCTATGGATTAAGCTCTTCAATCTCTACAAAATGACATGAAGTGGTCACGTACAAGGCTTGCTAATCGCCTCTTCCTTCTTGCTCCTTTTATAGCTATTCTTGGAGGGAGTTTTGAATTCGAATTCGAATGGCTCCACCTAAAAGTGATCCCCAAAGTTAGGAGATATTCCCTCAGCTCAAAAAGTCATGGGTTTTGGTAGTTAGAGCCACGAAATTGCTTTTACATCATGCATGAGGTAAGCCATCCTTTTCCTTTTTCTTTTTTCAATTACAAGAGAGGGGAAAATGAACTCTTTTACAAGAGGTGTTCACATGACTACTCATGTGACTTAAAAATGAGGATAATATCAAGCATATCAAGCATGTAGGCTTGGGCAAAATGCACCAACAGTCCCTACACAAAGAGATGCTCAGATGGAAGCTTGATATGCTTGATACTTTGTGTTGATGATATGTTGATTTCTAGGAAGTCCTCTTATGATTTGTCAATTCTCAAAAAGAAGTTGAGTCAGACATTTGATATGAAGGATTTGGGGGATGCCAAACATATTCTTGGCATGTGCATTATTTTTGATAGGATTAAAAGATGCATATACTTGTCTCAAAGTGAGTACATATCCAAAGTACTTCATAGGTTCAATATGTAGAGTGGAAAGGCATTGAGTACACCTTTACCCACATATGTGAAATTGAGCAAGGATGATTGCCCCAAATCAGATGAGGAAAAGGAATTCATGATCAAAATTCCCTATCACTCTGCTGTTGGTAGTATCATGTATGCTATGGTAGCTATGAGACCAGACATTGCATTTGCGGTGGGATTTGTGAGTAGATATATGTATAATCATGGTAAGAAACATTGGGAAGTGGTCAAGATGATATTAAGATATCTGAGTGCACTAAGGACAAGTGTCTATGCTTAGGTAGAGGGAAAGCATCCATTATTGGCTACATAGATTCCGACTATGCTGGTTGTGTAGACAATCGTATGTCTACATCAGGGTACATTTTTCATTTTTCTAGAGGTGCTATCTCTTGGAGATCTCTTCTTCAAGAATGTACATCTGTTTCCACCACAAAAGCAGAGTATGTTGCAGCAAGGGAGGCATAGTTTGTATACTTACAATCAAGTATTCTTTATCATTCTTTATTTTTCTCCCAAAGTTACTTTGGCCATATTGGCCTTTAGTGGGAGATTTTTACCGTTAGTGTCCATGTGAAAGGCCAAATCGCCACTGGACACTTCTTTGTATATGTTCTTTAATAAAATATATAGTGGCCTGGTCAGTCACAGACTGTAAGTTCAACTGCATTTGTAAGACCTAAGAAGTCTATCTTCACGCTCCATGTGTACTATGTTTTTCTACGTATTCTGCAGCCTCTGTGTGGAGTACCGTCTATGGCTCTAGGAGCTCAATTTTTCTACTCCGAGGATATCATCGTGGAGCTCTAGAGAACGAGAGCGCACTTTGGGCATCGCCAATGAATTACTTCAATCCTTGCTATCAGAATAATCCTCTGATGTTTTCTCATCAATTGAAGTAAAAAATTGGAATTTTCCTGAATTCAATGAAAGATCATCTTGCTTCGGTACACAAGGTCCACTTCTTTGTGCTATTGTATTTTCTTTCTTGATATGCGTGTTTTCATTCTCTTACTTCTTCCAAATGGATTTTTTCCTCAACAGGTAATCTTTAATCCTGTGGCCTTGCATATCGTAGTGAAATCAATCATTTCGTAAGTTTTTATAAAACACCTCTTGTTCTAGGGGTTCTGTTTCACCAATATCCATTTTGGTTTGGAGGGATGATCCTTGTTTAGGTTCACTATATTGTGGGTGCCATCTTGCATTGAACTAAGAGATAAATTTTTGAATTAAAGCTATATCAATTACCTTATTTAGATTGTTGAAAAATGGAAGAACTAAGAGACCATTGAAAGTAGATGCCTTCGGACAACCCTTTCTTTATGATGCTTTGACAGTCTAACCCTTGCTTTGTGAGATATGAGAGATCCCAGGGGTATTATACCCTTCACTTGTACAACTCTTCTTTTAATATATTCAAGTTAAGGGAGATTAGGCTTCGGTGGAACTTCTTCTTAAAAGAAAATTAAAGCTAGATCAATTACCAATAACTACAACAATAACAATATTCCCATTCCACCTTATAATTTAAATTATATTTTCCCTTTATTCCTCTCTAAATTGATCCAACTATCTCCTATCTATGCAGCACATTTATCACTACCATAAATCACCATGAGAGAATCTACATGGAGGAAATTCATGGTTGAAGAAATATTTATTTTCCAAGTGCTCTTGTGCCAGTTGCTATGGTACACTACAAGTAAACACATACCCCTTTACCACCTCCTCGGATACAATAAGAAGATTGATGTAAACATGAAAACATGTATTTATCCTCCATACTCTATGAGCTGAACGTATTGCATTCATAGAATTGACAAAGCCTCTGAGGGGTTACTCAATGCATATGTGGCATGTTTTTTCACTTATCGTGCAACATTTTATATTACTCAAATTTTCCATTCATCTGTGACATCATGTGAAGTGTACATCTACATGTTAATTGTCTTCCAATGCCCTTTTTTCACGAAAATAATGATCAAATTATTTAGAGGTGTAGCCTTCCCTTGCATATGATCTTATACATTTTTATACCAAAATGCTTCTCGACCATGTTATTTAATCTCACAAAAGATTCTAACAATTCACTTTGATGCTTTAGAAAATAAACCCATGTATATTGAGAATATTCATCCACAAATTTGGGCAAAGAAAAGATGCCAAAATATCTTTTGGAATAAAAATTTGAATAAAAAAATAATAGATCTTAACACATTAAAAAATAATAAGTATGTCCCATGGCAATTAAGAACTCCACATGAGTCATTATCATAAGATACTCCATTATAAAGATCTACTACAGTGAAGCATCTAGCATACTACTTGAATCCATATAACAAATCAATGAAATTGCATTATGTGTATGTTACATATAAGATCAAACATGTGAACATAAATTAGATTGGTGAAAATCCATATATGAGGAGATGAATGTGTTACAAGAAAATGGGACATGGGAGCTAGTGAAGTTACCAACAAATAAAAAGTTAATTGGACTCAAGTGGATTTTATAAGTCAAATATAATCTAGAAAGTTCTATTGAATGGTAGAAAATGCTTCTTATTGCAAAAGGATAAGCACAAACACAAAAAGGCTATGGTGAGACATTTATTGCTGTTGCAAAGATAATAATAATGAGATCTTAATTGCCTAGGTCACCATGAATAGATAAAAACTGTAAAAAATGAATGAAAGTAAAACATACATAAGTCATTGATTACAAGAAGAGCTATATGATAAAACCAAAAGAAAAGTATTGCATCTTACCTCAATATATTTTCTACTTAATACCCTTAGTCACCTTAGTCCATCTCATCCTTATCCTCAACCTTATTCCAAGAATTCTTGGCTATATTTCCCTTAATAATTTCTTTTCCACTGTTTGGTCTCTCCATTCACTCCCTCTTCATTTCCATTTGCCACTATCCTCATTCCACTATTATATCCCAAGGACAAGTTAATGCATCATGAACCTCGATCTCCTTCCACTTAGAAGGGATCGGCCTAAGACCACACATTTTCTTCTTCCCTTCTAGAAAGATATGGTCGACACAAGATAGAGGACTTGTGTGGCACCATGTGTTCTATTAGGAGCATAATAGGAAGTGTTTATGTGGCATAACAAGAGGACTTCAAGATGTTTACTCACTAGCATGAGATAGAGGATCAAGAGCTTTCCTCATTTCTCTTTATGAAACACTAGTTGGATGGAGATATTGAAATTGCATCTAGTAAGGTTGAAGAGGATTCTAAGACTACAAGGGCTGAAGGAACCTTTCTTAAGACTATCAATAGTGAATGAAATTGGCTATTTATATGGGCATTTCTTTACATCCCAATGGGATTTCTAGCCCAAAATACATGGGGCTATAAGTGAACCCTTTTATTTTATCTCAAAGGAACCTTAGTGTGGGGGGGATCCATCTTTAGGAGGAACAAGAATCACATATGGCTTATTGACAAAGATTAATTACATCCCAAGGGTGAGGGATTTTGAGGATAATTTGTGGAAGTAGGAGCACCCCAATAGGTCCCTGATTCCTAGTAAAAGATTTTGGTATCCATCATTCACCTCCTTTTGAGTTAAATATGCACTTTGTCCTAGAGAATATAGATGTAATTGAGAGGCCTATAATCGTGTGATTCTTATTGGTTTTGGAGCTTCAAGAAGAAACAGTTTCTCTTTTGTATTTGGAAGTTAAGTACAACTACTCAAACCATTTTTCGACGTAGAATAGTTGAAAGGTGAATTGGAGTAATTGATTGCATGATTATGGCAACCACCTTCATATGATTGCACCTCTATTTTTTTTTTATTGAGAAGTTATTGATCAATCAAAACAACTTATCTAGTGATTCACCAGTCCTCAAATTCATTGGATTTATCTATCCTTTTATGTCATCTAGGATCTTACACAAACTTCTGGTCAAATGAAAGACATGAAGTCCAAACAGGAGATGACACAAGGCATCCAATGGAGAAGATAGGGAATGTGAAGAGTTTAGATGGTAATATGAACCTATTCAGCAAGGTATTGTATGTACCAACCATAACCAAAAATCTCATAAGCGTTGGTCAGATTGTTGAGAAAGGATTGCATGTCAGATTCACAAAGGATGGAGTATTTGTTGAGGATCCACATCAAGGATTCAAGAGGATAACAAGAGGAGAAAAGTCAAGCAGACTATTTAGATTTGAGCTCCAAGATACTAGGAACAGTGCTTTGTTCAATTATGGTAGTCAAAAGATGCAAGAAATCGGTAAAAAGGATCCATTGGCATGGTAAGGGATAAAATGTCTCAATCGATAAAATTGTAGCTTGAGCGTATAATCTAGCACCAGATCTCCTTCTTTCAATCCTTTATCTTTGATGTGTGCATCAAAGTATGCCTTTTGTCTTTTCTTTGCAGCATAGATGCCTGTTGCCGCTCGTAGGCTCGTCTCACCTAAGCGTTCTAGATCAAAGATCCTTGAGGACAATTCATGTCCATTCCACTCATGCTCCTGTGCTACTTTTAATGCTGGGATTAGGAAGTCCAATGGTAGCACAACATTCTATCCGAAGACCATCTGAAATGGGGTAGCATTGAGCACTGTTTTGTAAGCAACGCGGTAAGCCCAAACAGCATGATGAAGCTGTTTGTCCCAATCAGAGCATTTATTATTTACCAGTTTTGTCAACACATTACATAGGATCTTATTCGTGCTCTCGGCTTGTCCGTTGGCTTGTGGATGATAAGGGGCAGACTTCTTAGGGATCACCATGAATTCTTGAAGTAGATTTTCAATGACTTCATTCAAGAAGTGCGTACCTCTATCACTGACTAACTCTATTGGTAACCTGTATATAGTGAACACGTTCTTGAATAAGAACTTAGCCGTCGTTTGAGCATCATTCTTTGTTGTGGCTTTTACTTCCACCCACTTTGTAAGGTAGTCTATGGCTACAATGATGTATTCTGCATGGGAGTTTCTAGCTGGGGGGTTAATGGGACCAACAAAGTCTATACCCCACTTCGAAAATGCACGTCCTCCCATCATTGGCCTCAAAGGGATCTCATCTTTTCTAATTGGGTATTGGGTACGTTGGCATGTGTCATATTTCTTCACATAGGTATGTGCATCCATATGAAGAGTGTGCCACCAAAGTCCTGAGAATAGAATAGTCTTAATCACTCGGTCATGACAAAATGTCCACCTACAACACTGCTATGGGCAGTTTCTAAGATTTTCAGATAATCTGATTCATGAACGCACAATCTTAGGTAGCAATCTTTTCCTCTCCTATATAGGTTGTCTCCTACTAAGGCATAGTCTTGAGCCTCTTGCTCCATGCTTCGCCTTCTTGCTAGACTAGCCTCACTGGGTAGTGTTCTCGATCTCATAAATTCTACCAATGGAGCACTCCAATCTGGAATTAAAGACATGTGATAAAGAGTGGCATGCTCCACTGGGGGTCTCTTCTAGCACATTGGACAATCCTTAATCCACTCATGTATTTCTTTGTCCATACTAGGCCAATACACTCCCAAACATTTTTGGTTCTGCAATGTTTGTCATTTAGAGTCATGATTTCCTAGCAATCCTTCATCGGCTTGTTGCAACCAACTAGTATGTTCATCGTCCTCAACACAACAAGCTAATACACCCTCTGTACCTTGTTTGTACATACTTCCTGCCAATATTTGATATTTTTGTGATTTTACAATTTCTTCTTTGTTTGTTTGGACATTCTTATTTGCGGGTCCGAAGGTTAGGCCAGGTACTAACTTATTTGCCCATTTAGGAACATCTTCTAAATTGAACAAATAAACGTCAGGTAGTTCATCAGACACTCCTTGCAGTGGCTCTCCTGAAGTGATGCGAGAAAGATGGTCCGCCCTAAGGCGGGTCCTACCTTTCCTAACAACAACTTCAAAGTCATATTCCATCAGTAAGAGGAACCATCTTACGAAGTGGCCTATATTGCAAGGTTTATTGACCAAATATAGTAAAGCTTGATGATCAGTGAAAAACTTGAACTTATTGGCCAATAGATAGAGTCTAAACTTCTTCACGGCATGTAGCATGCCTAAGCCTTCTCTCTCGGTTGTCGTATAGTTTCATTCAGCTGCATTTAATTGCCTTCTAGCATATGCTCTCGGCAAATCTAGGTTTCCTTCACCTGTGGGTTGTGCTAGCACACATCCTATTGCGTGATTGGATGCATCCACATGGACATGGAATGGTTTACTCAAGTTAAGAGTGGTCAGTATTGGTGCTGAGCACAAACATCTCTTCAATTCATTGAAGGAATTTTCGCATTCATCGTTCCACTCAAAATTTGTCAACAACCCATAAAGAGGTTTGGCTATGATGGCATACATGTGGATAAACCTGCAGCAATATCCACAATGGCTCATAAAGGCTTGTACCTCTTTAATGTTCCTTGGCCTTGGCAACTCTGCTATGACTCTTACTTTGTGCTCATCTGTTGATATTCCATTTTTAGAAACAATGTGACCTAAAATTTTACCTTGTCGTACCATGAACACACACTTCTCTGGGTTCAGACACACTCGATATTCTCTACACTTGTTGAAGATTTGTCTGAGCTCAGGGATGTGGTATCTCCTTACTTGGGAATGAGCACATAAATCATCCACATATACTTCTAAGTTCTTCCACAAGAACTCTTTGAAGACATGACACATGAGCCTTTGGAATGTTGTAGGTGCATTGGTGAGAGCAAATGGCATCACACAAAATGCAAAGATTCCCCACTCTGTGGCGAAAGCCATTTTGTGTTGATCTTTTGGGGCAATGGCTACTTGATTGTAACCCAAAAATCCATCAAGAAAGCTATAAACTTCCTTGCTTGCAACACGCTCCAATAAATGTTCAGTGATTGGAAGCGGATAGTTCTCTCTGATCGTGGCAACATTAACTTTTTTAAGGTTAATACACACTCGCAGCTTTCCATTCTTCTTGGGAACCACTACAATGGGGGACACCCATTCAGTATGCTCAATCTCATAGATAAATCCAGCTTCAATCAGCCTATCAATTTCTTCTTTGATTTTAGCTGCATAAGTGTCATTATATGTGTAGGGCTTTTGTTTGGTGGGCTTGGCATCAATGGTCATGGGGATCGTATGAGAGCAAATTTTTGGATCTACTCCCTTCAGATCCCTATAGTGCCATGCAAACACATCCCTATATTCCCTTAATAGAGCTACAAGCTCTGCTTCTTCTTTTGCACTTAGGTCATCTTCTATGTATGTACATCACTCTTCGTTCCCTTCAATGGTTAAAACAATTTTTTTGGTCTTTTCTTTATTATCATATGATTGTCCTATGATGGCCTCTCTCTTAAGCATTCATACCAAAATTTTCCGATCTTTAACTTCATATTTCTTGACATTTTTTGGTACCTCGAACAATGATTCCTCCTCTTCTTGTTTCACTGCTTTTATTTTCTTTTTCTTTTGACCTCCTTCGCTTCCTTCCTTTGAATTTAGAATTTTAATACTTGTGAGACGTTCTTCTTGTTTTTGGGTTAACACTCCTATGTCTTCTAAATAGTGTTCCTCTGAGTCAAAGTAAGCATCCATCACAATGGATTCTAGATCATCGTCATTCTCTCTTCTTCTATGACCTCACTAGGATCACACTCTTCCAACAAGGGCTGACATATGAACACTGAAATATCATAACCCTCCTCATCAGAATGAGGTGTCCATTGTTCTTCATTGACAGCAATGTCCATGGTAGCTAAGATTTCTGCCCAGCCATGAGGCTCAAATTCCTCATCTGGAATTATCATCGGTGTATACGCTGGGTCTTCTTTTTTTTTTTTTTTTTTAATGGAGGTTCGGCCGAGGCCTACTCCCCCGGGCTTTAACTTTGAAATTATAACTGGTCTTTAACTGGTCTATCTCTTGGGGGAGTTCCTTCTTCTCTCGCTTTTAGGAACTTTTCCTCTTCCTCTGTGACCTTGCACATCCACAGCTGAGTATCTTTATGCAGCCAGGATGGGTCAGGAGAACTTCCAGAATGCACAGAGATTGAATCATCTTTAGCTTTGTGGATAGGATTCCACTGTAGGGGCGGTACATCTCTAAAGGTGTAATCCTTCAAGTTGACCTTGGTGGTGACCCCTAAGTGTTGTAAGTACAAGGAGCTAGTTCCCCAATCCTGTACTATTTGCAATTGTCATAGGAAGGGGCTCTTCCTAGGATCATCTCATAGACATTATTCTTCTCAAAGTCACACATAGCAAATGTGTGTTCAGACTCTACACCACAAGTGGTTAGAGTTATCCCTTCTAGCAATCCTAGAGGTCTTTCAAAATGACCATCTGTAATTTGAAGCTTCATTCTAGTTGGTCTTAATGTGGGTCTGCCCCATCGCTTCCACAAGGAGGTGGTTGCAATAGCAACACCAACACCTGAGTCTACGATTGCTTTGGTTGTGTTACCTTGATAGGTGATCGAAGATAAGTATTACCTTCTTCACCTTCGCTCATGTCTCCTATTTTATCGAGAGGTATCTCTGGAACTTTTTTCTTAGAGCCTACTTTTGGCATATTGGAATCAAGTTCTGGAACCTGATCCTTCACATGATTCCATAGCTCGGGTTTTGCTTTGAGCAGCTCTTCCACAGTGAGATGACACTGAACCTTAGTGTTCTTCACAACATCAGTGTTTCTTGGAACCACTGAGTCTTCATTTCTTACCAATATTGTGGTAGCTCTGATCTGAAGAGATTCAGATTCCCATGGACCTGTGAATTGAGGCACTCTTGTAAAGAATTAGATTCAAGATCTAACCTTTCATCTTCTTGTTGCTCTGCTTGTTCTCCATAGATAGATGGAATGTCTTGGGGAAATTGATCATGAAGATCATCAATTTCAGGATTAGGAGGGGGATTACCCTTCTCCTTGGCCCATTTCTCCTCTTGTATTTCCCACAAGAACTCTTGAGAGTACTGTTGTATTGAAAGAGGTGCTCCCCCATCCATGGAATCAGGAACACAAGATTTCCTTGGCAGTGAGCTTTCTCTTTCAACAATTGGTTGAGCCTATAGAGGTAAAGAAACATGCGGCTTGTTTACCAACTACTCCAATCTTTCTAGTATGCCCTGGAAATGCAAATCCAGTTTGATAGAGTTCGTCTGATTGAACTTTTGACTAGTCTCGAGCATAGCTTGAGCTACTTCTACCATTTTCATGCACATTTTTTTCCATTCAATCTCTAAATCTCCTCTAGGGTAACTCTTGTCCAGATTTGCAGCTGTTGGCCCTTGAAGTCGAGCCTGGTAGGCCTTGAACATCATGTCCAAGTCTTCTGGGGTTGGATCTACAAGAACAGACCCTGATTGCGGTCTATTTACAATGGGTGGTGGGGTGGGATGAGGTGGTGTGGATGGAGCTTTGGCATGCGAGGGGCTTTTAGATGCCATGTCTTCTATTTTTGTTTTTTTGTCTTTTAGGCTTTCTTCTAGTTCAGATAACTTTTTGTTCCACTTACGATTGGTTGTCTCCCTTATATCTTCCATGTTCTTGTTTTCCTTTTACTAGGCTCTCCTGAGTCACTTGGCTCTGACTGCTCTGCTGGTTTATCCTATTTTGATGCCTATGCCCTAGTAACTGCCTGTACAGGAGCCACATTACTGCTACTTGAACTTGAATCTACCACTAAGCCTAGCACATTGATGGGTGTAACCTTGGGCGCACTAGAGGTATTCCTAGGACACTCTCTTGGAAGATGTTCCTTTCCGCACTCAGGACAAAAGCCTTGTATTGTGATGTTTTGTCCTTGTCCTGGAGTGAGTGAATGGGGACACTCACGAATGAAATGGTCACCCTGACATCTAAAACATGGTCCTCTAGGGGCTTGTGGCCTTACTTGTCTCAATTGGGGACTGGGGTTTGGGTTTGTGTACATAACATTGGAGTATTTTGGCTCCCAATTTTGTTCCATGAGTGGTGTCTTGTATTGATATGGAGAAGTCTCACTTTGCTCAGGTGAATCTATGTAATAAGCTTGTGAGCTATCTTCATGGAAGTAGTTTGAACCATGAGCGTGAGAGTCATTTTTTGAGACCAAAGGGGTTAGTGGCACTAATGCTCTATTAGGGTTCTCCTCTACCATTGCATACTTAACTTGAATCACATTAGGAGGAGCTGGTGGTTGGTTTCCTAGGACTGGTTGTGGCCTATATGGTGCCTGATATTGCTATTGCGGCCTATAATATGGCTGTTGGTACTGGCTCTGATACCTACCTTGTTGGTAAGGTTGCTTATACGTTTGTCTAACAACCTGCCTATTGTATGGACAATCTTGAGCCATATGGTTCGTGTATTTTCTCTCAATCGTGCAATACAGAGCATTGGGATTTCCTTGGGGTTGAGCTATCATCGGGCAAACATTAGCCATGTGGTCTCCTCCACATGTATAGCATATTCAAGGGGGTGACCCTTGGCATTTGTCTATTTTGAACTCCTAGCTTCTTGGCCACTTGCTCAGCTATCTCATCTATCTCCGCAGATTTTCTAGAGGTATGACTAGTAGAACTGTCAGAACCCTTATAGAGTTTGGACAATTCTAGCTCCTCACCCAAGTTGTCTTCTATGTCTATGCACATCTGCACACACTCTTCTATGGATCTAGGCTCTTTCAAGTACACATATGATCTCAACTTTGTGCTCAATAAGCCATCTAAAAACAAGGCCACTTGTTTGGCTGTTGTGGGTAATTTTGGCATAGGGCATCTTTCTAAGTATTGTCTAAACCTTCTTCTTGCAAGTTGCACTATTTCTTGGGGTGTTTGCTTGAAGCTCTGGATCAGGGATGATGTGTTATGCCTAATACCACTCTTGGAAAATTCTACAATGAATTCCTCTAGCAGTTGACCTATCTCTCTATAGTTGCGACTGTTTAGAGGTTGAAACCAAGCTAAGGCAGTACCCTTAAGATTCAAACCAAATGCCTCGAACTGGGTGAACAAGTCCTCTACTTGTTTAGCTCTTAACACTTGTTTGAACTCGGCCACATGATCATAAGGGTCTCTGAACCCATCAAAATAGTTCTTCATTGCCTTAACCACTTGAGAAGATCTAAGGGTTCTCGAGTGCTCTCGGGGTCTGGGCAATGGGAAATCATGTTCATCTCTTTGATGCCTATGTGCTCTATGTATCTCCCTTTCAAGTCTTTCATCTTCATGTCCTGATCGATCCCTACCCACGATATGTGCAAAGCTTACCTCCGGTCTCTCTCTAGATCTTTCCCGTTGGTTTTCATGATCCTTGGATGATCCTATTCCTTGGAAGCCATGGGAAACACTGGGTCTTGGTGGAGGGAAAATTGATTCACCTTGCCAAGTGTATGCGTGCCTATCCTGCTCTATTACCAAGAACATTTTCTCCGATGTGTTATCTAAATAGACAACTTTCCCTGGTGTCTCCGGATCCTTGAACTCATAGATGGTGACTATTGGGTTAGGTTGATCTAGCTTGAATCTCCAAAAAGCTTCCTCTGTTTCTCTATTTAAGAACAATTCTATGCTTTTGTTGTCTTGAGGGATCCAATCTGGAGTGATCACTCTAGTCTAGACTGACTTACCTCTGGGAGTCTTGGGTTCTCTTCCTAGGTCTCCTTTCTCTAGGTCTCCTAGCTCGTTCTCAAGAATGATGTTTCCCAACTCATCTGTCCTATCTGGTAGGCTGGTAACCACATACATGGTTCCTTCCTTATCAATGTATGCACCCTCTTCAAACTTGAACACTGGGTGTTCAAGTCCAAAGGGTTGGTCAAGATTTTTGAGTTGGACCACTGATTGTCTTAGACCATCCTCATAGATTCGAGCACCTAATTGGTTGGTCCTGATATACTCCAATTGTGTCTTATAGGGACCTTCTGGTGTTTGTAAATAAGTAGTGCCTGAACTATGTGTGGGTCTTGTTGGTGCATTTTGCCCAAGCCTACATGCTTGATATGCTTGATATTATCCTCATTTGTAAGTCACATGAGTAGTCATGTGAACACCTCTTGTAAAAGAGTACATTTTATCTCTTGTAAATGGAAAAAGAAAAAAGGAAAAGGATGGCTTACCTCATCCATGATGTAAAAGCAAATTCGTGGCTCCAACTACCAAAATCACGAATTTTTGAGCTGAGGGAATCTCTCCTAACTTTGGGGATCACTTTTAGGTGGAGCCATTCGAATTCGAATTCAAAACTCCCTCCAAGAATTGCTATAAAAGGAGCAAGAAGGAAGAGGCGATTAGCAAGCCTTGTACGTGACCACTTCATGTCATTTTGTAGAGATTGAAGAGCTTACTCCATAGCTCTATCATTCTACTCCCATTGTGCAAAGATTCATTGCCAATGTGGTTGTAATCATATGTGAATCTATACATTTATTATCATCTACCTCTCTGTTTTGTTCTCTGCTATACTCACTCAGAGCAGTAACTTCAGAAGGTCATATCTCGAGTTTTACTGAACATTTTTCAGTGTTTTAAAGTGCGTTGGATAGCTCTCACTGTCTAGTTTCTACCTATAAATTTTCAAGGTCATTGGATTTATACTTTTGGAGATATCTGCATTTTACTGCTTACTGGTCTATCTCTGCAGAGCCCCGAGAATTGTGGGAATGTTCCAGAACTTGATGAAACTTGTTCTCAGTGCTCAGTTCATCATTTGAAGTGTTTTAACTTGGAATAGGAAGCTTGCTAAGTCTATTTGCTATGCCCAAAAGGAATTTTTCTAATTCCTTCCAGGTTGAGAGCACTGTTCATTTTTTCCAGCAGGTGTATGTCCAAAAATAGCAAGTTTTGGGAGCTAGTCATTTCGCAACTTGTCGGTCTTGACTTAAACTTTTGGGATACATGTTCCAAAGTACTTGGCTGATATTTTGGTGGATTTAGGAAGCTCAAAGGGTCTACTAATCAACTCTGAAGTCTCAGTTGGCTGGTGTGAAGCTGGTTGTAGCGGCACCTACTCATCTTTGGATTGCATCCACCATCTCTCTTCACAGTGGTATCAGAGCATAGTCAAGCAACATGGGAGATGGATTTCCATCAACAATTGACAAATTGGATCGAAACAACTACCCGGCATGGTCTCTAAGGATGGAGGCTTACCTTCAAGGAAGGAATCTATATGGATTCATATCCGGAGATGAAGCAATGCCAACCATGAGGAACAAAGGGCAACCATCACATGAAGAAGTGGAAGGACTTTCGAATTGGTGTTCGAAGGATGCACTTGCAAGGTCTTATATTCTAAACTCAATCTCTGATTTTCTTTTACCTCATGTCAAGGGATGCAAGACATCAAGAGAAACCTGGAATGCACTTGCTTCTTTCTTCTCTTCCAACACTCGAGCAAGGAAGAACCAATTGTGGATGGAGTTCACAACAATGAAGAAAAGCCCGAAGCAAAATGTGACTGATTATGTCACAAAGATGAAGGAGATTTCCGACCAACTTGGAAGCATTGGAGAGGTAATTGAAGAGGAGCAAATCATAAGACAAATCATGAATGGAATCAAAGCAGACGACAAGTGGGAGTCATTCACAACAGCCATGGATTTATACATGGATATGCATGTACCCGACCTCAACACACTCATGGGCCAACTCTTCACTCATGAAGCAAAGATTAGCAAAGGTGGTGAGTCCTCAAGAGGTAATCAAACTTCTGCCTTATATTCTGATAAAGCTAAGGTCAAGGACAAGTCAAAGAATAGGAAGAATGAAGATGAAGGAAGCTCTTTCCAAGCAAACTTTGCAGGTAGAGGAAGAGCTAGAGGAAGAGGCAGAGGTGGAAAGCAAGGCAGGGGGAGATTCCAATCATCTCAACCTTGCAACATATGTGGCTTATCTAACCATACTACTGAAGAATGTTTCAGGAATCCAAGGAACTCAAGAGGAAGAGGATTCAATAGAGGTGGCTATGGATCAAATAGAGGCAGGTACAATGGAGGCTACAACAACAACTACTACAACAACAATTACAACAACAACAACAACTATCAAAGTGGCCATAGAGGAAGAAGAGATTACAATAACTATGCAGAGGACCAAAGTCAAGAAGATTCATTATTGATTATGAATCTATCAACAAAGAAGGGTAAGGATGATGATCACATATTTTACATTGATTCGGGATGCTCGAACCATGTAGCAGGAAATGTGGCTTTACTTTCTGATTTGGAAGATCCTCATAACAAGCATGAAGTGCAGACAGGAGATGACACAAAGCACTCAGTGGAGAAGATAGGTAATGTCAAGACATCAGATGGGAATATGAACCTCTTAAGCAAAGTCTTGTATGTCCCTACAATTACCAAAAATTTAATAAGTGTTGGACAGATTGTTGAAAAAGGATTGCAGGTTAGATTCAATCGATTTGGAGCATATGTTGAAGACCCAAGGCAAGGCTTTCGAAGGATTGCCAAAGGAGAAAAGACAGGAAGGCTTTTCACTTTTGAAGTGGAAGATACAAAGAACATAGCTTTGTTTAGCTATGGATCTCAAACTCTAACAGAGTTGGAGATATGGCACAAAAGGCTTGCTCACATTGGTGAGAGGACACTCAAACAGATTTGCAGGGACCAAAGTGTACTTGGTTTGCCTAATATCACAAGGCAACACATGATTTATAAGTGTGAAGCTTGTCAACTCGGCAAGGCTCATAGACAACCTTTCAATAAGAAAGGATATATGTATCAAAATCCTTTGGATCTAGTGCACACGGATGTGTGGGGTCCAAGTAAGGAGCCATCTATATCAGGCTCAAGATATTATGTGTCTTTCATAGATGATTGTAGCAGGTGGACCATTCTGTTTTTCATGAAGCACAAGGATGAAGTGTTTAATTGCTTTAAGAAGTATATTGCTCTTGTAGAAAACCAAACAGGTAGGACTTTGAAACGACTCAGATCAGATGGTGGAGGAGAATACTTCTCTTTTGAATTTGATGCCTTCTTGCATGAAAGAGGCATTAAAAGGGAAGTCACTACAAGGTATACACCCGAACTCAATGGTGTAGCAGAGAGGAGGAACAGAGCTATTGTCGAAGCTGCAAGGTCCATGCTCAATGAAAAGGGATTGCCGAACTACCTATGGGCAGAGGCTGTGTCGACAGCCACATATCTCATAAATAGACTTCCATCTAAGTCACTAGATGGAACCACTCCATATGAAGTGTGGAATGGAAGAAGACCTAGTCTAGAGCATTGTAAAATCTTTGGATGCTTAGTCTATGCTCACATTCCTTCTCAAGTAAGAGGGAAATTGGATCCCAAGGCAGAGAAGTGTGTATTCATTGGTTATGATCAAAACCAAAAAGGATATAGATTGTACAATCCAACCAATAAAGGATTTTCTGTGAGTAGAGATGTAATTTTTGATGAAAACAAATCATGGTTTGATGATGACAGGAAAGTGAAGCTGCCATATGACTTGGATGAAGATTTTCCATCACTTCAACCAAAGGAGCCAAAGCAGATTGAAGAAAGTGATTCGGAGATTGACCTAGAAGACTTGGAAAGACTAAAGCTATGGAAGAACAAAGGTAAAGCAAAGATGCAGGATGCTACATATGGACCAGAGAGCTCACATCAACCACTTAGAAGGTCTTCGAGGGAGAAGAAGAAACCAGAGAGGTTTGGTTATGATACTTCTTTGGTCACCAAGCACTCAATCTACATTGCAAAGGATTCAACCAATGAAGAACCTACCACATTTGAAGAAGCACAAAGCAAGAAAGCTTGGAGAGATGCAATGGATGAAGAAATGGAAGCCTTGAAGGAGAATGACACTTGGGAGCTTGTACCTAACAAGCCATCTATGAAGATAATCGGATCTCGATGGATATACAAAATCAAGAGGAATCCAGATGGAAGTATAAATAGACACAAAGCAAGGTTAGTTGCTAAAGGGTTTGCTCAAACCCATGGTATTGATTATGAGGAGACTTTCTCTCCTGTTGCAAAAATGCCTACAATTAGGGTTCTCATTAGTCTTGCTGCATCTAGAAATTGGAATCTTTATCAACTTGATGTAAAGAATGCTTTCTTGAATGGATGGATTTCTGAGGAAGTGTATATGGCACAACCTCCTGGATATGAGGATGCACATCATCCTAACTATGTATGCAAACTAAAGAAAGCTTTGTATGGATTGAAGCAAGCTCCAAGAGCTTGGAATTTCAGATTGGTGACTTATTTGCAGGACCAAGGATTCAAAGCTAGCAAGGCGGATACCTCTTTGTTCATAAAGAGGAATGGATCTGAAGTGATCTATTTATGTGTGTATGTTGATGATATTATTATCACAGGCAATGATCTTGAAGGAATCAAACAGGTAAAGAGTCAAATGAAGGAGGAGTTCAAAATAAGTGACCTCGGACCACTCACTTATTTTCTTGGATTGGAGTTGATCTACACAGATTCAGGTATATACATCACACAAAGGAAGTATGTCCATGACATGCTCGTCAAGTTCAAGATGGAAAATACAAAGTGTGCAGGTACACCTATGGAGCAAAATCATAAGCTTAGTGCTTATGAAGGAGAGCCAATTGAAGACATCACAAGCTATCAAAGCTTGGTTGGAAGTTTGAACTATGCAACACTCACAAGGGTGGATATATGCTATAGTGTTAGCATATTGAGTCAGTTTATGCATAAGCCGAGAAGACCACATATGGAAGCGGCCAAGCGAGTCCTCAAGTACCTAAAGGGGACCATGAATGAAGGTTTGTTTTATTCATATACTTCAGATATTGAGCTAAAGGTCTACTCAGATGCAGATTGGGCCGGATCTAAAGATGATAGAAGAAGCACATCAGGGTATATATCATTTGCAGGTTCAAAAATCATTTCTTGGTCATCGAAGAAGCAACCAACCGTGGCATTATCTTCTACTGAAGCAGAATATAGAGGTTTGGCTAATGCAACTCAAGAAATCATGTGGTTAAAATCTTTGTACACAGATCTTGGACTTCATTCTTCAACACCTCACATTTTTGGTGACAACACAAGCTCACTACATCTAGCAGCTAATCCGGTATACCATGCTAGAACCAAGCATATTGAAGTCCACTACCATTATGTAAGGGAGAAGCTAATGAGCAAGGATATTCAACTATCCTACGTCTCTACAGATATGCAATGTGCAGACATGTTGACGAAAGCTCTTGATGGTACGAAATTAAGTAGATTCAAGTTGATGATTGGTTTGCAGGAAATCAAGGACAATTGAAGACTTATTTGGAGGCCAAGCATGTTAGGCTTGAGGGGGAGCTGTTGGTGCATTTTGCCCAAGCCTACATGCTTGATATGCTTGATATGCTTGATATTATCCTCATTTGTAAGTCACATGAGCAGTCATGTGAACACCTCTTGTAAAAGAGTACATTTTATCTCTTGTAAATGGAAAAAGAAAAAAGGAAAAGGATGGCTTACCTCATCCATGATGTAAAAGCAAATTCGTGGCTCCAACTACCAAAATCACAAATTTTTGAGCTGAGGGAATCTCTCCTAACTTTGGGGATCACTTTTAGGTGGAGCCATTCGAATTCGAATTCAAAACTCCCTCCAAGAATTGCTATAAAAGGAGCAAGAAGGAAGAGGCGATTAGCAAGCCTTGTACGTGACCACTTCATGTCATTTTGTAGAGATTGAAGAGCTTACTCCATAGCTCTATCATTCTACTCCCATTGTGCAAAGATTCATTGCCAATGTGGTTGTAATCATATGTGAATCTATACATTTATTATCATCTACCTCTCTGTTTTGTTCTCTGCTATACTCACTCAGAGCAGTAACTTCAGAAGGTCATATCTCGAGTTTTACTGAACATTTTTCAGTGTTTTAAAGTGCGTTGGATAGCTCTCACTGTCTAGTTTCTACCTATAAATTTTCAAGGTCATTGGATTTATACTTTTGGAGATATCTGCATTTTACTGCTTACTGGTCTATCTCTGCAGAGCCCCGAGAATTGTGGGAATATTCCAGAACTTGATGAAACTTGTTCTCAGTGCTCAGTCCATCATTTGAAGTGTTTTAACTTGGAATAGGAAGCTTGCTAAGTCTATTTGCTATGCCCAAAAGGAATTTTTCTAATTCCTTCCAGGTTGAGAGCACTGCTCATTTTTTCCAGCAGGTGTATGTCCAAAAATAGCAAGTTTTGGGAGCTAGTCATTTCGCAACTTGTCGGTCTTGACTTAAACTTTTGGGATACATGTTCCAAAGTACTTGGCTGATATTTTGGTGGATTTAGGAAGCTCAAAGGGTCTACTAATCAACTCTGAAGTCTCAGTTGGCTGGTGTGAAGCTGGTTGTAGCGGCACCTACTCATCTTTGGATTGCATCCACCATCTCTCTTCACAGGTCTTTCCATGCTAAAAGACACTTCTGAATCACTTGTGTCGGAACTTAGTGTGTAGGGATACCCACTTAGTTGTTGTGCCCAAGACTTGGCTGTATGGTTTACACTAGCCTCAGATGATCTAATGCTTTGTCTATCCTTGCCTAAGTGTCTGCCAGATCTCAGGTTCATGAGCCTTGTCTTCTAGTCCCAAGGTTCTCTTGTGTTGCTCAAAATCCTTTGGAACTCCTTGGTTTCCTAGTCCACCTGAGGGTCAACTTCAAAATACTATATCTAATAATCGACATATTAATTTTACCATAACCAGTGGAAGTTTTGGTAGTACTTCCCATGAGCTTTCCAACAAACCCAAGATCACTCCGAATGGATTTCATATGAGAAAGTTGTGCCAGTTCAGGGGTTTGGGGGTTAAAACAAGGAAACATGGTCTCTCTGGGAGCTCAGAACAGGAGATACGATACCAAATTTTCACGATACGATACCTTTGTCTTACACGATACCACTTCAAACGATACCACCTTAGACGATACGATACCACCAAGGCGATACCAAGTCCACGATACGATACTGCTATTTGTGTGATACGATACTGAAATGGTCACGATACGATACCTCGGATTGACACGATACGATACTGAAGTAAGTCACGATACGATACTGACCCTTTGAGTGATACGATACCAAAACAGGAGATGATACGATACCACTATGCCTCGCGATACGATATCACTGAACTGACACGATACGATACTGCTTGTGCTATGCGATACGATACCACAAAGTGCACGATACGATACCACTTGACCTCACAAAACGATACCAAAACTGGAGGTGATACGATACCAACTTGGCCGATGATACGATACCGCTCGGTCGATGATACGATACCGGGACCGACACGATACGATACCACTGGGATGAATGCGATCGCGATACCAACACTTGATGATACGATACCAGAATGGTATCCAGATACCTCAAGTGGATATGCACAATATGATACCTCGACAAGTATTGTGATACACGGGAGTTCTGGTATCGCGATACCAAAACTCAACCGGACACGATACTTGGAGTTTTTGAGGTCCAAATTCAAAATTTTTTGCAAATATGTGTACCTTAGGTCCTCCTTGTCACTCCTATGTGCCTGCAGATGCAAAGTCACCCTCCAAAGGATATCATTGCCGCGATACTAGACACGGTTCCTCTCACACCGCGATACTGTGAATCAAATTTTTGATGTTTTGAGAGTGTTTCATGAGTGTTTCTTCAGCATTTTTAGCTCTCAAGTCCTCTTGCACTTCTTTCTCACAACCACGAGTAAAAAATGAGTGAAAGTCTGTCCAAAAATGAAAAAACAGAGAGGCTGAAGATGGGAGAAGATGGAGATGATGATGATGATGATGGAGATGAAGCAAAACTCAGAAACTGAACTGAAAATGATGATTTTTTTACCTTCCAATGTTGCTACTCTACATCTTACCATCACACACTCGTCCTCCAAGCTCTCTGCCCGGCAACGGTGCCAAAATTGGTGTCACTCTAGCACAATGGCAAGTACCAATGTGAGGAGATACACCTCATAAATGTCAATCCGTGGAGACGTGAGGACCGGTATGAAGACCTTGAGCAAGTGATGGCACAAGTGCGTGAGTGAAAGCACACAAGCAGGCACACACATACACACACATGCACACAAAGTAAGAGCAAAGAGTGGAACAATGGAAGGACTTCGATTACAAAAAGAACTCTCTTACAAAGCTGAAATCTACAAGAAGCTAACCTCAAAGATGAGCTCTCTAGCCCTTTTTATAGTTTTTTGAGTGGTTTTGGCCCTATCTAGACCTAGTGTCCGGCCTAGTTAAAACTTAGGTTCCAGGGCTTATTTGGGGGCTCAAACAGAGTCTAAAAATTATGAAAACTGGTAGGATGATAGTTCTAATACTCCTTAAGCTCAAGGACTCCTCAGCTTGAACAAAATGGAGTTGCAAAAATGGAAAATGGTATTTAAAATGGTTTTTAGTGATAAAAATCACTATTTTTATAGGGATTTCTTCTGAAAATTTGACAGGTGCTTCTTGGAGCTCCCTACTTGCTCCTTCTTCTTGTGTGTCCACTTCCTTGATGCGCTTCCATGCTTTGTCCTTGACCTTGAGCTTCAACAGCATGTATGTAGCTCTCTGTATGTTCATGTGTATTTACATATGTGTAAACATGGTGAAAACACATATAGACATGTGGAAAGACAGAGAGAGAGAGCATTCTTTGTACTGATCTATTGAATAGTCATGATTGTACGTATGCATGTATGTACCTCTGTGTATGTTCATGTGTATTTACATATGTGTAAACATGGTGAAAACACATACACACATGTGGAAAGACAGACAGAGAGAGAGCATTCTTTGTACTGATCTATTGAATAGTCATGATTGTATGTATGCATGTATGTACCTCTGTGTATGTTCATGTGTATTTACATATGTGTAAACATGGTGAAAACTCATACACACATGTGGAGAGAGAGAGAGAGAGAGAGAGAGAGAGAGAGAGAGAGAGAATTCTTTGAATTGATATGTTGAATAGTCATGAAGAGTACCTGCGAAAGAAGAGGAATAGCTGCATACTTGTTTTTTATAGTGAGAGTTAAGGTATTGTGTATTGAAATATACAAACATTAGCCATGTTTTTTTCATGAGATTATCACTGCTCAATGTTGAAGTTTTCATTGGTCAATGGAAGATTCATGGACTTCCACTCTTCAACAACTACACATATTTTCTTTTATATGCATGATTTTAATAGAAGGGCCATTGAATAAGCGAACATGATTTAGGATTCATCCGGGGGAAGAATACTATAAGACCTCAATGTTTCCCAAGTCATGAGATTGACATCTAAATTCTTCATAGCTGTGGCAGTCATACACTATATGTTTATAAGGTAAGCATAGATCCATATAACTTTTTTATAGTTTCAATCTAAACAAATATAATGATGTATTAAAAAAGAGGGGAAACTATATTATATATGATCAGGAGGAATATCAAACATATGGAATCAAGACTGGTGAGGGGATCCAGCATCCTTGGACCTTTGATTTAAGATTCAGCCTTTTTATAAGATTCAGCATCCTTGGACCTTTGATTTAAGATCACATATACTACCCTGGAGTACCTCTACCAATAGGGTATACCTGAATACCAAATAATCCATTAATAAAGGAATAATGTATGTTTTAAGCGTTGAGTGATTCTTCAAGCATTAATCCATTCATGCATGTATGTATATATGCATGCATATCCAATAAAATACTCAAATAATATCATCGTTTTTAGTGGTGGGATTGGAAATAACTCATGTTCCCTCTACTTTTCATAGTTAATTATTGACTAATTCTATAAAAAATAAGACTCGTGCCATCTGATCATTGTCCCTAATAACCAAGTTCAATAAATCCAATTATAGTTTGAGGTGTGAGTGTGATCTATATTATGTAAATCAGTAATTTTTTTAACTAAAAAACAATCTACCTCTGTTTCAACCCATAGGTATGAGGGCATGGCACATCAAGGGTCAGATAAAAAAAAATGATCGAATTTAGATTTTTTTCTCGACTCTCCCCTCACCAGTCAGGAAATTCTTGAGGCAATCAATTCCCTTCTCAATGGTAAGAGACCTGGGCTCAACAACCTCACCAACAAATTCTTTCAAACCTTTAAGAATGTCCTCATGGGCCCTCTTTTGTGTATTTTTTCATGAGTCACTTAGCTTTGGTGCATTAGCAAGATGCTTGAATGAAGGAGGAACAATTCTCATCCATGAGAAGGACACTAAAAGAAGAAATAGAAAACTAGCATCAAATCACCATGCTTTGGATGGGCTACAACATCTTCACCAAGCTCCTTCCCAACCACATTGTGGGCCATCTTTGCTTGTGGACAAATAAAGATAAAAAAGGCTTCTTCAACAAGGGATCCATCCTTGAAGCTTATGATCCACATTGTGGGCCATCTTTGCTTGTGGACAAATAAATATAAAAAAGGCTTCTTCAAGAGAGGATCCATTGGGAGGGAATTGAACAGAGGAACTCTCTTTCTCAAGTTTGATTTTAACAAAACTTATGATATGTTGGAGTGGATTTTCACGCTTCAATTCACTAAACACATTGGATTTGTCCCTAAATTTACAAAAATTGATTTCCATGCTCCTTAAAAATGCCTTCGATTAGATAAACATTAATGGCCATCTTTCTCTTGCCATCCACCTAAAGCATTCAACCTAAAGCATTCAATCAAGTATGGATGTCCTCTTACCCCACTGCTATTTTCCATTGCAATTGACGGTCTCACTTGCCTTGTTGATAACCAAGCGTAATTGGAGAGGATTCTTGGTCTCTTCTTCCTCCATATCTAGGTCCGAATGGTTGTTGGACTCCACTAATGAAACCAACGTGCTTCTAGAGAATGATTTTGAGTTAATCTCCAACTTTTGGCATTGTCTTAACATTTTTTGTGAAGACTCTTGATCTAAAATTAACCACTCTAAACCTCCTTTATGTTGCTTCTCGATCTACCACCATAACTCCTTTTGGGAAGGTCTCAACTTCGTGAATGAGTCAAGACAAGATGTGGTTTTCCTCAAGATCAACTTTGACAAAGCTTACGATGGGATGAAATGGGATTATATTCTGCAATCACTTAAAGACCTTGGATGCAGTCAGAAATTCACCAAGATGATCTCGACCCTTCTAGGAAACACGTCGATGCGAGTTAATGTTAATGGCCAATTGTCGAAAGTGATCAAAATAAGAAGATCAATTAGACAAGGGTGCCCATTCGCTCCCCTTCTCTTTGCCATTGCCATTGGAAGGGCTTAGCCAATTGGTGGTTCAACAGGTGGAAGCAGACAATATCAAAGGCCTCTGATTGCCTCATGACCACGACAAGATCACCATGAAACTTTTTGCCGATGATATGAATGTGTTTGTCCATAATGATAGTACCAACCTGGAGATGTTTTGGAGGTGCCTAGATACTTTTTGTGAAGCCTTTGGATCCAAAATCAACCACTCTAAGACTGATTTCAGAGCTATTGTTGGGATTCAACCTAACCTTCTCTTTGATAATGGCTATCAACTCATTCCTCAGGGCCAAATTTTCTGGCTTCTTGGGATTCCCTTGGGTTTTGGGATCTCGATGGAGCAGCGATGGAACTGGGTCCTGGCCATACTCGAAAGCAAGCTAAACTATTAGAGAGGTATGCAAATCAATCTTGCTAGTCGCACAATGGTTATCAACACATTCCTCAGTTTATCTACCATTTACTTCCTCTCTTGCTGGAGACCGGAAGAGCAAGAGTTGTCCAATTGGAAAGAATATGCAGAAACTTCCTTTGGATGGGCGACCACAATCGGAGGGGAGTGCCAAAAATCAAGTGGTCCATCTGCTCCAGCCAAAGAGATAGTGGGGGCCTTGGCATTTTGGACATTGGGTGCATGGCTAACAAACTTGTGGCAAAATGGATGATTAAGGCGTGGTGCGACAGGGAGTCCTCGTGGGCCAAGTTGATCTTCAGAAACAAGAACACACTGACTTTTGTGGGATTCCAAAATTGGAAGAATCTTGATATTCAGACCCTCTTGTTTTCCCCGACCCCAGTCTTCCTGAAAGGCTCGGATCTTGTGTGCTCCCTATGGAAGAGTTGTAATAAAGTCAAAAGCTTCACAAGAGTGAGCAAAGATTGGAAGTGGGCAGCAGGTATCAAACAAAACGACTCTATTTGGTATCCTATCCATGGCATACAAATTGTGGAATATTGGAACATTGGAAATGCCAAGAGGCTATGGAACAAAGGCTTCAAAAAATGGAAACATCTGTGGAAACAAGACACCAACTAGTGGATCAATTTTGAGGATATTGACCCTAGCGTCAACATTACCTATGAAGAATGGAATACTTTGCAAAGTAGATGTTGTGCTTGGGACCGCTCTAAATTTCACCTTCTCATGGGGCACGACACACTGAGCCTGCTTGGTCTTAGATGGCACAACGGTAATTGCCCAACAAAAATCCTGAACATCAAAGAAACCATTGATTACCAGGTCAACCTCAATAAGAAGTGGTGCCTATCGTGGACATGGCTACAGTGGGACATGAAGTTCATGGCTATCTGGCACCCTCTCATAGAAATCAAAAAGTCTGTTCTCTTATGGCAAATTCTTCATCGTGGTATCTAGACCAACCTTAAGGCTAGCAAAATATGTGGGGTCCCTCCCTTTGCAAGCGTTGCTACCAGTCCATTGGAGATGCTTCTCATATCTTCTTTACTTGTTCCTACTCCAATAGGCTCTGGCAGATTGTGAGAAAGAAAATCAAACTTCAGAAACATATAAGTTGGAAACAAACTATGCTGGGAGAAGCAATAGAATGCTCTGCTAATCTCTGGAATGCCATAAGAGGGAATGTATTATGGAAGATATGGTGGGAATGATGTTCTTATAACTTTGGTGACCCCCCCAAAGAGTGGTCGATTGAGAAATCGCTATTCCTCCTTGGTAAAAGAATCACCAACTGCAAGAAATCCCCCCCCCCTCCCCCCTTCAAGCATCATCAGGTGCTCCTTTTGATCAACAACAAGCTTAAACCCAAGTGGGACCCTCACGAGCGTGACAAGAGGGTGATTAACCTTCTTTGTAAAGCCATCTAATCTTTGTAAGATCTTTCTCTGCTCTCTGGGACTTGGGGGATCCCGTGGGCACTAGTCCCCTTCACTTGTAATTTTCTTTTTCCTTTATTTAATACAAGTCTGGGAGAGTAGGCTAAGGCCGAACTTCCTTTTATTAAAAAAAAACCTTCTTTTCGATCCTGGTTTTTTGGAGCTCCCTGGGGGTCAAGCCTTTTGCCATCTAGGCAAACTGATGGGCTTTGGGGTCTCAAATGGTACAAAGATGGGTTTGGGTGCTCACTAAGCTCGGCAACAAGTTAAATGTACGCACCTTAATTTGGTCGGATGTGTGATGGTGATCAACACTTTCCTTATCTCCTCTATCATCTACTTGTTGGCTTATCAGAGGCATAGTCACAAGGAGATGTTGAAGTTGAAAAGAATATGTAGAAATTTTATTTGCACAAGAGATCCAAAAAGAAGGGGTGTGTCGAAATTCATATTGGAGGTATGCTCTAGCTTGAAGGAAACTAGCATCTTGGGTATTCTTTACGTCAAAACCTTAGCCAAGAAGTTGGTAGTGAAATGGATGATTAAATCTTGGAGTAATGACAAAAATTATCTCCGTTCATGATGACTACTAAAGGCTCGAATTTGTGTGCTCCTTATGGAAGGGATGGAACAAAATGAAACACTTCTGCACTATCAATAATGATTGGAAGTAGCCTCTGAGCATCAGACAACATGGCTGCATTTAGTTGCCAATTGATGGTATAAAGGGAGTTGAGTCAAAGAACCTTCAAAGATCTAAGAGACTGTCGAAGAAAGGGTTTCACATGTGGAAACATCTCTAGAACCAAGATAGAAGACATTGCATAAGATTTGAGGACATTGAGTTGATAGGCAGAGTTGACTTCAATGATTGGTGCTTGTTAAGAATCAAAATCAATGCTTGGGATGAAGCTAGGTCTCGCCTCCTAATTGGCCAAGATACCCCCTACTTGGAAAGTCTCACGTGGCATAATGGAAAAAAATGGAAGAGATTCCTAGAATCAAAGGAAAATTGGTTGGACTACCATTGTTCACTTAACAAGAAGTGGTGTTTAAACTACTCTTGGATTAGATGGGGGTTCAAGTTCAAAAGTTTGTGGAACCCACTCATTGACAACAAAAAATTAGTCAGAAGCTGGCAAAAACAATAAAATATGTAGTGTACCTGCATTGTCCATAAAGTGTAGCCATCTCCGCATCCATAGCTTTCTCCCAATCTACATTTCCATTAGCATCGTCAAAATAAGAAGGTTCAACATCTTGTATTACCTTGGTCATATAGGCATACTGACAAGGCATGTAACTATCATATGTCAATTATTGCACTAACTTTCACATCCTCCTAGATCTTCTTGGTCTTGGGTCACTTCTCTTTGTATCATCTACATGTGCCTTTCTTACTCCTAGAGTCTTCATAGAGGGAAATCCAAGTTCTTGATCAAGGCTCTTTTTTGAACCATTTCAATCTCCATCAATGTCTTCAAAAACCGTAGATGTTTTACTACAAGTAGAAAGATTTTCTTTACCTTTCTTTGATGTAGTTGATGAAATTTCTAGACTAAAATTTCCACGCAATCCTCCACTCCATGGATTTGAGTTGGGACCATAGCTTGGTGATGCAGTAGGTCCACTTAGAGTGTACTCAGGGTGTGCATACTCAGAGTATTTCAGAGATCAAAACGGCTTCACTCTCTGGTGTCGAAATCACAATCTGAGCTTGTTTGAGCCTTTAAACGCACTATCATAGTGCTTGTGTAGGCTATCTTGTCTTTTTTTGCCAAAGGTATATACCTATTTTGGTTCGCCAGTATAAGCGCCTCGAAGTCTGCTACAAGTTTAGCAAAATTTCTCTAGGAAATTCTGATCAACTTTTTAAGTTATAGTCAATTTTTTGCGTCAAGGTATTTTAGTCATCAACCATGGTTGAAAGCAGTGAAATATTTTGTATGTTGGCTATTGAGGATAAGTTGGATGGTACCAACTACCCATTATAGCCTTATATGATGTGACATGTATTGGTTGCAAAAGAAATATGGAACATTGTGCATGGTGTTGAAAAACATCCTATCACAACTGCAACTGTTACACCTATAGGTACTAAAGCTGATGCAGAAGGTGTTGAAGATGGTGCTATTCTATAGATTCCCGTTCGTGCTACGATTTCTACTGCATCTACTACAAAGCGAATTTGTTTGGATGGCAGAGATGCCTATGCACATGCATTGATAGCTTTTTCTATCAAACATGCCATTATTCCTCACATTCACTCTTGCTGAACAACTAAGGATGCTTGGGATACACTTACCACATTATACTAGGCTAGGAATGAGGCTCGTGTGGCTTACCTTCGAAAACAGTTGGAGAGTGAGCACATGAATGAAGGAGACTCTATGGATAGTTTTTTGACAAAGAGAAGGTCTTCCTGACTCGTATCAGAGTTTTGATTCTACTCTTCACTTGATGATGAAAGGCAATCCAAATGCCTTAACATTTGAAGAGTTAGTTTTTGTTTTGTTACAGGAAGATTAGTCTAGACAAAACAAGTCTATTAGGCATGTTGTAGATCAAGCTTTCATGGCTAGTCAGAAGGGCAAAGAAAAATGAGGCTCTTCTATTAGTAAGCAGAAATATGCAAATGCTCCACATTTGAAGAAGGAAGAGAAAGATGAGAAGAAATAAAAAAAGCAAAAATTGTTTTGCAAATACTGTAAAGCAAATGATCATGTCATTAAGAGCTGTACAAAACTTGCTGCTCAAGAGGCAAAGAAGAAAGAGACCAGAATGGTTGTTGCAAAGGCCTCTACACCAAAAACAGAGTTTGCTAATTTTGTGCAGGATGAAGAATGGGCATTTACTATTGTTTGTAGTTTTGACCCATCTTCTCATGAGCAGTGCATGTTTGCAATAGACTCAAATGTTTGGTACTTTGATAGTGGGGTGACCAAACATATTCCTCGTAGCGTAGTTTCTTCTCTTCATTCGAGCCTGCCCCTACAAGGAATGCTGTTACATGTGCCAACAACTCCTCTTATGCTGTTATGGGAGTTCGTAAGATCATTTTGACTACTACTGATGGTAGTTCTTTCACTTTGTCGGATGCTTTGTTTGTGCAAGGGATCAATAAAAATCTATTATTAGTTTTTGCATTAGCCAAGATTGGCTTGGTTTTTAAGTTTGTTGATGACAGATGTATAGTTCATGATCTATCAAATGGTGACATCATTATTGCTTCTGGCATTTTATGTCATGGGCTGTATAAGCTCATAGACGATGAAAGATCTGTAAATGATTCAACATGTGTAGTACATGATTCTTAGGCTATGTCAGATGCAAAGCTTTGGCATGCATGCTTTGTTCATATAAATTTTTCTAGTTTGCTACACCTGTAGAAATCTAAAATGATGTCCTCTTTGCCCAAACTTGAGTCACCCTGTAAGCATGTATGTGAAGGATGTATTTTGGGCAAAATGCAGTGTTCTTCTTTTCCAAAAGATGGTTCAGTTCCAGCTACTCAGAAATTGCATCTTGTACATAGTGATGTCTGTGGTCCTATGCAGACACCCTCTTTTGGAAATTATCTTTACTTCATGGCTTTCATTGATGATTTTTCCAGGCATGCATGGGTATATCCATTGAAAGAAAATTTCTAAGTGCTTCAAACAGTTTTTGGTTTTGGCTGAAAATCTGTCAGCGTGTAAACTAGGCACCCTCTGTTTTGATCGAGGGGGGGAATATATGTCTTCTGAAGAACAAGTCACTCATGGAGATGTCGAGGTGTATGGTTAAGAGTCAAGCTTTACCACATAGTTTCTGGCTTGAGGCTGTCATGTGTGCAACATATGTACTTAACAGGTGTCCCACTCAAGCACTATGAAGCACAAAATTCTGAACATTTGATGGCTGCAACGTAATTTGAATATGATGCTATCATGAAAAATGGTACCTAGTCTTTATGTGACTTGCCTCCTAGCAAGAAGGCCATTGGCACTAAGTAGGTATACAAGCTGAAGCATAAACCTAATGAAACAATTGACATGTATAATGCTAGGCTTGTTGCAAAGGGTTATGCATAGGAAAGAGGCATTGATTTTGATGAAACCTTTGCTCTTACTTGCTTAATGACTACTGTTCATAGCATCTGTGCACTTGCAACTCATCATGGTTGGAATATACATTAGTTGGACATTAAAACAACATTTCTGACTGGTGACTTGCATGAAGAAGTGTATGTTTTTGAGCCCCGTGGCTTTGTGCAGAAAGGGCATAGAAACTAGGTGCGCAAGTTAAAGAAGACATTATATGGTTTAAAGCAAGCATCACATGCTTGATATGAAAATATACATGCCTATCTCATTGCACATGGTTTTGAGAATAGTCCAACTAAAAGCACCTTATATGTTAATTGTGCTAATGATGTGCTTTTGATCATTGTGGTGTATGTTGATGACATGCTGCTCACTGGTCCTCATGGCATGCATATTGCTGATTTTAAGGCTGATTTGCATGCCTCCTTTGAGATGTCTATTTTGGGGCATTTACATCACTATTTGGGCATTCAATTTATGCAAGTTGATGGTGGAATGGCCTTGTGTCAAACAAAATATATTGACACATTATTGCAGTGTTTTGGCCTTGAAGACTGTAAGCCTATTGCCACTCCTATGGAGATAGGTTTAGATTGAGTCTTTATGATGTTGGAGATCCATTTGATGCTGTTCTCTATCAACAGGATGTTGGCTACTTGATTTACTTATGCATTACTCGACAAGATATTCAATTTGATGTCTCAGAGATGAGTAGGTTTATGCATTGCCCAGCTGTCAAGCATTGGCAGGTGCTTAAGTGCATCTTTTGCTAGTTGAGTGGTACTCGACTACTTGATTTTATCCCAAGGGGGGATCACTATCACTAGATTTGCATGCTTTTTCAGATAGTGATTGGGCTGGTTGCTATGACAATCGTGTGTCCACTAGTGGTTTTTGCTTCATGCTTGGTAGCTCATGCATATCTTGGCTGAGTAAGAAGCAGCCTATTGTGACTTCCAATTGTGAGGCTCAGTATAGGGCAACTTTCACAACGATTGTTGATTGTGTGTGGCCCAAATGCCTTATGGCTGATTTGGGTATTGGTCAATCTTCTGCCACCATCATCTTCACTGACATTCAGAGGGCATTGGAAATTGCGAGGAACCCTGTGTTCCATGCTTGTACTAAGCACATTAAGGTGCATTATCATTATGTCAGGGAGAGGTTATCTGCTGGGGAGATCAGCTTGGCATATCTGCCTACACAGGAGAACATTGCAGACCTTTTTACAAAGGCTCTACCTAAGGAGAAGTTTGAAGCTTTCCGCAAAGCTTTGGGCTTATTTCCTTTTGTGGATTGATTCTACATAGCTTGGCACTTCCTTATACATGAGTGCCTGATCCTTGTCTGCCACATCACTCCGAGGGGGTATCTATTGATATATTTAGGTAGTGTTATGTGTAAACACTCTAGGAACACCAAGGCACTTTTTTCCCTCTTTAGGAGGTTCCCCCCCCGGATTGTATATACGCCTATTGCCCTAATGGGCTACTTATCTTTGTATATTCTAGTGGTAATACATTCAGTATTGTGTGTTGTGCTCCAAGCACCTTCTTCTTCCTTGTGTTGTTCACATGCGCCCGTAGACGTCTAACTCCAACATTATCATTTTTTGGTTTTCTCAGGAACTCGTGAATGCCGTAGATCATGTTTGGATAGGTATAGGCACATGTAAACATGTTTCAAGTTTGTAGCTCATTTAGGAAGGGTTTTTCATAAAATTCATCTCAAATATGAAAAGCCATACGTTCCAATGCACATCATATATAAGTTAGAGTCTTCCAACATTTACATTAGGTAAACCTTTGAAAATCCAAAAATGGAAGTAAGCCTAAAGGTTTGCGAGCCTTTGTGAAGAGGTCTGCAAATTCTCCTCTATGGGCACATATGCCAAACTAATCTCTCTAGTAGAGAATCTCTCCCTGAAATAATGATAATGCACCTCAATGTGCTTAGTGAGAGCATGGAACACAAGGTTTCTCATAGCTGCCAATGCGCTCTAACTCTCATTGAAGATGGTGGTGGTAGAAGACTAGCCAATACCGAAATCAACCATAAGGTGTTTGACCCACACACTCAACAGTCACTGTGAAAGCTTCCCTATACTCAGCCTCATAATTAGAAGTGGGTAGAGTAGGCTGCTTCTTTCTCAACCAAGATATGCATGAGCTACCAAGCATGAAGCAAAACCATTGGTGGACACAAAATCATCATAGAAACCAACCAAGTAAAGTAAAAAAAATCATGTAAATGTGGTGATAGTGACTGCCCCTTGGGATAAAACAATCCAAGTAGCCAAGTACCACTCAATTAGCAAAAAATGTGCTTAACCGCCTGCCAATGCTTAACACTTGGGCAATACAACAAACTTAATATCAAGCTGATTTATGCATAAGTAAATCAAACATCCAACAACCTACTGATAGAGAGCAACATCAAATGCATCTCCAGCATCATGAGGACTCAACCATAAACTTGTTTCCATAGGAATGGTTTTGTGTACTAAAAATCAACTCATAAAAAAATCTCCATCTACAAAAGGAATATGCTATGGTGAGTTCAATAGAATGTACACATAAAATTAAAAAGCATATTTAAAATTTAAGCAATACTTACTATGTAATTTGTAATGTTGCTCTCTCCCCATGATAGGATGAACGATTGTCTAAAATTCCTCAAAGTCACTTGGGATAGTTCTTGTTGCAAAGTGTTGGTGTAACCTAAATGCATCAAGTGTAATAATTGATCTAAGGACAATCAAACCCTATTTCACTTGTTAATGAGATCAACCTAATTTTCACTATCTATTGTAATCAAATATTGGTCTTTCCAAAGAAGGAAATTTTCCATCATCTTAACTTTTCACATCTCCTTTAAAGAAAAGTCTTGACTTCTTCCCATACATTGAAACTTGTTGTAAAATCTCTTGATACTTGCCATAATTCTTAACAACTAAAGATGCATGACAACCATGACAAAGAATCAAATCAAGAAGATTCTATTTTTTGAATCTCTACTATAGACCTCTCAATTGGTTTCATTGCAAATTCATACTCAATATGGAGCTTCAAAATCCTATCAAAGATTCTCATGAAGGCATGCAAAGTGCAAAACAAGAACATTTAACAATGGAAATGTAATAATTGGGCTCTAATAAATGGTGGTTTCTCATCATTTGGTTCTTCTAATATTGGACACCTCAAAAAAGATAACTCCCATTCCCTACTATTGCATGAAAATCGGTATCATCAATCTCTTCAAGGTCATCAACTCTGATGAATGCCCTTATAGGCTTAGATTGTCTCTTAGATGCTTTGTATCCTCTTGTAAAATATGGCCAAGGATAGAGATCAGATGCACCTTGTTTACGCATTCCACATCAAAATCACCTTTATCATCTTTTCCCATGTATTTGAGAATAAATTACTTCTATAATACATGAAGTCCTACAAAAAATCCATGAAATAACATTGTTCGTTTCTTTGCAAACTTCTATAACATCAAACCACTAGATATTTCTCTCTGATTGGACACTATAAGTCAAATCGAAAGAGGATTTTAAACTTTTATCACCCGTTGCATGGTCCATAACTTCATTCATTAGTGTCACACTTAATATTTCTAGTGCTTGAACCTTTATAATTTGACATTCATCAAACTTTAGTATGAATCTTAATTTAACATTATAGTCTACACATAAGAGGAAAACAATTGAATTTAATAAAACTTCAACATCATAGAAAATGTGGTAGGGATACCTTTTATTTTTGGATAATAAAAATGAGACATTGCTTGGTGAAGCTTCTAAATATCCACAAATATATTTTTAGATTTGATGTAACTAAATCCTTGTCTAGATAAGCTTTTTACTTGCTTTTTGGGAATGCTTGGATGAAAAAGCAAAGCTAGGCATAATGTCTTCTATGAATAAATATTGTCTAAAACTATAAGCCACATCCTAATTATAAATCTTTTTCTTGATACAAACCTTATATGGGCATGGGCAAATATATTGAGAAATACCTTCTTTTTCTAAGGCATACTTCATAAGGTTGTACATCACAACAGACCCATTTCTCTTGATGCCCTTTTCATCAAATATTATCTACACATCTTGCACTTTGATGATATCTTTTAACTTCTCTAAGAACTCAACTTAGATACTAACCTTGTTGCAAATATGTCATTTGTGTGCTCCACAACCAATTGAAAGAGCTTTAAGGGATAATAATGCTCTTTACTATGTCTCATACCAAATGGAGTCTTTTTCAACTGTTGGAGATTGCCATTTCACTTTGCAATTTCTTCCATATCCTTATCAAGCTTTACAATTTTTTCTTATAAAGATATGAATGTTCTTTCTAAAGTGACCACCTTCAGATGATGAAGTTCATATTGTTGGATCCAATACTTAGTAGTAGGATTTAAATGTGTGCATAACTTCTTGCAATGAGCTAATAGTCCAACTTCACCTGCACCAATGAACGAAGTCAAGATGAGAAATTATGGAATTTGGATGGTAAGAAGACATTGGGTCGTGAGGATATAGTGAACCATGAGTCCAAATGTCAATAATCTTCTCTCTAGCTATATGACATTCATTTTGAGAGTTCACATCATTGTTACACCCTATATTTGGAGTGAACTATTTGGGCACATGAACATGGTTACTTATTGATGTAGGTTCATGAAGATGTTCTAGTGTTGGTTTTGTAATAGGTGTCAACACCGTCTTTGCCAATAACTACAAGAATATGAAAAACAAAGTGGACATTTGGTTGAAGGGGACTTTAGAGCATGTTTTTTGATGGAAAATGTGTAATCTTGCATGTGGATTGGTCAAAGTGTGTTTTTCCATTGTGTATGGTTGGGAATGATGAAACTTGGAAAAAATTATTTTTTTTGGGGAAGCATAGCGATGGATTTGATGTTGTAGCACTCTACTTTTGGAGAATTTTGAAATACTTCTTTTTCTAATAAAAGATTAAAAAAATGAGTTTAAAAAACCACTTTTGGCATATATATTAAGAAATGAACCCTTTTGAATAAATATACACTAAAATGAGACTTTTTAAAAAATTCCATTTTTTATTCACATACACACACAAGTTGGATGATGTGGAAAGTATATTTTCTTGTGCTCTCTCTAGAAGAAGAGAGAGAAGAGCCTAGTAGACCCTAAAAAAATCCTACTCTAGCTTCCTAAAAAGAACCCTATTAAATGCACTTTGTTCCCTTAAACAAGAACACAAATAGGCTTAATCCTTAAAAAATAGGGATCCTTAGAATGCTCATCATTTTTTCCACTAATGAGTGCATGATTGCATCACAAACTTTTAAAATGCCATTTTGCTATGGAAGACAACACTATATTCTCCATGTCCTTGCACCCATGGACTAAGTGTTGGAGTTCGAGGTTTGCGAAAGCACATGAACAACACAAGGAAGAAGAAGAAGCATGGAGCACAACACAAAATTGAATATATTACCAAGTGAATGTACAAAGAGAACTAACCCATCATGCTTTTAGGCATATATACAAGCCAATGGAAAAAAACCTCCTAAAGAGGGGAAAAAGTGCCCCAATAATCCTAAGTGTCTTCGCACACATCACTACCAAAATATATCAACAAATCACCCCGTGGAGTGATGCATTGAGCAAGGAGCTAGTACTCATGTATATGGAAGTGCCAACCTATGTGGAAATTTTCAAACTTCTCCCTAGGTAAAGCCTTTGTGAAAAGGTTTACAACAATATTCTATGTGGGCACGTATTCCAAATTGATCTCTCCAATAGAGAACCTCTCCCTGACATAATGATAGTGCACCTCAATGTGCTTAGTGCGAGCATGGAACATAGGATTCCTTGCAACTGCCAAAGTGCTTTGACTGTCAATGAAGATGGTTGTGGCAGAAGACTGACCAACACCCCGTCTCTCTCTCTCTAGGTCCTTTCATATTGTTCAATGGGTAAATTTGGCCCTTGTGGTCTTTGTTTCTTTATGATAAATTTGTTTTCCCCATTACTATCTTTTTCTTAAACTTTGTGCCAAACCAACTCGCATGGAAGAGAGAGGCTCTTCCAAGTGGAGCTGCAAGAAGCGCAAGCAAGACACATAGCCGTGGTCATGGACAAAGTCACCAAGAACAATGCCACATAGAGTAAAGGTGAGCAAGCTCACATGCATGCCAACCCCAAATGCCAACCTACATACTAGGACCAATGCCATGCACACAAGGAGATAATGATTACCAAATTTACCTCTATTCTATTCATGATAGGGGCCACAATGTCCTGGCCAAGGAACCCATAATACAAGAAATGTATCCTCTTTTATAAAAGAGAAGGGGGGAATTTCAAAAGGACATGTGGTAAAAAGGAAAGGGAACACCACGTGAGCTAAATCAAAAGATATCCTAAGAGTTATGAATCAAATAAGAAAGTAATCCTCAAGATTCAAAATGAGGACACGTGCTACTTTGAGAAATAGTAATATCTAAAAAAGAAAGGATTTTCCTAAGAAGAAATGACTTTATTCTAAAGGAGGGGTTTTGTGAGTTTACATTTAAAATGAAATAAAGGGGAGCTCTTATGAAGGAACTTATACAAAAATGTGAAAAATTGGAGACTACCACCCAAGCCTTCAAACCTCCAAGTGTCCATAGCTCCAAGGGTCTTGCCAACACTCTCCCCCTCCTAGGCTTTGTTGTCTTTGACAAAGGTAAGAGAAGAAGAGCACATGTCATGTACAAGCATCAAAACATCTCTATTTTGGAGGAGATCTTATGTGGGTCCTGACATAATCCCATGAGTGGGAAGTCATTGAACCCACTAAAGAGTTGCAAGGGGAAGCTAAAATGGATGAGTTTATGTTCACTATAATTAAAATGGGACTTGGGATCTCACAAGAAAAGAAAGTATAATGGGTCGATTAGTAGGTACAAAGCACGATTGCCTGAAAAATATTATTCTCATACATATCGTATGAGTTTTCATCAGGCTTTTATACCTATTACTAACATGGAAATATTGAGAGGATTTATATCATTGGCTTATTTCAAATATATTTAAAGAATGCATTTTGAAATAATCAATTGCAAGTGAAGTGTTAATAGGAGCAATCAAAATGTAAGAAATAAATTATGTAAGAGAGACTACTACAATAGAGTTATAGATGAAAGATATAGAAAAATTTGAAAAACAAAACTTAATTTCACAAGTACAACAATGATGAAATTTTCCATCCATGTGCTCTCAAAGTAGAGCTTCAATGGAAATCTAAAATAATATAGAGGGTTGATCCATCTCCATATGAGTAAATTGAGGATAGTTATGGTCCTCATATATTTTTGCATATTTGATCGCCTCTTCAAACATCTTAGGTGTATTCCTCCTTACCTCTATCTTTATGGATTTGTCTAATCCTCTCACAAACCCCCTCACTTTCTAGAAATAAGCCTCTTAAGCTTCAAAATGATCTCTCTATAGTGGGATATGTAGATTGATAATTGTCTCTCCCTCTATGTAATCCTATGTCACTCATCCAAATTCCTCTTTTCCTCATTCTTAAAAAGAAAATCCTTCAAGGAAAGAGTTTCAAACTGAGTCTAGTCAGTGTGAAAACTTGGAATATGGACTATACTTCTTGGGCCAAGTTGATTTTTAGAAACATTGATAGCCAAGTTGTTGTCCGGATTCTTAGGTGGAAAGGGAATGATTTAATTACTCTCATGCCCTCCGCATTTTTGGTTGTCCCCAATGGATCTAATCTTGTGTACTCCCAATGGATCCAAACAAAACCTTTCTACACCATTACCAATGCTTGGAAGTGGGATATTGGGATTAGCTAGAATGACTCTATTTGGTTTCTAATCAAAGGTATCACGAGAGGGGAGTCTGAGAACCTTGAAAGGCCTAAGAGTCTCTTGAATAAAGGTTTTCATTCATGAAAGCATATCTAGCACCAAGATAGAAGGAATTGGATCAGATTTGAGGACATTAATATGATTTGTAGAGTTCATTTTGAAGACTAGTGTGTGTTAAGACATAGAATTCTCGCTGAAGATGATTCTTAGTCCCACCTCATGTTGGGCTAGGAATCCCAATTGGAGGGTCCATGGCAGTGGGGCAAAAACATGAAAGATTCCCAAAGAATCAAAAGAAACCTAGAATTTCATTATTCTCTTAACAAGAAGTGGTGTATCGATTGGGCATGGATAAGAAAGGGATTCAAGTTCAAGTTCAAGTTCATCCCAAAGGAGCCGGGTGGTGTGGGCATCTTGGATGCACACACAGAGAGAGAGAAGACATGCACATAAAGAGAAAAGGAATAGAAATTGTTAGTTTCTCATGATGTTTTTTTTTTTTTTTTTTTTTGAGAGTACAATGAATTGCAAAGATACACACACCCGAACTCGTAAGGTAGAGGCACCGAGCTTGGGGAACTCATTGACATTCATCTTGGGGAACTCATGGATATGTCGAGTTAGAATTTGAATTCAGAATTTCCTTCTAAAAATTCAAAGCATCAACCACTAGACTATGCGGACTTGGACTTCTCTCCACGTTCTTTTCTGAGGGGTACTTACACGAAATGCCCAATAGCTTTTTAAGGATTTCCTAGTGTGAAAAGCATACATGGTATTTTCTTTATCCATTATGCCATGAAATAGTTGTTTTAAAGTGCTGAGGTAATGCATAGCTAATGGGAGAGTCGTGGGTCTGCACTCCCTCTTAACTCTCCTCATCATTTTTTATTTTTGTTTTTATTTTTTTAATCACATGATTTGGATGTGAGGACGCGAGAATAGATCTACACGCTTGAAATCTAGTACTACACGCTTGAAATATATATATATATATATATATATATATATATATATATATATATATATATATATATATATATAGAGAGAGAGAGAGAGAGAGAAGTCCATATTATTGATTATTTTCATGAGTATGACAAAATAAAATATTCACCAAATGTTGAAGACCATGTGCAAAGACAACATACCAACCACCACATAATTGAAGAAGTGCCAGAATTCCGCACAACGAGTACAAATATGATGAGTACAAAAGATTTCAAAATAACTTTTATCTTTATTTCAAACTTTTTAATTTCCGTATTCACTTTATTAAACATTGAAGAAGGAACAAATTTGAAATTAAAGACATGAAAATTGATTGTTTTTACTTCATTCCTCATTCCATATAATTGTTTTACTTATGATTGTTTTGTGCACATGCATCATATCTAACAACATAAATCACCATGAATAACTATACATTGAACAAAGTGCCTCCATCAATATTGTATAAGCAATATCGAATACCAAACTATTTGCTATGGGTTGTTACCGTTAATGCCTATGTGAGGTGCAGATGCCAAACACTTTGGTATATGTTTTGTTATAATAAAACATATAGTGGCCTCATCAGTCATGAATTATAATGACATTTCCCATTTGTGACACCTGTATATAGCAAACTCGTACTCTCTATTCTCTGGTTTTTGCATTTTGTTGCAAGTTTCCATAGAGAGGTATAGAGCATGGTTGCCATGCCCTCCAGAAAGATAAGCTACACTACAAGGTGACCATAGGCTGTCATTTGTTATGTGAAGAACTCCTAGGAGAGAGGTGTGATCGACCTCTTATCTTTATTTAGATGGGCTCACACATGAGTGCCATGTGGCACCCATGTGTGCAACCATATAGGTACTCTTGATGTAGGAAGATGGGGTTAATGGGATGGTACGTGGCTAGGAGGAGCATTTGAAGCAAGCATATCCGTGTTAGTTCCGTGAACTCAACCTACACAACGTCTTCTCCACCTCAGTACTCGTACTTGGCGATCTAGAAAAATAGGAGGCTCATCGGAGATGATCCAAGATTTGGTAAAGAGCAGGGTTCACACACGATGGGACGCTACAGAGGTTGAAGGACAACAACAAATAGCATTGCCACGCGGTGTGAACACATCAATATCCATGCAAAGGAAGGCTCCCTCCTTTGCTCCTCACCTCCTCTAATGGGTGCTAAGGGCCCTTTGAGGCTCCTCCGTATATACCCCAAAAATCTCGTTGTACACCCATATGTGGGATAAAAGGACCATGAAAGATGGCTGTTCGTGAGTCCAACTGGGAGAAGTGCATCACGAGGAGGTAATAAGCTTAAAAATTCCGAGTATCTACTTGACTTTGGAGAGGTATGTGAAAGGAAAATGGATATGATATTGGGAAAAGGACTATCCAAGCATGTATTATGGGCTATGGATGTTGGGTATGGGTCATTGGAGTAGGTGAAAAAGCTTGCAACACTCAGTTTTGATCTTCCAAAATCACCCTCCCTTGAGAAATTGCTTTTTCACTTCCCACCCTTGACATACCCATGTTTTCCGACTCATAGCTTTATGCTCTAGCATTCGATTCAAGAGATCTTTGTCAGGATATGAAGCTATCTTGAAGCTGAAGGTCAAGGACAAAGCACAGGAGCACATCAAAGAGGTGGACACACAAGAAGAAGGAGCAAGTAGGGAGCTCCAACAAGTACACGTCAAATTTTCAGAAGAATCCCCTACAAAAATAGTGATTTTCATCACTAAAAACCATTGTAAATACAATTTTCTATTTGTGTAACTCCATTTTGTTCAAGCCGAGGAGTCCTTGAGCTTGAGGAGTATTAGAAGCATCATCCTACCAATTTTCATATTTTTAAACTTTGTTTGAGCTCTCAAATAAGCCCTGGATCCTAATTTTTAACTAGGCCGGACACTAGGTTTGGACAGGGCCAAAACTAGTCCAAAAACTATAAAAAGAGCTAGAGAGCTCATTTTTGAGGTTAGCTTGTTAGAGAATAGAGCTTTGTAAGAGAACTCTTTTGTAATCGAAGCTTTCCATTGTTCCTCTCTTTGATCTTACCTTGTGCACGCGTGTGTATATGTGTGTGCATGTTTGTGTGCTTTCACTCATGCACTTGTGCCTTCACTTGCTCGTGGTCTTCATACCAGTCCTCACGTCTCCATGGATTGACAAGTAAAGGAGGTGGTGCTTACGCTTGAGCTACACCAAATTTTGGCGCCGTTGCCGGGGAAAGAGCTTCAAGGATGAGCATTGTGATGGTAAGATCGTAGATTTGCGACGTTGGAAGGTAAAAAAAACTGTCATTTTTGTTCATTCTCTGATTTTTCCTCTTTGTCTTCATCATCATCACCATCTCCATCTTCTTCCATCTTCTTCTTCATAGAAATTTCTTGTTTTTTTGTGCATTTCACCATTTTCACACCATTTTTCATGCATTATTGTGTGAGGAGGAGTTACGAGGTGCAAGGGAGAGCAAGCGCTTGTGTTTTTTCATGATTTTTTGCACATACAGAGCTCACCATTGCTCGACGCTCAGAAATTTGAATTTCCTGCCAAAAAACACGATTCTGACTGAAAATCACGATTTTCATAAAATTCAATTTTTTTCAAAAAAATACGATTTTCTATTTCCCGCCTAAAAGCTTTTTGAAAAGAACACAATTCTGGGGTCATCCTCAGAATCGCGATTCTTTGGTTGTGCTTAAAATCGCGATTCTCTAAGTTTCTGGAAACCACGATTCTGAGGCAAAATCGTGATTTTCAAGTAAAAACATGACTTTGACAAAACACGATTTTCAGTGGGCTCAAAATCACGATTTTCAGCAAAACACGATTTTGGGAAACACATGATTCTCTGTTGGCTCCAAAATCACGATTTTCAAAAACACGATTTTCATCCAAAATCACGATTTTCAGAAAACATGATTTTCGTTAAGGTACAAAATCGCGATTTTAGGAATACGATTTTCAAGAACACGATTTTCAAGAACACGATTTTCTATCAAAATCTCGATTTTCTGGTCATTCTCAAAATCATGATTTTTCAGGTAAAAAAAACACGATTGTGACCAAACATGATTTTCATTCAAAATCACATTTTTCACGATTTTCATTCAAAATCACGTTTTTCACGATTTTTATTCCAAATCACATTTTTCACGATTCTCACTCAAAATCGCGTTTTTCACGATTCTCACTCAAAATCACGTTTTTCACGATTCTCACTCAAAATCACGTTTTCATGATTCTCACTCAAAATCACGTTTTTTCACAATTTTCATCAGTGCTCAGCATCGCGATTTTCATGAAAATTGAGATTTTCACAGTTGCTCAGCATCGCGATTTTCATGATCCCTCAAAATCGCGATTTTCATGATCCCTCAAAATTGCGATTTTCATGATCCCTCAAAATCGCGATTTTCATAAGAGTCCAGCATCGTGATTTTCAGGCCCCCTAAAATCGCGATTTTCACACAAAATCGTGATTTTTCCAAAAGTTCCTATTTCCCTGTTTTGACCCCCAGGAGCCTGATTTAACATAAGTTTTTCATCAAAAGTCCATTTTTTGAGCTCTATAGCTTGTTGGAAAGCTCGTTTCGAATTTGAAGTTGATTTTTAGATAGAATAATTTGAAGTTGACCCTTAGGTGGGACCAAGAACCCAAGGGGACTCCAAAGGATTTTGAACCATATCAAGGGGAAATTTTGGACTCTTAACCAAAGCTTATGAACTTGAGATCTGGTAGACACCTAGGCAAGGATAGACAAAGCATTAGATCTTCTGAGGGAAGTGCCAACCATACAACTAAGTCTTGGGCACAACAACTAAGTGGCTGACACAAGTGACTTAGAAATGTCTTTTAGCATGGGGAAACCTGCAAGTGGCTCAGGAACTGCCTATCTACAAGCACCCGAAGGCCCATATAAGACACAATTGGAATATATTTGGACCAACCGATTAGGTTCTCGCATCTATGAGGACGACCTAAGGCGATCAGTGGTCCAACTCAAAAATCCAGATCAACCCTTTGGACTTGAACACCTAGTAGTCAAGTTTGAAGAGGGTTCATACATTGATAAGGAAGGAACCATGTACGTGGTCACTAACCTACCAGATATGACCGATGAGTTTGGAAATATCATTCGTGAGAATGAGATAGGAGACCTAGAACAAGGAAATGTAGGACAAGGACCCCAGACTACTAGAGGTAAGTCAGTTTTGACTAGAGTGATCACTCCAGATTGGATCCCTCAAGACAACAAAAGCATATAACTATTCTTGAATAGAGAAACAGAGGAAGCCTTTTGGAGATTCAAGCCAGATCAACCTAGCCAATTGGGCATGGTCATCATCTACGAGTTCAAGGATCCAGAGATACCAAGCAAAGTTTTCTACCTGGATAACACATCAGAGAAAATATTCTTGGTAACAGAACATGATAGACATGCATATACTTGGAAGAGTGAATTGATTTTCTCTCCACCAAGATCCAATGTTTCCCATGGCCTCCAAGGAGTAGGATCATCTCACGCTCATGAAGCCCAGAGAGAAAGAACTAAAGAGAGACCTTAGGTAAGTTTTGCACACACTGTGGGCAGAAATAGATCAGGATTTGAAAATGAAAGACCTGAAAGAGAGAGACATCAAGCACATAGGCAATAAAGAGATGAACATGATTTTCCATTGCCTAGATCCCGAGAGCACCCAAGAACCCTTAGACCCACTCAAGTGATCAAGGCAATGAAGAATTATTTTGACGGGACAGGAGATCCTTATGATCGTGTGGCCGAGTTCAAACAAGTGTTAAGAGCTGAAAAGATTGAGGATTTGTTCACCCAGTACGAGGCATTTGGTTTGACTCTTAAGGGCATTGCCTTAACTTGGTTTCAACCTCTGAGTAGTTGCAACTATCGCGATATAGGTCAACTGCTAGACGAATTCATTGTAGAATTTTCCAAGAGTGGTATCAGGCATAACACATCATCCTTGATCCACGGCTTCAAGTAGACACCCCAAGAAACAGTGCGACTAGCAGGTAGAAGGTTCAGACAGTACCTAGAAAGATGTCCTGCTCTAGAGTTACCCACACGAGCCAAACAAATGGCTTTGTTTTTAGATGGCTTACTAAGCACCAAGTTAAGATCATATGTGTACTTGAAAGACCTTAAAAGCATAGAAGAGTGTGTGAGGACCTGTATTGACATAGAAGACAACTTGGGTGAGGAGTTAGGAATATCCAAAATCTATAAAGACTCTGACAGTTCTACTAGTCATGCCTCTAGAGCCTCCACTAAGCTGGATGAGATAGCAGAGCAAGTTGCCAAGAAGCTAGGAGTTGAAAATAGACAAATACCAAGAGTCACCTCATTGAATCGGTGTTATACTTGTGGAGGTGACCACATGGCTAACGTATGCCCATTGCACAACTAGAACATGAGAGAAAGGAATGCTCCATATTGCACTATTGAGAGAAAATACACGAACCACACGGCTCAAGATTGTCCATACAATAGATAGGCTGTTAGACAGAATTATCAGCAACCTTACCAACAAGGTAGGTATCAAAACCAATACCAACAGCCATATTATAGACCACAACAACAATATCAGGCACCATATAGGCCACAACCATTCCTAAGAAAACAACCACCAGCTCCTGCCAATGTGATTCCAGTTAAGTATGTAGTGGTAGAAGAGAACCTTAATAGAGCATTGGTGCCAGTGAACCCACTGATCTCAGAGAATGACTCTCATGCTCATAGTTCAGACTACTCCCATGAAGGTAGTCCACATGCTTATTACACCGAGTCACCTGAGCATAGTGAGACTTATCCATATCAATATGAGGTACCACCTATGGAAACAAATTGGGAGCCAGAATACTCCAATGTCTTGTACACAAATCCTAACCCTAGGACCCAATTGAGACAAGTGAGACCCCAAGCCCCTAGAGGACCATGTTTTAGATGTCGGGGTGACCATTTCCTTCATGAATGTCCCCATCCACCATCTCCGAGAGAAGGACAAAACATCACAATACAAGGCTTTTGTCTTGAGTGTGGCAAAGAACATCTTCCCAGAGAATGTCCCAGGAACCCCTCTAGTGCACCCAAGGTTACACCTATTAATGTGGTAGGCTTAGTGCTGGATTCAAGTGCAAGTAGTAGTAGTGTGGCTCCTATATAGGCAGTTACTAGGGCACAAGCATTGAAACAAGATAAACCAGCAGAACAATCTGAGTCAAGTGAATCAAGAGAGCCTAGTAAGAGGAAAACAAGAACATGGAAAGATACCAAAGAGAAGGCCAATCACAAGTGGAATAAAAAGTTATCAGAACTAGAAGAAAGCCTGAAAGACGCAAAAACAAAAATAGAAGACATTGCATCTCAAAACCCTTACATACCAAAACTCCATCCACTCCACCTCATCCCACCCCACCACTCATTGTAAATAGACCACAACCAGGGTCTGTTCTTGCAGATCCAACGCTAGAAGGCTTGGACATGATGTTCTAGGCCTATCAGGCTCGTCTTCAAAAAGGGCCAATAGTGGCAAACCTAGACAAGAGTTATCCCAGAGGCGACTTAGAGATTGAGCGGACAAAGATGTGCATGAAAATGGTAGAACTAGCTCAAGCTATGCTCGAGACTAGTCAAAAGTTCAATCAGACAAACTTTGTCAAACTGGACTTGCATTTCCAGGGCTTACTAGAAAGATTAGAGCAGTTGGTAAACAAGCCGCATGTTTCTTTACCTCCATAGGCTCAACCAGTTGTTGAGAGAGAAAGCTCTCCACCAATGAAAACTTATGTTCCTAATTCCACGGATTTTGGAACACCTCTTTCAATTCAAGAGTACTCTCAAGAGTTCTTGCGGGAAATACAAGAAGAGAAATGGGCCATGGAGAAGGGTAACCCCCCTCCTATTCCAGAGATTGATGATCTTCATGATCAATTTCCCCACGACATTCCGTCTATCTATGGAGATCGAATAGAGCAACAAGAAGATGAAAGATTAGATTTTGAATCTAATTCTTTACAAGAGTTGCCACAATTCACAGGCCCATGGGAATATGAATCTCTTCAGATCAGAGCTCCCATAATACTGGTAAGACATGAAGACTCAGTGGTCCCAAGGAACACTGACGTCGTGAAGAGCACTAAGGTTCAATGTCATCTCACTGTAGAAGAGCTACTCAAAGCAATACCCGAGCTATGGAATCATGTCAAGGTTCAAGTTCTAGAACTTGATTCCAAAATGCAAAAGCAGGCTCTAAGCAAAAAGTTCCAGAGATACCTCTCGATAAAATAGGAGACATGTGTGAGGGTGAAGAAGGTAATACTTATCTTCCAATCACCTACCAAGGTTACACAACCAAAGCAATCATAGATTCAGGTGCTAGTGTTGTTATTGCGACCACCTCCTTGTGGAAGCGATGGGGCAAACCCACATTAAGACCAACTAGAATGAAGCTTCAAATGGCCGACGATCATTTTGAAAGAACTCTAGGATTGCTAGAAGGGATAACTCTAACCACTTGTGGTGTAGAGTTTGAACATACATTTTCTATATGTGACTTCGAGAAAAATAATGTCTATGAGATGATCCTAGGAAGACCCTTCCTACGACAATTGCAAATAATACAGGGTTGGGGAACCAACTCCTTGTACTTACAGCACTTAGGGGTTACTGTCAAGGTCAATTTGAAGGATTAAACCTTCAGGGATGTACCACCCCTATAGTGGAATCCTATCCACAAAGGGAAAGAAGATTCTATCTCTGTGCATTTTGGAAGTTCACCTGATCCATCATGGCTGCATGAAGATACTCATTTTTGGATGTGCAAGGTCGTGGAGGAAGAGGAAAAATTCTTGAAGGCAAGAGAAGAAGGAACTTCTCCAGGAGATAGACCGATTAAAGACCCATCCTATACTCTGATGATCTTTCCAGATGAGGAATTCGAGCCTCATGGTTGGGTAGAAATCTTAGCTACCATGGACATTGTAGTCAATGAACAATGGACACCTCATTGTGATGAGGAGGGTTATGATCTCTCCGTGTTCATGTGTCAACCCTTGTTGGAAGAGCGTGATCCTAGTGAGGTCATAGAAGAAGAAAAGAATGATGATGACCTAGAATCCATTGTCATGGATACTTACTTTGACTCAGAGGAGCACTATCTAGAAGACACATGAGTGTTAACCCAAAAAGAAGAAGAACCTCTCAAAAGCATTAACATGATAAATTCAAAGGATGAAAGTGAAGGAGGTCAAAAGAAAAAGAAAAGAAAAGCTGTGAAACAAGAAGAGGAGGAGTTCGAAGTACCAAAAAATTTCAAGAAATACGAAGTTGAAGATCGAAAAATTTTTGTACGAATGCCTAAGAGAGAGGCCATCGTGGGAGAATCATATGATACAAAAGAAAAGACCAAGAAGATTGTTGTAACCATTGAAGGAAACGAAGAGCAATCCACATACATAGGAGATGACCTAATTGCAAAAGAAGAAGCAGAGCTTGTAGCTCTATTAAGGGAATATAGGGAGATGTTTGCATGGCACTATAGAGATTTGAAGGGAGTAGATCCAAAAATTTGCTCTCATACTATCCCGATGACCGCTGATGCCAAGCCCACCAAACATAAGTCCTACACATATAATGACACTTATACACCTAAAATCAAAGAAGAAATTGATAGGTTGATTGAAGCTGGATTTATCTATGAGATTGAGCATACTGAATGGGTCTCCCCCATTATAGTGGTGCCCAAGTAGAATGGAAAATTGCGAGTGTGTATTAACCTTAAAAAGGTTAATGCCACTATGATCAGAGATAGTTATTTGCTTCCAATCACTAAACATTTATTGGAGCGCATTGCAGGAAAGGAAGTTTATAGCTTCCTTGACGGATTTTCAAGATACAACCAAGTAGCCATTGCCCCAGAAGATCAACACAAAACAGCTTTTGCCATAGAATGGGGAATCTTTGCATTTTGTGTGATGCCATTTAGGCTCACCAATGCACCCGCAACATTCCAAAGACTCATGTGTCATGTCTTCAAAGAGTTCTTGCGAAACAACTTAGAAGTATATGTGGATGATTTATGTGCTCATTCCCAAGTAAGAAAATACCACATCCCTGAGCTCAGACAAATCTTCAACAAGTGTAGAGAATATCGAGTGTGCCTGAACCCAGAGAAGTGTGTATTCATGGTATGACAAGGTAAAATCTTAGGTCATATTGTTTCGAAGAATGGAATATCCACAGACAAGGACAAAGTTAGAGGCATAGCAGAGCTTCCAAGGCTAAGGAATGTTAAAGAGGTACAAGATTTTATGGGCGATTGTAGATATTACTGTAGGTTTATCCACATGTATGCAATCATAGCTAGGCCTCTTTATGGCTTATTGACAAATTTTGAGTGGAATGACGAATGTGAAAATTCCTTCAATGAGCTGAAGAGAGGTTTGGGCAGAATGCCAATATTGACCACTCTTGATTGGAATAAACCATTCCATGTCCATGTGGATGCATCCAATCATGCAATAGGATGTGTGCTAGCACAACCCACAAGTGAAGGAAATCTAGACTTGCCCATATCATATGCTAGCAGACAGCTCACTATAGCTGAACGCAATTATACAACAACTGAGAGAGAAGGTTTAGGCATGGTATATGCCATGAAGAAGTTTAGGCACTATCTATTGGCTAATAAGTTCAAATTTTTCACTAATCCTCAAGCTTTGTTATATTTGGTCAATAAACCGTGCAATACAAGACGTCTAGTAAGATGGTTCCTCTTGCTAATGGAATATGACTTTGAAGTTGTTGTTAGAAAAGGTACAACCCACCTCCAGGCAGATCACCTTTCTCACATCACTTCAAGAGAGTCACCGCAAGGAGTGTCTGATGAACTACCTGATGCTTATCTGTTCAATTTAGAAGTTGTTCCTAAATGGGCAAATAAGTTGGTACTTGTCCTAACCTTCGGACCCACAAATAAAAATGTGAAAACATCCCAAGAAGAAATTGTAAAATCACAAAAATATCACATATTGGTAGGAAGCATGTACAAATAAGATACGGAGAGTGTACTTCCTTGTTGTGTCAAGGATGATGAACATACTAGCTGGTTGCAACAAGCCCATGAAGGATTGCTAGGAAATCACTATTCTAAACAACGGACATTGTAGAATCTAAAACGTTTAGGAGTGTATTGGCCTAGCATGGACAAAGAAATACATGAGTGGATTAAGAATTGCCCAATGTGCAAAGAGAGACCCCAAGTGGAGCATGCCACCCTTTATCAGTGTCATTAATTCCTTATTGGAGTGCTCCATTGGTAGAGTTTATGAGATCGGGAACATTACCCAAAGAGGATAGTGTAGCAAGAAGACGAAGCATGGAGCAAGAGGCTCAGGACTATGCCTTAGTTGGAGACAACTTATATCGAAGAGGCAAGGATGGTTATCTAAGATTGTGTGTTCACGAATCAGACTATTTGAAAGTCTTAGAAACTGGACAAAGTGGGGTTGCAGGTGGACACTTCGGTCGTGATCGAGTAATCAAGACCATTCTATTCTCAGGACTTTGGTGGCCCACTCTCCATATGGATGCACATACCTATGTGAAGAAATGTGACACATGCAAACGTGCACAATATCCTATCAGAAAAGATGAGATGCCTTTGAGGCCCATGATGGGAGGACGTGCATTCTCGAAGTGGGGCATAGACTTTATAGGTCCTATTAACCCTCCAACTAGGAACTCCCATGCAGAGTATATCATTGTAGCCACAGACTATCTTACAAAGTGGGTAGGAGTAAAAGCCACAACAAAGAATGATGCTCACACAACAACTAAATTCTTATTTGAGAATGTGTTCACAAGATATGGACTACCAATAGAGTTAGTGAGCGATAGGGGCACACACTTCTTGAATGAAGTCATTGAAAATCTTCTCCAAGAATTCTTGGTGGTACATAAGAAGTCTGCCCCCTATCATCTCCAAGCTAACGGACAAGTTGGGGCTTACCGAGTTGCCTACAGAACGGTACTCAATGCCACCCCATTTCAGATGGTCTTTGAACAAAATGCAGTGCTACCATTGGACTTCCTGATCCCAGCTTTAAAAGTAGCACGTGAGCATGAGTGGAATGGACACGAGTTGTCCTCCGAGATCTTTGCTCTAGAACGCTTCGGTGAGACGAGGCTACGAGTAGCTGCAGGCATCTATGCTATAAAGAAAAGACAAAAGGCATACTTCGATGCACACGTCAAGGATAAGGGCTTGAAAGAGGGAGACCTAGTGTTGGTTTACACACTGAAGCAACACGCCCATAAAATTGGAAAAAAGAGGATATGGTCCCATGATCATTAATAGAATTTCCACTAGTGGTGCGGTTCAATTGGCCACTTTAGAAGGAGACATCTTGCCAAACTACATTAGTGGATGTAGAGTCAAGATGTATCAAGAACCTCTTATAGAGGATATGCTAATGAGACTCAACACTGCTAAGAAGTGAAAAGAAGAAGAGTTGAGAGTCAGAGAAGAAGCACAAGCAAAGGCTAGAGAGCGCATAAGGCGAAATAAGTTAAGAAGACTAAGCCTAGATGTTAACATAAAAGCCCCAGAATATCACATGGACATGTGCCAAAAATCAGTCCTAATTACTTCTCAAATAGTCGACCGACATCCATTTGTGACATTAGAGATAGGACACAAAGAGAATGTAAGGACTGTGAGAGCATTGATTGACTCAGGTGCAACAACTAGTGCAGTTAGACTTTCCTACTGCCAAGACTTGCAATTGAACATCAATCCCATAGAAGCCTATCTCATATGATTAGGAGGAGTGGAAACCCCTTGTTTGGGCGAGGTGGAACTTCCCATCTACCTTCAAGTTGTTCCAACGATAGTCAAAATGCTAGTGTGTCAAGATAAGGTCCTGACAGAGTCACTAGTCTTGGGACAAGATTGGATCTATGACCATGCAGTCAACTTAAACCTAAGGAGCCAACTTCTTCAAGTTTGGGTACAGGAACAATGCATTACATTAGCATTAGAGAACTGCATGCTCACAGATCCAGATGTCCCACATTCTCTTAGTTCTTCTAAGACTAATCATATGGAAGAATATGTTGTATGTGTCAAAAGCTCTATGATGCAGAAGGATGTTGCCTCCAACAAAAGAGTCAGAGACCCAGTGAAGACTCCCTTCTTGTAGTAGTTCAATCACATGGGCAAGAGAAACAGTACATGACAATTGCTATATCAAATAGAGAAAAAGATTTCAAGAAGAAAGCAGTGCCGGGCATGAAGCAAATTTGGTTACACAAAGGAGAGCAACCACCAGCTTTGCCCCCACAATTCCCATCTTGGCAATCCCACCAGACCAACAGACAAACGAAGAAGCTAGGGGAAGCTCAACCACAAGGTATCAGACAAGTTTGGGTGCCTAATAAATTAGTTGTAGCTCATCAAGGACAGATACAAATATGGGTACCCAAGAAGCTCTTACATACACAACAACCTTTGCTCTCCCACATGAGAAAAGTCTCAACAAAGAAGCCAAGGCGAGGCAAAGGTCAAAACCCAATACCAAAACCAAAAGTAGACCAACTCTTTCAATAAGAGTTAGAAGACCAGCAACAGTGGTATGGAAGCCAAAAGCACCGGTAGGCCTGACAAAACCAAAGAGCCAACCACGAAGGATCAAAGCCTCAAGGAACCATCCAAACATGAAGCAACCAAAGGAGATTAATAAACAGTCGAATACCATTCTCAAATGGATCCCTATAAGGAGGAAGGATCAATTGTCATCTCGAGATCCAATGGATACCTCCAACAAAGATGGCATCAACATCTGCAAGTGACATCAAGCCTTGACGAGCGACAACCATGTGCTCCTTGCACAACCCTATCTTTTGCACCCTTCAGCTCAATGCATTTCCAAAGTATGCATTAATATAGGGCCACATTACATTGCCGTGCATAGACACAATTGAGATTCCCATGCACAAGAGCACATTGCCATATGTAAACTATTTTTTGATACTAACCTTTGTCTTCTTGTCTTGTGATATTGTTCCTCTCAAAAAAAAAAGAAAGGGAAGAAGAAAAAAGCGAGAGAAAGAACTTGTTCCTAGGTTTGGCTCGTGGAACATGAATGAGTCATGCTTAGTTGAAGGTGGAACCATTGATTACTGGGCGTTCTCAGTCTGGATAGAAGTGTGTCTCAGCTAGAAGATGATATTATTGTTGCCTTATCTAGTAGATGTCAAGCACTTGGCATGAACATGGCCTCCACAACTATTGTTTTCCCTTACCGTGGTAGGAGGGAAGAGCTTGAAGGTCCGCAACTTGAGCGATTCTTAACTACTGTATGTACGAGAGCATCCAAGGAGATATCTGCAAGGGGTAGCTTGGTACCTGGAAAATCCTTGTCCGTATACTTGGTGAGAAGACTCTTGCTTATGGTGAGCTAAAGAGAATATGTGAAACTAAGCTTGGTGTAGTTACCCAATGTTGTTCATCAAGGAATATAAAGAAATTCAATTCTTAGTACTTGGCAAATGTTGCTTTGAAAAGAGGAGACAGGACGAGTCACTCAAAGAATTTCATCAGTGAACCATCCAGATGGACATTCATCGACAATGAAAGACTAGCTGACAGTCCATCACAAATGCTGGGTGTACAACATGAAGAGATAAACATCGATCGACCCTTCACCATGGTAAGTATCCTTACTTTGGAAACACCATAACCATGATAGATTAGGAAACCTCTTCGTCGACATACCCTTGAGCACTTAGCTCAAGATCCCTAGTTTTTGCACCATACTTCTTCCAATGCATTTTCCAAGTAAGCATGCATAGGGCTACATTACAAGGCCGTGCACAAGACACATATTTTCCTCAACCCATGCACAAACACACTTACCCATCCCTCATTGTGAGTACTTGGCATGAGCTACATATGAACATCATCTTTGGAAGATCTGGAGGACATCGATGGAGGCCCACAATGACACATTCATGCTGGAATCCAAGGAAGAAGCACATACCAAGGGACTACAACTTGCACAAGCTCGCAATGACAAATGAGGAACCAGACAACAAAACCTACTACAATTGCAAGATAGATGGCTCTTACGATGGACACTACCTCTCAAAGCACTACATGGAACAACCATTACAACAAGGGTTTGTCAGGGATGACAGACTCGAGAGGGGGGGGGAGTGTTGAAGCTAAAGGTCAAGGACAAAGCACAGGAGCACATCAAAGAGCCGGACACACAAGAAGAAGGAGCAAGTAGGGAGCTCCAACAAGTACATGTCAAATTTTCAAAAGAATCCCCTACAAAAATGGTGATTTTCATCACTAAAAACCATTGTAAATACAATTTTCTATTTATGTAACTCCATTTTGTTGAATCCGAGGAGTCCTTGAGATTGAGGAATATTAGAAGTATCATCCTACCAATTTTCATAATTTTTAGACTTTTTTTGAGCCCTCAAATAAGCCTTGGACCCTAATTTTTAACTAGGCCATACACTAAGTCTGGACAGGGCCAAAACTAATCCAAAAACTATAAAAAGAGCTAGAGATCTCATTTTTGAGGTTAGCTTGTTAGAGAATAGAGCTTTGTAAGAGAACTCTTTTGCAATCCAAGATTTCCATTGTTCCTCTCTTTGATCTTACCTTGTGCACGTGTGTGTGTATGTGTGTGCATGTTTGTGTGCTTTCACTCACACACTTGTGCCTTCACTCGCTCGTTGTCTTCATACCAGTCCTCATGTCTCCACGGATTGACAAGTAAAGGAGGTGGTGCTTATGCTTGAGCTACAAGCTACAATTCTAAGCTTCAATTATCAATAAATGATGATTGATATGGAGAAGTTTTGCACAACCAAAATCCCTCTGTAGTGCTTCAATAGAAATTAGGTGATCACTCTCGAGCCTAGTTTTAGGACATTTGGCTTTAGAATCAACTTTTTTCACTTGGAGTAGCCTTGTAACTTTGAACTACAACTACTGCACCACTTACTTTGGACTAGCAAGGGCTCAAAAAAACCAAAAGTGATTCAATTTGGTTCAGTTTGCTTATTTGGGGCTATTGTTATATGCTTTTGATATCATTTTTGTTGATATTTTGGTGCTCAGAACCCTCTTGGGCCAACTCGATAATTCGAATTTGCATTTGGGCTTGGTGAGGGTTGCAGATTAGTGCCTTCACGCTTCAAAGATTTCTTCAATTCCACTTTGGAAGAAGTGCTCTAGTACTCGTTTTTCTCTCTTTCTTGCATATTAAAGTTTATTTCCATTCCTTTTATATGCTTTGGTTAGTAAACGGGGGGAGTGAAATATGGATTTTAAGGGTAAGCAAGTTTTACACCACACTTCTCCACCTATAGAGAAACAACTAGAGGACCCTGACCATAGGATGGAAGAGGTAGAGCTTGAGTAAAAGGGCCACAAGAAGGAGATTATTCTTATGTGGAATTCTACGATGAGTTTGTTACACAGAAACAATTTGCAGAGTTCAAAGAACAAACCCTTAGGCTTGAGAGAGACATTGGTAGCATGAATTCTCTCATTGAACATCTTAACTCTCAAATCATCTCACTTGAGACACATGTCACCTCTTTCCTACCTAGAAAGGAAAGAGAGATGCCTATTCTTCCTATGGAGACAACTAGGAAGGATGGGATGTGGTCTATACTTTTATGCAAAAGTGGAATGACTTGCATCAACTAAAGGGCACCCCACCTGAGTATCGTGTTCTAGAGGCAAGTCTCTCACTTGGCATGCATGCTTATAAGCAGTAGATGAGTCTCATGGAGACAAATTCCATCCCTAAAGACTGGGCTTAGTTTGAAACTCTTTTCTTGAAAGAAAAATTTTCAGCATCATTTGGGTTGCAATATCTAGCATGGGCTTCAGTCGAGGCATCCAATGTCGAACTGTTGCCATCATGTAAGCTGTTGATGGTGGTCCCTGTGGTGGCACTATGTACGGATAGTTTAGCCATTCCTTGCATTGTGTGTTGTTGTGCACTTTAATGTTGAATGCCTTCCATGATTTGCATCGTGGAACTGGGCCATAGCATGGATTCTAGATTAAATGTAGGGGTGCATGGTTCCATGTGCACAACATTTCAGGGTATGTCTCTAGAAGTTTTTGCTGCCATGTCGGTTGATAGATCTTGCCTTTCTACACCTCTAGAGGAAGGTCTTCGGGTTGAAATTGGATAGCGAAGGAAGGAATCTTTCCTGTGACTCTGTATTTTTGCATTGTAATCTGCCAGAATGACATAGTAAGGTCGGTATTGGAGTTCTGATGATATGATGAGACGTCTGGATGATAAGTTCTTGAAGTAACTGGATTGTAATACTGTTTCTTCTATGACTCTCATGGCTTGATTTTGCACCACCATGCGCTCTTCGTGAGAACTCCCAATTTCTTCCACCTATTTTAACCACGGAGGTCATGGCGCTTCAAAAGTATCCTGACCTTCTTCTGTTTGTCATCCCCCTGGGATGGGTTGCAGCTCATAGTCCTCTTCAAATGTCTTCTCCACATGAATTTGTATTGTTTCTTGATCTGTGGGAGCCTCAGGTGGGGAAGGTGGTCTTTCGTATTGTAGTGGGCGTGCTTGTAATTTTGTGATTTGTTTTTGGAGAGCTTGTAGGGCCTCTAAGTCAGTGAGAAGTGAAGAAGTGGAGGCAATGGTTTGAGGGGCAATTGTCGTGTATTTCTATCATTTTTGCTTCAGTTGATCTAGTTCCTCTGATAATTGGTCATGTGCCTCAAGTAGAGTAGCGTAGTCTTCAAGGATTATTTTGATGTTCTCTGAGGACACAACTTGGAATTTTGAGGCACTAATGGGTGCCCCGGGTGTGCTTTTGATGGTTGCCTCTTAGTTTTCTTGGTTCTGTAGTTATAGACTTCAATTTTCCTTGTGAGCAACTACAAGGTGTCGCTTGAGTAGGGCCATATTGCACTGGAGTTTTGAGTTGCATTCCAGTTGTGTGTGTAGATGGCCTTCCACCACTTGGATTGCTTCCCGGTCTACGTTTTTAACTTTGCTTCCAATATGCTATGAGCCTCCTGTAAAGTTTGAAATTGTGTTTGGAGGTGGGCATTCTCCTCTTCTAGTGTAGCAAGATGATGTTGTAGCACTTCAAAGTGCTCTTGCAATCGTTGGTTATGTTGATGGAGTTGATTGTATTCTATCCTTAATTGTGATACACATGCAAGCATGACATCAAATGCATTACCTATAGATGAAGGTGTATTTTGTATACTGGAAAATTAAAGAGGAGGGTATTGGGGAATGGGAAGAGTGAATGTTGTATCTATTGGAGATGTGTGTGTAGGTGAAATTGGTGGAGGAGGGTGGGGGGATTGTGGAAGTGTGGGGGGAGGGCGAGGTGCCGTCGGTGGTGAAATGTCCATGTGTTGCAGAGTAAAGGAGCATAAGAGGAGAGCCCCAAAATTTTCAAAATGATGGGCATATTTTTTCTTCTTCGAGGTCTTCAAGAATTCCCTCAAGCCATGTAAATGCACTAGAGGAGTCCTCTAGTTGCATAATCCCAATTTGTTGTAAAATATCCCTTGTAAATTAGTAGGAAATTCACTTTTCTAGTAATAAAGTGCCGGTCTCTTGTGTGAAAGGACCAAACTTAGGGAACATGTATATAAGTCACTTTGTGACTCTTTGTAGAGACTTTTTGACATTGTGAAGAAGGAGCACTCCTGAATTTTCGAATTTGCCTCTTCCTTGCAGATTTTGATCTTCTTCTTGGTCTTGTATGTGTGGGTATTGTTTGAAATGTGTGTGTAGGACTGTGGTCTACCCCTTCCCATTGATTTTGAACTGCTGTAGTGTGTGTGCGAACTAGTAGGAGCTGTGGAGTGAGTGTGGGTGCTTCCCGCCATTCACCATTTTGGCCATAACTTGGAGCAAAGTTACCAGAATCAAGTGAAACCACTTTCAGTAGATGCGTCTCGTCGAGAGCTTCGAAACGAGTACCCTATTGCCTATATTCAGAGTTCGGAGCTGGGAGAAATCCTTGAATTTCTGAAAACTGCTGTAAGAGGTATCGCGGCAAATACTTTCAGCATTTCAGTGAGTGTGAGAGGTGGATTAGTCTTTTCTGATGCATGCAAGCTTAGCCACTTCATTTTCCATCACGTGTGCACACGTCTTCATACACTTGGTTAGGTCGTTCGATCGGATTGACATTTAAATGTGTGTTAATTTCCCACTATACGCACTTGTGTGGCAATTGAGGTACAGTCTCATTGGCACAAGTCCTTGAGTCTTCTTGGCTTAGGTACACACGTTTTTGGCACCGTTGCCGGGGAACACTCGGCCAAGGTGCCTTCGTGATGGTTATAGACTGAGTGTGATAGAGTCGTACTTGTAGAAGTGAATTTGTCCTGTGGCAATTAATCAATCACTTCAGCACTTGTTACTTCAGATCTCAGAGGTGTGTGTGATAAGTTTTAGGTTTAGGATTAGGAGGAAGGGAGAAAAGGAGGAGTTAGGGTTAGTTTAGACGGAGAGGAGGAGTGAAGAAAGGTGAAGTAGGAGTAGGCCAAGACCACCAAAAATGTCCAAAAAATCACCCAAAATTAACTAGGATCAAATTTTGTCCAAAAAAGTATAAAAACCAAAAAAATTGGCTCATTTGACACTTCACTGTGTTCTGGTATCGTCTGCGTGCAGCGACCGGTATCGCGAGTGAAGTATCGTGCCTTTCAGACTTTCAGAGCTAGATATTGAGCCCAAGGTGGAAGTGAGGCTGTACAAAGGTAAGCTTTCTCAAAGTTTGTCTCACAAAAACACTTTAAAAGTGATCAAACGCGTGATTAAGAGCCTGCGCAGTATCGCGGGGGGGAAAACTAGAGTCATTACACATTCTTTGTGAGGTACAGGGGCCTAGGAGTGAAGAGGTGGGGGAGGAAGACAAGGGGGTGAAAAATTTCTTGAGTTTAGAAGTATTTTGGCTTGAGTATCGCGATCGGTTGAGGTTTGGTATCGCGATACCAAAACTCCCTTGTATCGCGATACTCGCCGTAGTATCGTATCGTCTGGTACCAGTGCTGGTATCACGATACCATTTTGGTATCGTGTCGCCGGATTGGTATCGCGATCTCACTTTACTGCTGTGGTATCGTATCGTTATCTACGGTGGTATCGTATCGTCTCACTTGGCAACAAGTATTGCGACACCATTTCGGTATCGTATCGTCCGCTCACCTGTTTAGTATCGCGATACTATCATAAGTATCGTATCGTCTAGGTTTTGCGGTATCGTATCGTGTGAATCGGGATATCTTATCGTCTTGAATCTTCATATCGTATCGTTGGCCCCTACAAGTATCGTATCGCCTTAGTTCCTAAGGACGTATCGCGATACCATACCAAGTATCGTATCGGCTACGTAGGTGATATCGTATCGGGTGGATTGATCCAGTATCGTATCGTCGGCCCCTACCAGTATCGTATCGCTCCATTTCCTAGTGAAGTATCACGACACCATACCTGGTATCGTATCGTGCAAGCCGGTGGTATCGTATCGCCGCTTATCATAGTATCGTATTGTCCCCTTACCAGAGATCGTATCGCGACACCAAATTGGTATCGTATAGTCGTTGTGTCTGGTATCGTATCGCAGTATCGCCTAGTGTGGTATCGCCTGGAAACGGTATCAGCCAGATTGACACTAGTTTTTTTGCTAGACAGTTTGAGGCTTTGAAAGAGCCACTCAAGGAGAAGCTCGGGGACTTCTAGAGAGACTTAGGTGAGTGAATGAACTTGAGGTCAGGAAGAGTGCTAAGTAGCCGAAGAAGCGTCATATCTTCTGTGGGAAGTGCTGCCCAGGTTAGTCATCACTCCATCTACTCAGAGACTTCTAGTGATTCAGAGGAGGAACTACCCATGGCTTCTGAAGACATGCAGGGTCCAACACCGAATAGGAATTTCATGTCTACTGTTGAAGGAGATTACCGTACCTCCTTACAGTATGTGTCCACCAATGCCCAGGAGATCCCAATCTACCTCGATGGCTTAAACAGATCTGTGGCTAGGATGGTAACTTCCCTGAATGCCACAATTGTACCCCGACCTGCGGTCAAGTACGAGGGAGGTGCGTATGTAGACAAAATTGGTCATATCTACATTGCGACTGAATTTCCTGAAAGGATCAACGAAAGGGGAGAGTTTGTGGACCCAGACAACTCCGGAAGAACACACCCTGAGGAGCTTGTGACTACCCCTAGGGGCAGGTCTCAAGTATCACGGGTCTTGAGAGGAGATTTGATACCTCAAGACGACTACTTGTTGGAAGTCTATATGATCCACGGATCAGACCTATTGCTTCAAATCGACTTACCTGCTCCAGGGAGAGAAGAAAGCCCCATGAAATTCTATGAGCTGAAAGACCCAGATGATGAAACTAGACTCACATACTTGGATAAGGATCAAACGAGATATTGGCTTGTGAGTGCCTTAGATAGGGCTCGACTGAGATATATGGGTACGCCTGTATTTCCTCATAGAGATCAGGCAACTACCTCACAAAATCCTTTTGGGAATCAACAAGAGACGGAACATACCACATCAGGACAGACCAGCCAACGAAGTGTGCCCAACCATACTCATGTACAGTTTGCAACTCCAGGAGTGCAAACACACAATCAGGCCCACGTAGGGATAGGTAATCAGTACCGACCACCAGTGAGACCACGACCACCAGTAGGAGGACAGCCGGGAATACCTCCAATACGACCAGCTGCCCCAGTCTTCCCTGTGATGCCCAGACCACCTGAACCAATGAGAAGATTGAGACCTATTCAAGTGGCTAAATGTGTGAGAAACCATTATGATGGATTGGGGGAACCCTATGATCATATCACTGAATTTAAACAAGTTCTAAGAGCGGAGCAAGTAGATGACTTCTTTGTGCAGTATGAGTCTTTTGGACTCACACTCACAGGGACAGCTTTAACTTGGTTCCAACCCTTAGACCCAAATCAATTTGGAAATATGGAATAGTTCTTTCAAGAATTCATTGGGGAATTCACAAAGAGAGGGATTAAACACAATTCTACGTCTTTAATCCATAGCTTTAAACAAAACCCTAATGAAACTGTGAAGACTGCTGCCTGAAGATTCAATCAATATGTGGATAGATGCCCAACGGCTGAGAGACCCACTCATGGGCCCACTAACGGAACTCTACGAACACTAGTGTATGTGAAGAGGCTACAAACATTGAGTGAGTTTCTTCAAGAGTGCATTGATTTGGAAGATAATCTTACCGAGGATCTCAAAGGTACAACCGACCTCACTAAATCAGAAGATTCAAGGAGCACTGTCACATCCAACTCCAGTAACATGGAAGAATTAGCAGAATTATTAGGAAAGAAACTAGGAGTCCAGGGGCAAAGAGTTTACCAAAACCCAGCTCAAAGAATGCCTATGCTACAGAGATGTAATTCATGTGGAGGAGAGCACCCCACACACTTGTGTGTGCGAGGAGGGGCTGGTGCACAACCTATGTATCCATACCACAGACAGCAACAACAAGGAACTTCTTGGTACTGCCACATAGAACAAAAATATACCAACCACACTACTGAGAACTGTCCCTTCAATAGGCAAGCACACCCTTTTCAACCACCGCAGTATAGACCATATGGATACCCTCCTAGGGAACCAGGCAGAGAGATACCAAGATACAATCCGTATCCTACACCAGCAGAAGCATCAAGGCCACACGAGCGGGCACCATATCCACCACCACAACAAGTGCTAGGACCCCAACTGTCAAAACCTCAACAAGTGGTATCAATAAAGTATGCTCAACTAGATGAAAACTTAGAAAGAGCCCTAGTACCAGCATCTACAATGACCAACGTAGAATCAACAAACCCTGGATATGAACCTCCACCAGGAGAGTACTACCCATACGACGCCAATATGATGGAATATGAAACGTCATATGATGCGGCTTATTATGGGTACGAAGGCTATGATCAGACTTATGGAGCAGAGACGGCCACACTAATGTATACGGCTCCTAAAGCACAACCAACCATGAGACCACCTATGCAGAGAGGACCATGCTATAGATGCGGAGGAGACCATTTCATTAGAGAATGCCCTTGACCTTACAACCCTCCACCACCTAGGATTTGGGAAGGATATTGTAGTGATTGCGGGAAGGAACATCTTTTCAGAGATTGCCCTAAGAATCCGACAAAAACTCAAGACACTACACCAATCAACGTGATTGAGGTCATAGAAGGGTCTGGAAGTGATAAGGAGTACACTGTACCACTAAAGGCTATTACTAGAGCCCAAGCGAAGCAACAAAAAAGAAAACAACCAGAAGAGAAACAAGAGAGCAATAAAACTGTAGACTCTGAAATACAGGTAGTCGAGGATTCTGAGAACCCACGTGAGAACTCCCAAAACACAAGAGTACAAACATGGAAGGAAAGACGAGAAAAACTCAAAGAAAAATGGGCGAGAAATAAGGGTCAAGACAGTAAGAAACAAACTAAGGACTTAAAGGAGCATAAAGAACAAAAAATTCATAAGGAGATCCCTGAGCCACCACGGCTTAGCGCAGAGAAGGAGAAGCCAGGGTCCGTTCTAGCTTACCCTAAGCCAGATGACTTAGACATGTGGTTGAAAGCTTACAAAGCTAGAATCAAAATGGGTCCAAATATAGAGCAACATGAAAAACTCTACCCTCAAGGGGAATCAGAAAAAGAAAGGTTGGCAATATGCAGGAAACTTATCGAGGTAGCACAAGCAACCCTAGAAAAGACTATCCCAATTTTACCAGAGACAAGAATTGCACATGGACTATACGAAGAATGCATCCAATCCAAGGATAAGGAATCTAGAAAGGAAGATGACCAAGATGAATGAATAAAAGCACAAGATGAACCTGTGTCAATGATACCAGACCTAGAGGCAGATTGGACAAAAGACTTGTGGAATAGAATCCGTGAAGAGCAATGGAAGAAAAATGGAATCAGTCCGCCTCCTTTTGATGAAATAGATGTGGAAGATAATCAACCCCATCCCACCCTGGAGGAAGCATATGAGGAAGTATCAAGACTCAATAGAGGTAGAGAGGAAACCCTGAGCATTTCAACATTGCCTAATTACATGGGAGAATACGAAAGGGAGTCTATAATAATACGAGCACCCACAGTGCATGGGAAGGGAAAAGGAAACTCAGAAGAGAGTTCACACAATCTAATAGAACTAAAGAAAACAAAGGTGCAATGCAAATTGACGGTGGAAGAGTTGCTTCAACTTAAACCACAATTATGGAGGCAGTTAGCAAACCAATTGGAAACACAACCAGAGAAGGAGAAACGAAAGGAAAGGAAAAAGAAAACCAATCCGCAATACAAATTCCAGTTGATAAAGTGGGGGAATTTAGTGAAGGAGATGAAGGTAATACATGTTTACCTGTCACCCACAATGGGTACATGACCAAGGCTATTCTAGATACGGGAGCCGGGGTAGGAATTGCCACCAAGGAGATATGGGAAAAATGGGGAAGACTTGCCTTACGGCCCACATGCATGAAACTCCAATTAGCAGACGGTCATGTGGAAAGACCCTTAGGAATATTGGAAAGGATCAAACTGACCACCTGTGGAGTAGAATTTGAACACACATTAGCCATTTGTAAGTTCGAGAAAGCGAACAACTATGAAATGATATTAGGGCGACCCTTTATGAGACAAATGCGGGTAGTGCAAGATTGGGGAAGAGATTCATTATACCTGCAACATCAAGGAAACACCACCAAGATAAATTTGCACACATTTGCCTATCAAGATGTCCCTCCACTACAATGGAATCCAGTACACAAGGAAGAAGATGACCTATCCATTCACAGTGCTGGATCAAGTGATCAATCCTAGATACATGAAGATGCCCAGTTATGGATGTGCAAAGAAGCGAAGAAAGAGGAGAGTAAAAAACAATTGTGGCCGATAGGACACCCTAACTATCAATCAATAGAGGACCAAACTTACATGCCTCAAATCTTTCCTGATGAGATTTTTGAGCCACATGGATGGATGGAAATTTTGGCAACCTTAGATGTGTGTGTAAACGAAGAAGTTTTGACGATGAACGAATGCATAGATGAGGAAGGCTATGATGTAAATCTCTATATGGTTGTTCTTCAAGAAGTAGAAGAAGGGGAACTCTTGGAAAAAGAATGGAAAGAGGAATATGAAAGCATAGAAATGGAACCAGAATTTGACTCCGAAGAAAGCTACTTAAACACTATTCAGAACAAGAAGGAACAGGAACCAACAAAAATCTTAGCAATTGAAGCTGCTCCGGCAATACACAGGCAGAGGGAAGACATGAGTAAGGTAGAGCCGGACCCAGATCTTTTTGAAGTTCCTGAACATTTTAAAAAATACGAAGTAGAGGAGAGAAAAGTAGCCATTCAAATGCCTAGACGAGAGGCACGAGACGGAGAAGCATACGACAACAAAGAACAAACCAAAAAAATTGTGGTAACAGTAGAAGAGGGGGAAGAGCGGTGCACCTATATTGGAAAAGATGTGTCTGAAGAGGAGGAAGAGGAACTCATACACCTTATCCGAGAGTACCGAGACGTATTCGCATGGACCTACAAGGATCTCAAAGGCGTAGAACCCACTATTTGTTCCCATCGAATACCAATGACGGCCGACACAAAACCATCCAAACAACGCCCTTATATGTATAATGAGGTTTATGCAGCAAAAATTAAGGAAGAAATAGACAAATTACTAGCGGCAGGATTCATATATGAGATAGAACATACCGAGTGGGTATCGCCATTAGTAGTTGTGCCTAAGAAAAACGGAAAGTTGAGAGTGTGCATAAATTTGAAGAAGGTGAATGCAGCCACCATACGTGACAGCTACACATTACCCATCACGGACCATCTGTTGGAGAGGGTAGCCGGAAAGGAAGTATATAGCTTCTTGGATGGATTCTCCGGATACAATCAAGTAGCTATTGCAACTGAAGATCAACATAAGACCGCATTCGCAACCGAATGGGGTGTGTATGCTTTCAGAGTGATGCCTTTTGGACTCACTAATGCACCTGCTACTTTCCAATGATTGATGTGTCATGTTTTCAAGGAATTTTTGACAAAAAGCATGGAAGTATATGTAGATGACCTCTGCACATACTCCAATCAAAGAAACGATCACATCCCCGAGTTGAGGAAGTTATTCAACAAATGTAGACAATACAGAGTCTGTTTAAACCCAGAAAAGTGTGTCTAAATGGTGAGGCAAGGAAAGATCTTAGGACATATCGTCTCAAGAAATGGAATATCTACAGATCTTGCGAAGGAGGTGCAAGCTTTTATGGGACACAATGGATATTACCGTAGGTTTATTCACATGTATGCCATAATAGCAAAACCCTTGTATGGTCTCTTGGCTCAATTTACTTGGACAGAAGAGTGCGAGAAGGCATTCAACGAGTTGAAAAAGAGGCTTAGTACAGCCCCAATTCAAAACTGGAGCAAGCCATTTCATATTCATGTTGATGCTTCTAACTATGCCATTGGATGTATTCTAGCCCAACCAGCTGACGAAGGTAAGCTTGATCATCCAATTGCCTATGCGAGTAGAGAACTGAATCAAGCGGAAAGGAATTATACCACTACTGAACGGGAAGGCTTAGGAATGGTCTATGCAGTGAAGAAATTCAGACACTACCTCTTAGCCAACAAGTTCAAGTTCTTCATAGACCATCAAGCTTTGTTATACTTAGTCAATAAGCCTTGTAACACGGGAAGGTTGGTACGATGGTTCTTACTACTAATGGAGTTCGATTTTGAAGTAATAGTGAAAAAAGGAAACACACATGTGAGAGCAGACCACCTTTCTAGGCTAACACACGGAGAACCACCAAGTGGAGTACCCGACGACCTGCCAGATACATAGTTGTTCAATCTAGAAGTTTGTCCAAAATGGGTAGAAAAATTGATCCCTATACTCACCCATGGCCCTCAACACTCAATCAATAAAAATAGCAAAAAAGAAATTCTTCAATCGAGGAATTTACACATCGTTGTAGGAAGTGTGTACTACAAGGAACCCAATGGAGTGTTACTCAGATGTGTCGAGGAGGATGAACAAAAGCAACTAATCGAGCAAGCACACGTGAACAAATGGAGAACACACCAAGGGACTCATGGAACAATCCGAGAACTAAAGAGGTTAGGAGTGTACTGGCCTGACATGCCCAACAATGTTCACGACCACGTAAGTAATTGTGCAGAATGCCAAGAGACGACCCCAGAAGATCATATGTCTCTACCTTTTTCGACCATAGCGCCCAATTGGAGCAAGACATTAGTTAAATTTTTAAAAACAAAAGAGCATGAAGCAGAAGCTAGTTTGGCAAGAAAAAGATCTTTAGAAGAAATGAGCAAGGATTATATTCTCATGGGGAGACAATTGTTTAGGCGAGCTAAAGACAACCAACTCACGTTATGTGTACATGAAGGAGAATATTTACCCATACTAGAAATGGCACATGCAGGTGCTGTAGGAGGTCATTTTTCAGCTGAGAGAACGGTCAAAATGATTCTCTTTGCGAGCTTGTGGTGGCCAACTCTACATATGGATGCTGAAACATATGTACGAAGCTGTGAGACCTGTCAGAGAGCTAAATACCCAATTAGGAGAGATGGCATGCCATTAAGACCCATGGTCTGTGCGAGAGCATTCACAAAATGGGGTATTGACTTCATAGGACCCATCAACCCACTGGCCAAGGGATCACATGCGGAGTACATCATAGTAGCAACTGATTACTTGACCAAATGGGTAGAAGCAAAAGCCACTAGAAAGAATGATGCTCAAACTACTGCCAAGTTCCTTTTCGAGCATATTTTCACTCGCTTTGGATTGCCCATCGAGATTGTGAGTGATCGGGGAACGCACTTCCTCAATGAAGTAATCGAGTCACTAATGAATGAGTTTTTAGTGATTCATAAGAAATCAGCCCCATACCATCCCCAAGCCAATGGACAAGCGGAGAGTTCCAACAAGGTACTGTCTACAGTATTGACAAAGATTGTCAATAATGGAAGGTCAGATTGGGACAAACAATTGCATCACGCAATTTGGGCCTTCTGGGTTGCATATAAAACGGCTATTGGAACTACCCCATTCAACTTAGTGTATGGGCAAAATGCAATTTTGCCAATTGACTTTTTAGTACCAACGTTGAAAGTGGCCCAACAATATGAGTGGAATGGACATGAACTATCCCAACAACTAGACCAAATCGAGAAATTACATGAGACTAGATTACAAGCAGTGGCAGTAATTTATGCAGCTAAAAGGAGACAAAAAGCATATTATGATGCACATATAAAAGACAAGGGACTTAAAGAAGGTTACTTAGTCTTAGTGTACACCTTAAAACAACACGCCAAGAAGTTACAAAAATGCGGATATGGACCTTTGATCATAAATCGAATCTTGACTGGTGGAGCAGTCAATCTAGCCACCCTAGATGGCGACATTCTTCCCAACTACATCAGCGGATGTAGAGTGAAACGATTCATGGAGCCTTTGACTGATCAAATGTTAGCACGATTAGTAGGTGCCCAAAATAGGAAGAGGGAAGAGGAACGGATTAGAGAGGAAGCTCGACAAGAAGCACTGGAGCGCATTAGGAAACGGAAAGAATGGATTAGACAACGAGATGAACGCTATCTCCAAGGAGAAGAGCCTATCCCTATGGCTAATTACCAAGTCAATAATCCTGATACAACGGGTGTGTGCAAGACGCAACCTTACCTAAACCTAGGGATTGGGAAGACAGAGTACAAGTTGATAGACGCATTGATAGACTCAAGAGCAGGACTTAGTTGCATACGAAATAGGATCGTAAAAGATCTGCAATTGAATGTGAATACCACAAAAGCCCGATTGATCGGAATTGGAGGTCAAACCCTAGAATGTATTGGAACGACAAATGTATCCCTCCACCTAGGCAATTCCTCCATGGAGCAGAGAGTCTTAGTGTGCAAAGATGAGGATCTAATAGAAGACTTAATTCTAGGACAAGAGTGGATCATTGAGAATGAGGTGTGTATCCATCTAGCTCAAGGCTACATTTCAGCCAAGATAGGGCACAAGGAAATTTTCAGTTTATTAGGAGAAAAACCTTTACTCCCACCCAACATAATCGCGAGTTCAGAGATCTGCCAAGAAAAGACGTTGGAGAATGATCCCAGTCTTAATATCTCAGAGACAAACCTAGAAGGAATAGAAAGTTCCGACCATCCAAGGTCCACAGAAGAGTTGCACTCACCACATTCAGTGGAAGAACAACCAGCTTCTAAGGAAACCAACTATCATGAACCTCCTCAACGAGCCAAAGGACCGCCACATTGGAACACCACAAGAAGATACTCATATGAAGGACAACGCAAATACAAATGGGTACGCAAGGATCAGATGAAGGACCAAGAGACGTCAGCACCCAATCTTAAGAAGGAAGCACAGATCATAAAGTCAACTACGCCTAAATCCTCATCACAAGGACTATTGCAGATATGGATCCCCAAACCATTGATTGAAGCTCAAAGATCACGACATCAGATATGGATTCCCAAAAAGGTCATACAAGCAACTAAACAGGCTATAAGTACTCAGGGAGACGCAATACATCAGACAAGGAGAATGGCAAAACCCCATAGAATTCATCCAAGAAACTGGAAAAGCAATGCCAATATCACTCGGACACTAGAGGAAGCAAAGAGAACGCAGGAAGCAGGAAGGATCAAAGAAACAAAACGACCTCTCTTAGTGGTCACGAAATGGATATGGAAACCAAGGCAACCTCGAGGAGTGGACAATCGAAGAAACAAAGATTCCCATTGCACTCATGAAGTCTCTAATGCACCTCAAGTATGCATAATAGGGCCACGATACGAGGCCAAGCATTTGGCACATGATGTACATTATAAAACTAGTGGTGCACATTCTCCAAGAGAGATTAGATCTTAGCTTCACTTTGATAGGAATGGACTTACTATGTACATAGATAAATGCTTCGACTATACTAACAACTATCTTCTTTCAGGAAAAGTTATAAAAAGAGGCGGTAAGAGATCTCACTCATGGAATGATGGGGAGACGGAGTGAAAAATGACAATAATCACTACAATGCATTGAGCAGTTGCATGCTTTCCTATGAAGCTAACGCACTTTTCGTTACAAGTGTAGATGGCTTCTGACGATTTTGAAGCAACAGTACAAGAGGAGGTGCAATTCCCTCCCCAAAGTCTCACCAAAGTGAAAGGACATTGGTTCCATGAAGATCAACCAGCGGGGGATTACCTGTTCCTCGCAACAATCAAAATTACGGATACTGATCACCAATTTCCAATCATGTCACAGGATTTCCGCATACTCCACACACTCCCAGCCATTGAAGACATCTTGAAGAAAGCGGGTATTCACAAGTACTTTGAATTGCCGATATATAAGCCTAACTTCCAAAGATGCACACAGGTCATGAATACCTTACAGCCAGCGCTTCACGATCCATTGGTCCCAGAGGCTTGAGTAATGGATAAAGTGGGAGAATGGGTGATCATTCAATTCACACATGACTTGATTAAGGAAGCCTTTGAATGGGAAAAGGATGGAACTACAGTAGTGAAAGAAGAAAGCCGAGGTGCCAAAACCAGGACATTCACGGATATAAATTGCGTAGACATAGAAGAGGGAGTCAGACTGATCCATCAACATTTTTGCTTCCCTAATATGCACCGATACACGGCGCCACAGAAGATTATTGTCCAATTGCTCTCCTATGCCATCAAACAAATTGGAAATCAAATTAATTTGACACCATATGTTCAAGAGAGATTGTTCGAAGCAAAGAAACAATGGAAGAATAAAAAGTTTCTCAATGGTAGTGTGGCCTTGACAATTTTGATCTACCATGCTTTGGGCATGAGAGAAACCTACAAGAAATGCCATCGTCGACGGCTCTTGCACAGTACGTCAAAGTCGCCATAGTCCCTAAAAAGAAAAAAGGAAGTAAGATGGTAGACATGGAGGAAACTAGCTCTCAACCCAGAATGAGAGGCACAAAGAGACTCCGAGAAGTCAAGCCTGCTGAAGAGGAAGCCCCAATGACAAAGAGAATTCATGTGCTTCCCAAAACTACTATTGAAGGACAGAAGCAAATCACAGAAGAAGACTTGACTAAAGCCCTCGAAGAGACCCATCAATATACAGAAGGGCAAGTCAATTTACCGGTACAAGGTCATCACTATCACCAGTCAAAACAAGCAATGGAAACAAAAAGCAAACTCACCAAAGTCCATAGGTATTGGGAAATAGGCTTGGATAACTCTAGTTCTTTATCGGAGGGCCAAGAAGAGCCAAATACTTTGTTATTGGATATCGATATTCAAAGTGAATCAAAAGATGACGGACAATGGGAGGAATTGAATGAAGTTGACTATAACGAAGAACAAAAAGACCTCAAGCAGGAGGATCACACAACCAAGGTTGATCAAAGTACCAGGAGCAAGGAAGCAGAAACGGAAGGTCTGCATACTTTAAAACTTAATGAAACTTCCAACATTCAAGTCAAGGAGGCCACACCACCTCGAAAAATATCCATGAAGATATCCAAGAAGGAGACGCAGGAAGAGAAAACAGACGATGAGGAACCCTTCACACCAATCAGGGTTGTGGCAGAACCCTCCCCCATGGATGTCACATTTCAAGGGAGTGCCACCAAAAGTAATAAAGTGGATAAAGAAGACGAGGAACCCAGAGTACAGATACAGGTTAGACAACCACACAATGAAACTATCCATGTCGCACAAGGGAAAGAGGTACAAACAGGAGAAACCTCGGATATACCCAAGACATGGCTGAATGTGGATATCGCTCAGCTAAAGCCTGTGGTGCAAGATATGATTAGAACCGCACTGGACACACAACAATTATGCTTGACGCTGATGAAGATTATGACCAAGCCATGCAAGATAAGAAGGAACTTGAAAACTTGGGTAAGAACCTTTCCACCGAGTTATCAACAGTAAAAGAACGAGTTTTGAAGCAAGAAAATGAACTTCAAGAAGTCAAAACACAATACAGCATACTAGAAACGGCGAATACACAACTGAAAGAACAGGTTCAGGAACTCACAAAGAAGTTAACTGAGAAGACACGAATCAATGCACGAAGTAAAATCTTGGAGTCTCAGCTCAAAGTATACATGGAGGAAGCAGAGAATCTACGACAACGAAATAAAGAACTCATGACAGCTCTTCTGAGTGATCAGCCAGTCGAAGTGCAAGCCAAGCCAGAAAAGAATATACAAGAATTGGAGGACAAGGTAGCTAAGTATGAAGATCAGCTCACGAAGGAGCAAGCCACAATTGCCGAATGGGAAAAGAAATACATGGAAGATACGGCTGCATTGAGAGCCAAATGGAAAAAAGTGGAAAATAGTTATCTACGGCAATGTAAGGAAGACACAGATCAGATGAATATCGTGGCCCAAGAATTGATCAAACACCAAGACACCATTGCAAAAGCTGAGGAAGAAATTAAGCAAAAAGATGAGATAATTAAACAGCTTTAGGAGCAGTTAGAACAAAGAGCAAAGCAGGGGACACCAGTAGTTCCACAAGATGCAGAGGCTACTGTGGAGAATGAGGTACGTCCTCTCTCTCCCCCCTCATATCATTCACCGATAAGGGAGGAAAAGGAGGTTCAAATTGAACCTAATACTCGAGAAATTGCAGAACTGAGTCGACCAAAAAGGGCACTACTAGTGTCCCAACTCACTGCAGAGTTTGAAGATCAGATAATCAAGATCATCAAGGAAGCTCAAATAGAGAAGAAGCAATTAGAGCACATTTTGAAGCCCTTCAATGTACCATACGGATTACTTAAAGAAAAAACGCGACATTATATAAAGTCAACGACAAATAAAGATCCGGACCACAATCTCCATTTCAGGAACAATACTTTCAACTATACACTGGAAGAATTTGAGGAGGCGGATCCTATATGGAGACGAAAACTTTTAGAAAAGAATCCTACACTGCGGGTACAGTGGGAAGCATCACCGTATGAGCTTCAAGTAAACCCGTCTTTTTGTCCACTACCCCGTAGAAGAGCCTGGACGCAATTTTGGGAAGGCCAGCGCCAAGGCAGTATTAATAATCAGTGGCTCAACTACCCATTGTTACCTAGTCCGCCACATAACTATCTACCGATAGAAGAATATATGGTCAAAACTATGGAATTTTGGATTGCAAGATATGCCACGGTACCCGATTTAGCGGTAAAAATGACCAATAAGATATTCAGCATGATGCTTATGGGAATTAAGGTGTTCCAACACGCAAAGTACACATTTTTGAATTTCATCGGCATTACGCAAGGCTCAGAGGCACTCATTTTTTATTTATCCACTATTCCCAGTCGATTAACACTCATGGCATATTATTCACGCCTAATGTTTTTGCCATCGACATATATGCAAACTTTTGAGGAAGCATTTTTCACCGGCTTCTTTGAAATTGACTCCAAAATTTTTGTAAAAATGACTTCTAATTTGAATGCGCGACTGGTAGCTTATGAAACCAGTTTCTTTGCGGATCATCGGCAAGCGCCAGAAGACGGAGTAAAATCTCAGCAATGGAAGGAGTTCATGCTGTGTCACGCTAATCTGCTAAATCAAAGAGAGCAACAAGCCATACAAACATACACACGTCGCCACAAAAAACCTGTCGGGGACGACAGAGTTCAGGAGGAGGGACGTGTAGAGGGACAATCAAGTAAAAAGAAAAGAAGAAGGAAATCAAAGTCTAAAACTGCTCATTAAAGATCAAAAGAACCACTCTCTACACAGAGCCCCGCAGGGGCACACACACCAAGGAAAAGCACGCAGCCGGAAGGAGGAACCAGGGCCAACAAGTATCCATGAGGTGCAAGATGATATCATGCGGTTCCATAGCCATGAGGGTGCTTCAACCTCTTGAGTAACAGAGGATTCGGATCAAGGCTTACGAGCTACATCCTCATATGTGCACTGATGGCATGCGTGGCAACCTGAATTAACAGGCTTTGAGTAATACAGCAAGGTCCGATAAGTGAAACCAGGACAAATCAGAGCACCTCTAAAACGTAATGCAAGATCAAGAATCAAGCAGAACTGACCAAAGGATGCGTGTGCTGACCGAGACAAACAAGAAGTAAAGCCTATCAAGGGATGACAGAGACAAAGAGGGGGAGAGTGTTGCAGAGTAAAGGAGCATAAGAGGAGAGCCCCAAAATTTTCAAAATGATGGGCATATTTTTTCTTCTTCGAGGTCTTCAAGAATTCCCTCAAGCCATGTAAATGCACTAGAGGAGTCCTCTAGTTGCATAATCCCAATTTGTTGTAAAATATCCCTTGTAAATTAGTAGGAAATTCACTTTTCTAGTAATAAAGTGCCGGTCTCTTGTGTGAAAGGACCAAACTTAGGGCACATGTATATAAGTCACTTTGTGACTCTTTGTAGAGACTTTTTGACATTGTGAAGAAGGAGCACTCCTGAATTTTCGAATTTGCCTCTTCCTTGCAGATTTTGATCTTCTTCTTGGTCTTGTATGTGTGGGTATTGTTTGAAATGTGTGTGTAGGACTGTGGTCTACCCCTTCCCATTGATTTTGAACTGCTGTAGTGTGTGTGCGAACTAGTAGGAGCTATGGAGTGAGTGTGGGTGCTTCCCACCATTCACCATTTTGGCCATAACTTGGAGCAGAGTTACCAGAATCGAGTGAAGCCACTTTCAGTAGATGCGTCTCGTCGAGAGCTTCGGAATGAGTACCCTATTGCCTAGAGTTCGGAACTGGGAGAAATCCTTGAATTTCTGAAAACTATTGTAAGAGGTATCGCGGCAAATACTTTCAGCATTTCAGTGAGTGTGAGAGGTGGATTAGTCTTTTCTCATGCATGCAAGCTTAGCCACTTCATTTTCCATCACGTGTGCACACGTCTTCATACACTTGGTTAGGTCATTCGATCGGATTGACATTTAAATGTGTGTTAATTTCCCACTATACACACTTGTGTGGCAATTGAGGTACAGTCTCATTGGCACAAGTCCTTGAGTCTTCTTGGCTCAGGTACACACCATGCTTTCAGATGTGGGGGTGAAGGTGGTGTCTACCATATATATTGGAATGGTGGCTTGAAACATTCTACAAAGGTAGTCATGGGCGGGTTGAAGGATTGGTGGCATGGGGGGTGGGAAGTGAGAACCTGGAGGCGGGAAGGCCATGAATGGGGGTGTTGCTCTAGCACAATGGTGAGAACCACGTTAAGAAGCTTCACCTCCTTAATGTCAATCCGCGGAAGAGGTAGGAGTGATATGAAGATCGTGAATGTGAGATGATGTGAGAGTGAAGGTGAGAAGCACCAAGATGCACACACACATACACACACACAATGAAGAGACAAGCAAGACACAATGGAAGGTGGGAAATTAGCTCTATTACTCAAGAACACTATTACAAGCTCAAAAGAACTCTAAACTCCAACAAGCCAACCTCAAAAATGAGCTCTCTAGCTCTTTTTATAGTTTCTAGACTAGTTTTGACCGGTTTCACATCTAGTGACCGGCATAGTTAAAAATTAGGTCCTAGATGCTATTTGGAAGGGTAAACGGTATCTAAAAATAACGAAAATTGGTACGCACATTCTACCTAAGCTCCTCAAGCTCGAGGACTCCTCGGCTTGCACAAAATGGAGCTATGGATTACAAAATGGGGTTTCTATGTTACATATGTTACAATTAGTGATAAAAATCAATGTTGAATGTTTTGAAAAGTGATAAAAAACATATTTGTTTGAGAAATTGATCCGACTGGCTCCCTGCTCCGTCGTTACATGCTTCCATGGCGTCTGTGCCTCTGGCTGCTTCCAACACCCCCCTCCCTCTCGCTTCTGTCGTCCCTGACAGAACCTTGCTGTGAGGTCTGCCGGATATAGTTCTGTAGGAGGTCTTGAGCGAGGGTGTGCTCGGAGATACGAATGCCTCGGGCCAAGTCTACCTCGAGTTTCTCCCAGTCGATTGGTTGCGGTTCATCTGATGGTGGGAGTCTGTAATGCGTGGAATACACCAACTGTTCACAGGCAAATAATTGCAATAAGTGGGTCGGCCTGCTGATGAACACTTCAGAGTTGTATTCCCAGAAACCGGTGGTGAACATTTCTTCGAATGTTTGCTTGTAGCACGCCGGTAAGTACTTGACTCTGCAATGCCAGGCATAACACACCCGGAGCGATGGCGTCGTACTCATGTCATATGCGAGATCCAAGTTGCCATGCTCAAAGCCCGCGGTATTAACATGTGGTGCTTTGACTCGCTGGAAGACTTTAAATATCATTTGCATCATGTCAAATATCTTGACAGTCATATGCGCTGCTATATCATCCATATATCTCAAGCGAGGGAGCCAGTGACGAATCGTTGCCATCATGTAGCCAATTGTCGGTGGTCCTGTAGGTGGCCTGAAATATGGGTAGTTCAGCCAGTCCTGGCACTGCTTATTGTTTTGTACTTTGATAGCGAAGGTAGTCCAGGAGCGGCGTCGTGGTACTGGTCCCCAACACGGGTTGTATTTTAAATGTAAAGGTGCCTTAACCCATGTGCTCATCATTTCAGGGTACTCCTGTAAAAGACGTGTACGCCAATCTGGTTGATAAATAGTGCCTTGTTGCGCATCCAGTGACAAGTCTTCAGGCTCAAACTGAGTTGCATGTGATGGCTTCTTGCCAGTTCGCTTCTCTATGGCCAGCTGGTACTCGGCCATTAGCATGAAGTAAGGTTTGTATTGAAGCTCATGCCCGGATATGTACCTGCGTGGGGCCAATTGAGCAAAGTAGGGAGATTGCAAAATTCTTTCTTCGATCATGGCCATAGCATGTAGCTGGGCCTCGACTCTAGCTGAGTGCGTTGTTCCAATTTCCTCAATAGTCTTCATCCACGCGGGGGTCGGAAGTTCATACGTCATCTGGCCCTCGGCCGTGATGTGTCCGCCTGGGATGGGCTGTGGCTCGTACGCCTCTTCAAATGTTTCCTCCACGGGGATGGTGACCGTTTCTTCGTCAGTTGGAAGCTCAGGTGGGGAATCTGGCCTTGGTGGCGCTTCATATACTGCAATCCTTGATTCAAGGGTCAATACCTGGGCCCGTAATGAGTTGAGTTCCTCTAGGAGGTCAAGAGAGGGGTCCACAGGTTCTGGTACTTCTGCTGCTACTTGTACTTGTTGTGTTGCCGGTTCTCTGAGTTGTAGTAGCTTGTGATCTTCCTTTAGCTGCTGATGCTCTTCGTTCATCCGATCATAGTCCTCGAGCAGTCTAACATGGTCTTCTAGCAACATCTTCATTGCTTCGGATGGGATTGCCTTGAATCTGCTAGGACTTAAGGGTTGTTCTGGATGGTCCAATGCCGCTTCCAAATTCTCTCTATTCTGCTCTTGGAGTCTCTGGTTCTCCTCTTTTGCTGCGGCTAGGTGTTTTCTTAGTAAGCCCATGTTTCGTGTTAGCGTTGCATTGCGGACTGTCTGGGCTCTTAATAAATTATCCAAGTCAGCAGTGGCTTCCTTGGTCTTTTCTTCGCTTTCTAGCTCCAATTTGTGATATGCCTCGCGTAATTCCTGGTAGTGGGTGTTCAGAGAGGCATTCTCAATAGACAATAAATTAAGCTTCGACTGTAAGTCATTGGTTGTCCTCTGCAGCTGCTGATAATTATCACCAAGAGATGTGAACTCATCTCTTACTTGCGTCATACACATGAACATCTGTCGGAATGCATTATCTACAATGGGTGATAGTATTAACGGGGTGCTAAATGAAGATGCAGTTGGTGTAGATGCAACGGGAACGAGGAATGGGGATGGGGAGGTGGATGATGTAGTGATTGTTGAGAATTGTGATGTGCCTAAAAATGTTTGTGCCGTGAGTGAAGGTAGTGATGGTGCAGCGGGTGGTGAGATGTCCATGTCAGCGGACGTGTCTAGTGCGGTGACCGTGAATATTGGTGTGATCGTGGGTGCTCGTGCTGGTGTAAATACAGGATTTACAAAGGTTGAGGGGTAATTTACAGGGGGGCTGGCTGGAGCGGCTTGGTGGAAAGGGGAAAGAGGGGTTACAGTGGGTCGGGGAGGTGAGACGGGGGAGAAGGTTAATGGCGGGGGGAATGGGAAAAGGGGTCTCGGAGGTGTGGGAAAAGATGGAAAAGATTGATGAAGGAATGGGTTGGATAGAAAGGTGGGTGTGGGAAGGGGTAGAGTAGGGCTAATGGGCGTGGGAATTGTGGGGTGAGTGGTCGTAAAGACGGTTTCTGCAACACCACCGGCGAATGAAGATGTGGGTCTGGGGGAAGGAGGGTGAAGAGGGGAGGCTGGATGGACGGGTGGTGAGGTCGGTACTTCAGTGACTACTGAGGTTTGTACAGTTGGAGCGCGGGGTGGGGAATCTACAAAGATGGTTTCAACTGCCACCGAACTTTCGGGGACGAGGCGTGCCTCCCTGGCTTGTTCTGGAGATTGTGCTCCGGTTGGTACACGAATGTATTCGCCGGGCTTTGAAAGTAGTCGTACTCTGCGGGGGTCAAACTGTGGCAGTGGCTTTCGTTGCAAGTACCTGAGTGCCTCGTTGGAGCCTACTGATTGGACTAATTCTTTGAATCCTTTGATATATGCGTCTTCGAATCCGCCTGTGACAAGTTCTTGTTCTATTATTTTTTGGCTCTCTTCCTCTGTCAGCTTCTTGCGTGCCCAAACTTTTTCCATGGTTCTATACAACTTCTTGATAGCCAGTGTGTAAGCTGCTGCTTCATAAGTTTCGTCTTCATGGGTACTAGTATCGCCATGTGTGTCTGTTTGTTGGCCTTGGCCATCTGTCTGTTCATGCTCTTGGGATTCATGTGTTCCCTGGCTAGCTTCGTCGTCTCCTTCGTCGTCATCGGTTGCTGTCCTTTCGTCATCAGAGCTGGACACGATCTGTCCTTGTGGCTGATCTCTGGGTGTAGTAGGGTAGCTAGGCCTTTCAAATTCTTGAGAAAACAAGTGTCCTTCTGAATACTGGAACTGATTGGAGAATGCATCGGGCATCTCAAAATCAAAAGTTTGGTCCAGTGGCTCTGCTTGTCCTGGTTCTAAATGCAGTATTGGAAAAGAGAAAGCTTCCGCACCGATAGTGGTGGGAAGTTCAGCTGCTGTGGTGATAGGATCTGTGGTTGTGGCTGCTTGGGGTGCGACAGTACTGGTGGTGCCCTCCGTTACCACTGGTCTAGATAACCTTATGCGAATAGGTTGTACTGTGGGAGTGGCTGCTGTTGGTGACTGCTCTAGAGATGGTTGTGGCGAGGGTGATTCTGGGACTTGTAGGCACGGGATAGTACCTCTCATCCGCTTTCCGGCTCTGCCTTTGCTAGACTTTCTAGCCTTCCTAGTGATCCCTTTGAATGCTTTCAGTTCCTCACTGGTCATGGCACGCTCTATGGGTAAATCATATGCCAAGCACATATATATGATCCTTGTGAGGGCGCAGCATCCATTGATTACCTTCTTTCGCTCCCATCTATGTTGTGCCAAATAGAGCTGATCAATGATCCAGCTGGCTAGATCAACTGTCTGCGGTCCAGTACATGCTAAGTACAATCCAAACCAGATTCTCTTGTGGGGCATGGTAAAACGATCCTGAGCTGGGAAAGCAAAGTGCTGCATGCATATCCGTAATGGCTTAGAGAGCTCAGGTGTTATAGCAGAAATATCCTCCCACTTAGTTACGTCACCACGCTTCATCTGCTCTGGGACTAGCTGTTCTTTCTCCGTTGGAGTGTGTGTTCCATGAATCTTGATGGCAGCCCTGATTAAATCCTTTGAAAGATAAAATCTTTTGTAAGGTGGATCATCCACTAAAGAAGGCAAAATAAAGGTTCCTAGGATGTCCTTATTCTCTGAGGCCAGCAAAGTGGTGATTAAGTAATAACACCTATAAAAGTCAGGTTTGGGCAGAGGATCACTGAAATACTCCGTGAAGTCGGCTCTAGCCCAAACATGAGTTAAGTCCTAGGTGTTCTGTAGGCCTTCGAATTCTCTTGAGAAGAATTGATACTTGCCCCATGTGCGGTCATCGAATGTCATATTTGCTTCAAAAATGAAGTCAGCATCAGCTAATGGTCCAGCTAGGCCTTGGAACCAATGAGAGTTACGGTGTATCTTCTCTGTGTATCCCATAGATGGGTTATCGATTGGCATGGGTCCCGGAAATCCTTGGAACTCTGGCGGTGGAGCGGTCGGGTGGGATTCTGCTCGTAAAACATTGAGGGGCACCGCTGCTACTCTGGGGCCTGCTTCCGATGGTCCTGCTTCGGTTTGCATGATGGCTGATGAGCTAATGGAAAAGATCTGCTACAAAAGATTAACACATTAGTATGGAAATTAATTATGATCCCATTAAGGTGAGACTGCAATGCCTTTCCATAACCGATGTGTAACCCGTGTAGCCAAGCGTCATGAAGTGATTTATGCAATGATTATTTGTAAAACTAATGCAGGTCTCTAGACACCTACATGGGTAGATTATGCATACATTTCTTGATGAGCCGTTATTATGCATGATGTGGGGTTTGGGTATATGAATTTATACAAGGTTTGGTTGAAGGTGAATTAGTACAAGGGTGGAGTTTAAACGGGGTGGGAGAATTGTTAGATACGATGGGGTACAAGAAGACGTCTGGATACGTTTCGGTATCCATTTCCTAAGAGTCTTTGAGTGGGTGGTATGTTTCTGCTGAGGTACAAAAAGCGGTATCGGGTTTGGTGGTATTGAAGGATGAAAAGATTTCTGAGGGGGATATATTACATGGCTAGAGGGTTGGGCTATAATACATGGTTTGGGTACCCAAATCTGCATGGGTGTGGGTCTATGGATAAGATATTTCTTGGCGATCCAAATCTGTCGAGTACTGGTACGTGTAGAAGAAGATCGAGGGGACTTTGGATGCGAACTCTGCTTCTGTTGAAACTTTGTCCTGTTCCCGTCTGCATTGCTGCCAATAGCCTGTGGTTGCTGTCCTTTTGGCACCCATATTTGTTTCGTGCCACTTGTTCTGTGATGCTGATACTTCTGCTTTCTTTGCCTTGCCTGGTGATGTTGTCGGTCTGGGTTCCTCTGTTGTGGTTGACTCGTTCGTGATTGGGTTTGAGAGGTCCATTGGACGCTCTGCTTTGGAAAAGAAGGGAGATCCAACACTTGCGTGACCTGCCCATTAGGAAGTGATTAGTTCTTTATCTTTAATCTAGGCCAGTCCGTAGCAAGTTTGGAAGGATGAGCACCGCAGGGTGTTGTGCTCATTTGGCCGCTGATGCAACCCACCTGACCGCTGATTGTGTCTATCTGCCCTAGCGGTTGGGTAGCTGCCCCTTCTAGTTTGCAGGAAGCCCTAGGGAAGATCTCCTGTCGTTCTTCTGATTGACAATTGTCCCTAGCCAAGCCCGAGTGGGTTGGTGTAGACGTAACGTGACTGGTCTGACCCAAGATCTTCCGGTCTTCTGTCGCATGCGTTTCATAGGGTCTAGGGTTACAAACCTCAATCGGAATGCCGTTAGGGAAGTCAAGCGGTATCACTCGCTTCTGTTCTAAGGTTCCAATCTGTAAGGAGCCTTGTCTAAGATTTAGGTCCACTGAGTGATCGTATAGCCAATCTTGACCAAGGATTAGGGGTTCTATCAGGTCGTCATCATGGCACACTAGTAGCTTCGCTGTCATGGTCACATCCTTAATGAGGATAGGAAGGTCCACCTCACCCATGCAAGGGGTTTCCATGCCTCCTAAGCCTATGAGGTATGCCTCAATTGGCCGCATTTCTATTCTTGAATCCTTATAGTGGGACCATCTAATCGCACTAGTCACAGCACCTGAGTCAATTAAAGCCCTGAGCTCTTGGCAAGGGTTGCCGTGCTCTAGCCTGACTGTAATGAATGGTCTCTTGTCCACTATACTAGGATGAGTGGTTGACTTTACTTGACACATGACCATGGGATATCTGGGTGTAGTTTCCAGATGGTTATAATGTTCTCTCCCTAGTCCTTGTCTTCTTAACTTCATGTGTTTAATGCGTTCTATTGCTTCTGCCTGAGCTTTCGCTCGTATTCTATTTTCTTCCTCCTTACGCTTCTTTGCCAACGTGAGTCGTCTAAGCATATCCTCAGTAAGAGGTTCCTGATATAGCCTGACTCTACAGCCACTAATGTAATTAGGCATTATATCTCCTTCTAACGTGGCTAATTGTACTGCTCCGCTTGTTGAGAGTCTGTTAATGATCATAGGTCCATAACCTCGCTTTTCTAACTTACGTGCGTGTTGCTTTAGCATATATACTAGAACTAAATCTCCTTCTTTTAAGCCTTTATCTTTCACATGTGCATCAAAATACGCTTTCTGTCGCTTCTTCGCTGCATATATTCCTGCTGCTGCCTTTAGCCTGGTTTCTCCTAATCGTTCCAAGTCCATTATTCTCGCTGATAATTCATGGCTAGTCCACTGATGTTCTTGTGCAACCTTAAGGGTCGGTATCAAGAAGTCCAAAGGAAGCACTGCATTCTGACCAAAAACCATCTGAAAGGGAGTTGCATTGAGTACGGTCTTGTAGGCCACTCGATATGCCCAAACAGCGTGGTGTAGCTGTTTGTCCCAATCTGAACGTTTGTTGTTCATGAGTTTCGTCAGTACGTTACAAAGGATCTTATTACTGCTTTCAGCCTGACCATTGGCCTGAGGATGATATGGTGCGGATTTCTTGTGAATCACCATAAAATCCTGTAACAAATATTCAATGACTTGGTTTAGAAAGTGAGTGCCTCGATCGCTCACCAACTCTATAGCCAGTCCATATCTTGTAAAGACATTCTCAAATAAGAATTTTGCAGTTGTGTGTGCATCATTCTTTTTCGTGGCTTTTGCCTCTACCCATTTCGTCAGATAATCTGTGGCAACAATAATGTATTCCGCATGTGTACCTTTTGCAGGGGGATTAATGGGTCCTACAAAGTCTATACCCCACTTTGAAAATGCACGTCCGCCCATCATGGGTGTCAATGGCATTTCATCTCTGCGAGTAGGAAACTGAGTTCTTTGGCACACATCACATCTCTTAACATAGGTATGAGCATCCATGTGAAGAGTGGGCCACCATAATCCTGCAAAGAGGATGGCTTTGATTATCCTATCGGGTCCAAAATGACCTCCTGCAACACCTTGGTGTGCAGTCTCTAGTATGCTCAGATAATCGTTCTCATGAACACATTGTCTTAGATATCCATCTCGTCCTCTTTTGTATAGGTTATCGCCAATAAGTGAATAGTCTTGAGCTTCCTGCTCCAAACTGCGTTGTCGAGCTAAGGTCATGCCTTGAGGGAATGTCTTCGTCCTCAAGTATGTCACTAATTGTTCACTCCAGTCTGGTATGAGAGACACATGGTATAATGTAGCATGCTCTACTGGTGGTCTTTCACAACAAACATTGCATTCCTTACACAACCTATAGACATCTGCTTCCATCGTAGGCCAATATACTCTTAGTCTATGCAGAGTCTGTAATGTTCGATGTTTTGAATGATGTTGCTTTAATGCACCTATGTGTGCTAATTGCAACCAATTCGCATGTTCTGATTCATCTACACAACAAGCAAGAATCTTTTGATTATCCTGTTTATATATGCTTCCTGCCATTATTTGGTATCTCTGAGACTTGGTAATCTCTCCCTCTTTGATCTTTATCCTAGGATTCTTGGGTCCATATGTCAGAATAGGGACTATAGGCTTAGCCCATTCTGGTGCTATCTCAAGGTTAAACAAGTATGCATCTGGTAGATCATCCGCTACTCCTTGAGGCGCTTCTCCCGAGGTTAATCTTGAAAGGTGGTCAGCTCTAAGATGTGTCTTTCCTTTCCTGACTACGACTTCAAAATCATACTCCATGAGTAATAGAAACCAACGTATCAGTCGTCCTGTGTTACATGGTTTGTTGACTAGGTACAACAGGGCTTGATGATCTGTAAAGAACTTGAATTTGTTGGCCAACAAGTAGTGCCTAAACTTCTTTACTGCGTAGATCATCCCTAATCCTTCTCGTTCCGTCGTGGTGTAATTTCTTTCTGCTGCGTTCAATTGTCTGCTCGCATAAGCTATGGGGAGATCTATGTTACCTTCATTCGTGGGTTGTGCTAACACACATCCTATGGCGTAATTGGATGCATCCACATGTACATGGAATGGCTTACTCCAATCTGGTGTAGTCAATATAGGTGCTAAGCACAAGTGTCGTTTAAGTTCATTGAATGAATTTTCACATTCATCTGTCCATTCAAAGTTGGTTAAAAGAGAGTACAAAGGCTTGGCTATGATTGCATACATGTGTATGAATCTCCTATAATAACCGCAATGGCCCATAAATGCTTGTACCTCTTTCACATTAGTTGGCCTAGGTAAATCTGCAGTTACCTTCACCTTTTCTTCATCCATAGAGATTCCATTTTTTGACACAATGTGTCCTAGAATTTTGCCTTGTCTGACCATGAAAACGCATTTTTCTGGGTTCAAACAAACCTGATATTCTCGACATTTGTCAAATATTTGTCTTAACTCTGGGATATGTGTCTGTCTTACATTTGAATGTGCACATAAGTCATCGACATAAACTTCCAAGCTCTTGCGTAAGAATTCCTTAAAAACATGACACATGAGTCGCTGGAAAGTGGCGGGTGCATTTGTTAAGCCAAATGGCATTACACAAAATGCAAATATGCCCCATTCAGTGGCAAATGCCGTCTTGTGTTGATCTTCTGGAGCAATGGCTACTTGATTATAACCTGAAAAACCATCAAGAAAGCTGTAAACTTCCTTGCCCGCAACTCTTTCCAATAGATGTTCCGTGATAGGAAGAGGATAACTGTCTCTAATTGTGGCGGCATTAACTTTTTTAAGGTTAATACACACACGCAATTTTCCATTCTTCTTGGGCACAACCACAATGGGGGATACCCATTCCGACACCAGTAGAGACGGAATCCGTGCACTCATTAGAATCAGATCCTTCTTGGTTGCATGAGGATACCCATTTATGGATGTGTAAAGTAGCCAAACAAGAGGAAGAAAGGTTAGAAGCCAGGACCTTAGGTGCAGAACAAAATCCACGAACTCTTCAAGACCCAGCTTATGCACCTGTAGTATTCCCTGACGAAGAGTTTGAACCCCATGGTTGGGCAGAAATCCTAGCAACCATGGATGTAACCATCAATGAAGAACAATGGACACCCCACTGTGACGAGGATGGCTATGACATTTCAGTTTTCACGATAGAGCCAATCATGGGCGATGCAATTTTAGAAGAATGTGAACCTAACACTGATGCATTTGAGGATGCAAGCGATTTTGATTTAGAATCAATTATCATGGATTCTCCCTTTGCATCAGAGGAGGAATATTTTTTCGAGGTAGAGACTCACACTCAGAGACACGAGGAAATTACGAATGAGGTGAGGTTAGCCACGGAAGTGACTAACAAGAGTGAAGGCAAGAAAAGAAAGAAGAAAGAAACCATGTCAGAAAAAGAAGAATCTTTGTTTGAAGTACCCGAGAACTTCAAGAAATATGAAATCCAAGATAGAAGAATCATGGTACGAATGCCTAATAGAAAGGCGAATGACGGACAAGTGTATGATAACCGAGAGAAAACCAAGAAAATAATCGTAGCCATAGAAGGAGAAGAAGAAAAATGTACATACATAGGGCATGATTTGACGAAGGAAGAAGAAGAAGAGCTAGTTGCCCTATTGCGCGAATATAGAGATGTTTTTGCTTGGAGTTACAAAGATTTGAAAGGAGTAGATCCAAATATATGTTCTCATAGAATCCCTATGACTCCAGATGCAAAACCGACAAAACAGAAACCGTACACGTACAATGATAACTACGCTGTGAAGATTAAAGAGGAGATAGATCGCTTGATAGAAGCAGGATTCATTTACGAAATTGAGCATACCGAATGGGTAACATCTCCAATCTTTTCTACGGGTATCTCGGGTACCTTATTTTGTGATCCTATTTGTGAGGGAGTAGTAGCAAGCTCGGGGAAATGATTTGCTACATGTTTCCACAATTCTGGTTTTACCTTTAATAACTCCTCTAGAGTGAGATTACATTGTACTTTAGTGTTCTTGACGACTTTCGTGTTTCTAGGGATTACTGATTCTTCATTCCTCACTATTATCGTGGGTGCTCTCATACTAATAGACTTTGCTTCCCAAGGTCCTGTGAACTGAGGTAATTCTTGTAAAGAATTAGATTCAAATCTTGTGCGTTCACTTCGTTGTTCTTCCTCTACATCATCGTATATAGAGGGAATGTCTTGGGGAAATTGTTCCTGCAAGTCATCTATTTCTTGAATAGGAGGATGGGTTTCTTGTTCTTTTCTCCATTTCTCTTCTTGTATTTCTCTCAAAAATTCATGAGAGTACCTAGGTATGGAAGACAAATCGTCTTGACTTTCTGAGTTGGGTACTTGAGACAGGGATGGTGCATTCCTTTCCTGTGTCTCTGGGACAATAGGGTTCCTATGCTGATCCTTTTTCTCTTTGCTCTCTATCAAATATTCTAGCCTCTCCATTAGTCCTTGAAAGTGTAATTCCGGTTTTGCCATGTTATTCCAATTAAGATATCTAGAGGCTTCGAACAAAGCTTGTGCTAGTTCTACCATCTTCATGCAAAGTTTAGTTCTCTCAATTTCTAGATCAGCTCGAGGGTAGTTTTTGCTCATTTCAGCTACCTGAGGTCCCTCTTTTAATCTAGCCTGATATGCACGAAACATCATGTCTAGATTTTCTGGTATGGGTTCCGCTAAAACTGATCCTGATTTCTGAGCTGGATTCTCTTGATTCAAGTCCTGTGAAGTCAATTCTTGGATTTTGGCTCTAGATTCCTTTAAACTTCCTTCCAACTCTGTTATCTTTTTACTCCATTTTCTCTTTATTCTTTCTCTAGAATCTTTCCAAGATTTCGTCTTTTTACTACTAGATTCTGCAACTTCATTGCTTCCGACTACTTTCTCTTGATTAAGCTGTTGGTTCTGTAAGAGCGCCTGGGCTCTTGTGATAGCTTGGATAGGCACGTATGTAGGGTTGGATCCATCTGCGTTGTTTACAATACCTATCACATTGATCGGTGTCACATTCGAAGCGTTAACTGGATTCTTGGGGCAATCTTTGATTATGTGCTCTTTGCCACAACCGGCACAAAAGCCTTGGATATTATAGTACTGTGATTGTCCTGCTATCGGGGGATGTGGACAATCCTTTATGAAATGATCTCCTTGGCACCTAAAGCATGGTCCTCTAGGGCCCTGTGGTCTTTGTTGTCTCAATTGGGGCCGTGGATTTGGGTTTGTGTACATCACATTAGCGTAGTTTGGCTCCCAACTAGGTTCCACTGGTGGACTATCGTAATGATATGTCTCTACGTGTTCTGGTGACTCTGTGTAATATGCGGGTGGACTATCTACATGCGTAGAGTCAAAACTGTTTGAGTGTGGGTCACTCTCGGTGATCAAAGGTGAAGAAGGCACTAAGGCCCTACTTAGGTTCTCTTCTGCAGCAGCGTAATTGACTGAGATGACATTCGCTGGTGGGGGTGGCTGCTGAGCTAAGACAGGTTGAGGTCTCTGTTGAGCCTGGTATGGGTAGTTCTGAGGAGGCCTATAGTAATAAGGCTGAGCACTGTATTGGCCTTGATACCTACCTGGCTGCGCGTATGCTTGCGGGTAGTTCTGTCTCACGGTTTGTTTGTTGTACGGGCAGTCCTGAGCCGTATGATTCGTGTATCTTCTTTCAATTGTACAGTATTGGCCACTAGGGTTGGCTTGTGGTTGTGGTGCATTGGGACACACATTTGCCATATGGTCACCACCACAAGTGTAACAACGCTTGTTAGTTAGCACCCTAGGTTTACTAGAAACTCCTAGTTTTTGGGCCACTTTTTCTGCTAGGTCTTCTATTGAGCTAGACAATTTTGTGGATGCTAGAGATGAACAGTCTGAGTCCTTATAGACCTTGGAGAGTTCCAACTCATCTCCTAAGTTGTCCTCAATGTCTATACAAATTCTTACACATTGCTCTAGCGTTCTGGGTTCTTTTAGGTACACGTAGGAGCGTAGTTTAGAGCTCAACAAGCCATCTAAAAACAATGACACTTGCTTGGCTTGTGAGGGTAGCTCTTGCATTGGACATCGTTCCACATATTGTCTAAACCTACGTCCTGCCAGTCTAACTGTTTCCTGATGAGTCTGTTTAAAGCTATGAATCAACGAAGATGTGTCATGTCTAATCCCACTTTTAGAGAATTCGGTGATGAATGACTCTAAAAAGTGATGGATGTCTCTAAATTGCCTTTGTTGCAATGGTTGGAACCAAGTTAAAGCGGTATTTTTTAACGTTAGTCCAAATGTGTTGTATTGCGTGAACATGTCTTCAACTTGTTCGGCTCTTAGTACTTGCTTGAATTCTGTGACGTGGTCATAGGGATCTCCTGTCCCATCAAAGTAATTCTTCATTGATTTTACTAATTGAGTGGGTCTCAATGTTCTTGCGTGTTCGCGTTGTCTAGGTAGAGGAAAATCCTCTCTACCACCTAGTACTCCATGATCTCTTTGTCTATCCGCTCTATTAGTGTTCGTGGTTGTTCTATCTCTCCCTATGGGATGATTAAAGCTTACTTCCGGTCTCTCTTTATTTCCCTCTCTTTGATTTCCATGGGCTGAGGATGTTCCTGCCCCTTGTTGACTTGTATTCATGTTCGCTCTAGATGGAGGGAATACCAATTCACCTCTCCATGTGTATGTGCTTTTAGCGCGGTCGGGTACCACAAAGACTCTTTCTGAAGTCTCATCCAGGTATACAACCTTTCCAGGTGTATCCGGGTCCTTGAACTCGTATATAGTGATGATACCTACCTCACTAAGTATTTCGGTCTTGTATCTCCAAAAGGCTTCATCAGTTTCTTTATTTACAAACAACTCTATGCTTCTGTTGTCCTGAGGGATCCAATCCGGGATTAGTACTCGTGTCAGTACAGATTTCCCTCTAGGTGTTCTAGGCTCTTCTAATGGTTCTTTTCCTTGAGATTTTGCTTCCGTCTCTGGTTGAATCATGCCAAACTCGTTGGTATTGTTTGGCTGCGTACTTAAGATGTACATCGTTCCTTCCTTGTCTATGTACGCATCTCTCTCGAATTTCACCACTAGACGTTCCAATCCAATGGGTTGATCGGGGTTGTGCATTTGCACCACTTGCCTTCGCAAACCATCCTCATAGATGCGAGCACCTAATCGGTTGGTTCGGAGAAACTCTAGTTGCGTTCTATAGGGTCCTTCTGGCTTTTCTAAATAGGCTACATTCGACCCTCCTTCTGGTCTGTCTGTGCTAAATGCCATTTATGATTCACTAGTGTCTGAGCTCTCGTAGGGGTAATTACTATTCAATTGCTGAGCCCACGATCGAGCAGTAGTTCTTACACTTGCCTCTGATGATCTAAGGCTTCGTCGCTCTGACTTACCTATATGTTTGCCCGATCTAAGGTTCATTAATTTTGTTCCTTACACACTCAGTACATGCTCAGATCGTCAATGATTCTTTGTTATTACTGTCTTGATTCTTTTTAGATTTCTTTAGATTCTTGTCTTAATGTATGCGTCAGGAATTCGACTTTTCGTTATAATTTTGAGTTCTCTTTCCGTCAGACTTAGGTTCTTTCCTTTAGGTTTTCGTCACACACACCTTTACTTTACTCTTGAACTTGATAAATTTAATTCTCTTGAGCTTGAGGCGTTCCTATCGTCGTTAATCCACAACACTACCGTTTAGCCTAAGCTAAGAATTGACTGAGGGGGTTGAGTAATCTTCCAACCTCGAGTCAGCTTTTCTGGTTGCTCTTATGCCCAAGAAGCCGTGCTTCCCAAGCTTTATGCCCTTCACTGCCTTGCCTTCGTTGCCTTCGATTGCCCTTGATTGCCCTTGCTAGACCTGGAAAAATCCAATATTAGACCAATTCACAGTTGGATGATCAAGCACTTGAGTATATACACCTTTTAAGTCCCTTCCCTTTTGCCCAAATTTTCAATGTTTGCCCCCTGGCTTTCTAGTCCCAAACTAGGTCAACCTCAAAATAGCTTGTCTAAAAATAGACGTATCCTTTAAGAAAAAAACAGTTGAGGTCACATAGTACTCGTCAAGAGCTTTCTAACGAGCTATTAAGCTCAAAAAACGGACTTCAGATGAAAAAGTTATGACCGTTCAGGCCCTGGGGGGTAAAAACTGACAAACAGGTTTTTCTCCAAATATGAGCTAAGGGGTCTCCTATGAGTCTAATCACCCAAAAATTTCCCAAAAATAGCCCCAAAATTGGCCAAAAAATGAAACCCTAAAATTTGCGATGGGGGTGCATAATCGCGATGGTCTGAGATGATCGCGATGGTCTGGGACCGTCACGATGGTGTGAGGGTGAACCGTCGCGATGGCGTGAACTTGGACAATCGCGATGGCGTGAACCTGGACAATCGCGATGGCGTGAACCTGGACAATCGTGATGGCGTGAAAGTGCACCGTCGCGATGGCGTGAAAGTGCACCGTTGCGATGGCGTGAAAGTGCACAATCGCGATGGCGTGAAAGTGCACCGTCGCGATGGCGTGAAAGTGCACCGTCGCGATGGCGTCAGTCAACGGTCAACGTGGACAATCGCGATGGTCCAAAGTGAACCGTCGCGATGGTCTGAGCACGATGGCGTGAGCCAATCGCGATGGTCTGAACGCGATGGCGTGAGCCAATCGCGATGGTCTTTTTGAAGTGTCGCGATGGTGTGAGGGTGTCGTCGCGATGGTCTGAAGTGCACAGTCGCGATGGTCCAGATTGCCACGTGGCACTGTCGGCGCGATGGCGTGACACAATCGCGATGGTCAGAGACCGTCGCGATGGTCCGGCCAAGCCGTCGCGATGGCGTGAGCCAATCGCGATGGCGTGACACAATCGCGATGGTCAGAGACCGTCGCGATGGTCCACCAAACTGTGATTTTTTGAGATGCAGCTATGGATTCCTACACACGCAGGGGTCGCCTACATGGTGGTGAACTCGCCTTCCTCAAAATCCGAACTTTGCAGACCATCGTGATGGTCTGACACAGTCGGAAATTTCTGACAGAAACTGAAAATTTTACCTTTTCCAAGCTTTTCTGATGCTCTGGAGCTCTGTACCTGCAAGAAAACTCAAGAAAACAAAATCACATGCAATCACAAAAGCTCTCTCTCACTCTCTCGCATGCACAAATGAGGGGAAATGAGGAGAATGGGTGGATATGGTGAATTTTCTGATTTTTTTGGAGATGAAGATGATGATGCGGTGATGAAGATGGAGTGTGGGGGAGGTGAAAAACACTAAAAACTAAATAAAAACAACAACAAAAACTGAAATTTTTACCTTCCAACGCCACTTCTTGCTATACTCTTACCATCACACATTCGTCCTAGACTCGATCCCCGGCAACGGCGCCAAATTTGGTGTTGCTCTAGCACAATGGTGAGAACCACGTTAAGAAGCTTCACCTCCTTAATGTCAATCCGCGGAAGAGGTAGGAGTGATATGAAGATCGTGAATGTGAGATGATGTGAGAGTGAAGGTGAGAAGCACCAAGATGCACACACACATACACACACACAATGAAGAGACAAGCAAGACACAATGGAAGGTGGGAAAGTAGCTCTATTACTCAAGAACACTATTACAAGCTCAAAAGAACTCTAAACTCCAACAAGCCAACCTCAAAAATGAGCTCTCTAGCTCTTTTTATAGTTTCTAGACTAGTTTTGACCGGTTTCACATCTAGTGACCGGCATAGTTAAAAATTAGGTCCTAGATGCTATTTGGAAGGGTAAACGGTATCTAAAAATAAAGAAAATTGGTACGCGCATTCTACCTAAGTTCCTCAAGCTTGAGGACTCCTCGACTTGCACAAAATGGAGCTATGGATTACAAAATGGGGTTTCTATGTTACATATGTTACAATTAGTGATAAAAATCACTGTTGGATGTTTTGAAAAGTGATAAAAAACATATTTGTTTGAGAAATTGATCCGACTGGCTCCCTGCTCCGTCGTTACATGCTTCCATGGCGTCTGTGCCTCTGGCTGCTTCCAACAGGGGGTGTGGTGGCAGACAATCCAAAGAATATGGATCTAGTGTCAAGATGGACTATGACCGAGCGCGTGGGGTCTGGTTGTCCTATGGCAGGCTCTATGAAGGATTTTGTTATGACGGTGGTGGTGTTATATAGAGGGTTTTCAAAGGAGGAAAACAAGGTGGAACTGGAGGTGGGACTGTGAAAAATGAAGGCTTGCTCTATGGGGTGAGTAGTCGAGGTAATCTCCATGGCTTCTGTTCGAGGAGTTGATGGTGGGGGGGTTGGTGGTAGTGGCTCAATGGACTCTTCATGGGTGACTATATGTTCTTGACTAGGAGTTCTTGCTGCTTGGGGGGTTGTCCCAATTGGTTCAGAAGTAATAATAGGTTCTTCCACCGTAGTAATGGGAATCTGGATGTTTTTATTAGACCGTGGTCGTGTTTGGAATCTTCAAGGATCATATTGAATAGGAGGCCCCTGTAACGCTGATCAAACTATTTCCACTACACCATAAGTTTCTGCCATCAATAGGAGACCTTCACTATATTTAGAGTCAACTCCGGCTTCTTCCAAGAGCTGCACCATGAGCATTCTACTGTTCTATTCGTTGAGCAATTGTTGTGCTCTCACTCACTCCATGATCTGATACAGTCTCTAGAGTATCGTTGTATATGTTGGGTTTTGGTGGTTTCTTCTGCTTCTGCTTCTTCTCCTTCTGTGTGTTCTAGTTGTTGAGATAAAGTTCTTTGTTGATCATCATCCCAATGTACATGGTGGTTGTCTGTGGATTTCCTCCGTCTTTGGGAAGAGGTGCCCTATTCTTCTGTATCTGGAAAGAATTCTACATCAGAGAGTTGGGTATTCTGTAAGAATGATTCGAAGTCAAAGGTGCTCATCCCTTCAACGTCTCCAATCGTAGAAAATTCAAATTCAGGTGGGACAGAAGGAGCTGATGGGGCAGCTTGTGATGTGCCTTCAAATCCAGATCTGGGTATTCTAATGGTAAAGGGAGGCACCGTGGCATCCCTTTGTGGCGAGACTTATAGATCATCAGAACTTTACATGTCTGGACACAATGAATTGCTCCCCTCATGCACTTGGATTGATGTGTGGCAGTTTTGTGTCTTTTAAACATTTGTAGCTGTGACCAAGTTAAAGCAGGTTTAATGGGTACATCATATGCTAAGCACTTGTAAATGATGTGCATGATTGCACAACAACCATTCACCACTAGATTCCTAGATGACCTTCTATTTGCTTCATATAGCTACTCCATATTCCATACAGGATGCTTAATTGGTAGTGCACCTGTCTCTACCAAGTAAAGAGCAAACCATATTCGTTTCTGGGGTTGTGTGAATCGATCTTGACCAGGAAATTGCAAAATGTTGCATGCACATACGGAGAGGGATGGGCACGTTTGGTGTGAGTGCCCCCATATCTTTCAACTTTTGTAGCTTCCAGTTCTTCATATTAGTGGGAATGAGAGCATCCTTCTCAAAGGGCACATGCATGCCATGCATGTTCAAAGCAGAGCTCACCAATTCCAACGTAAGTTCAAACCTTTTCAACTCATTGTTGCCCAATAAAGAAGGAAGAACAAATGTTCCTTGTTTGTCCTTTTCCTCATTAGCCTGTAATGTTGAGACCAAGTAGTAACATCGTAGGAGATCTGGTTTGGGTAAGGGTGCCGCAAAGTACTCTGCCAACCCTGCATGCTGCCATATGGTTTGAAGTTCTTGTGTGTTCTGGAGAGTCTCGAACTCCTTGGAAAAGAATTGGAATCGGACACATGACTTGTCATACTCACACTTGGACTCCCAGATATACTTAGCCTCTCCTAAGGGCCCTGGTATGCCATTGAACCAATGAGAATTTGCATGGACTCTCTTTGTTATTCTTGTGGGAGGGTCCAATATAGGTATTTGCTAGAGGTATTGCAGCTCTAGGTCATTCAGTTGGTGGCATGTCAATAGATAGACTTTCCACATTAATCGCTACAAAACTTACTCCTGCTTGTGAGCTCAGACCTATTGTTTTGGTCATGATACTGCTTGCGGCTGTTGATGCTTATCTGTTAGAAGAAGAGATGCATATTAGCATTGCATAGGAAACATGATGTTATGGTGTTCCGTCCACAATACCAACATGATATCTAAGGTGGTTAGGGGTTAGTATGTGAGGTGTCTGTGATGTGTGTGAATGTTGGTTAATAGGTTAGTGATTCCCCTAGATGCATACGTTGGGTGTGCACTGCACTCAACATGTATCTACCCTCATGCAGATTGATTTACAAAATTGGGTCATGGGGTTTGAAACAGGGTTTAATTCTCCAAACTCTTATTGTGGGTTATGGATTTTGGTAGAGATGTCATGTAAAGGTTTCTAGTTTAGGCTGTCTTGGCTTTGGGATTTTTTGGGTACCCATTTCTAGATGGTTTTAGGGATGACTTCAGGTGTGGAGGTGTCGATTGTAGTTGTGTGTCATGAAATGTATGATGGGAGTGGTTGTGAATGACGACTCTGACTTGTGAGCTTATGTGAAGGTATTTGATCATGTAAGCAATGCTTAGGTACCCAAATTTGTCCAATATGTGGGTGAGCCTTCATTGACTGTTTTGGGACCCAAATAGAAATGGTTTGTTTAGATTGATGCCTAGGATACTCCTTCATTATCGTCTTCAATTGTGTAGTTTGTTTGGAGCATCTTTGGGATCCTATCTCTAGAGCAGAGGGTTGTTCACCCTTACGTATCCAGATCTGCTTTATGCCATGGGGTACTTTATATTGCACCAATCGTTGATCATGCTTCCTAATTATCTACTTCCTCTGTGCTATGTGTTGTCCTGCTTGCCTTCTTGGGAGCCTCTTTGGAAAAGAAGGGAGGTCCTCATTGACTTCTCCACCTTCTTCAAGAATGGCAATCCTCTGCACTATAGAAATTTGGACGAGAATAGCATCCTTATCTTCATGTGGGTTCTTGGAGGGACCAGGATTTGGTGCCTTTTCTAGTGGCTGGAGTGCTTGGTTCTCTAATTCAATAGTGATGCAGTTTCGGCCTACCCAAGGCTGAAGAAGTCCACTTCTTAGGTTGATGTTGACTACATGATCATAGATCCAGTCTTGACCCAAGACAAGAGGTTCGATAAGATCCTCGTTTTCACACACTCGCACTTTGACCACCATTAGAACCTCCTCAATATAGAGGGGAAGTTCCACCTCACCCATGCAAGCAGTTCCACACATCCCAATCCTATGAGATATCCCTCTATAAGATTGACCTTCACTTGCAATTCTTGGCAGTAAGAAAGTCGGACTGCACTAGTAGCTGCTCCGGAGTCAATCAAAGCCCTTATAGTCCTTGCGCTCTCTCCTTGTCCTACCTCTAGGGTCATAAAGGGTCGTCGATCAACTATCCTATGGGAATGCTCACCTGACACTTTGCACATGGCCATGTGATAACTTAGAGCTCTTTGAGTGTCAAACATAGGCTAATTTCTACCTTGTCTTCAGAATTTCATTCGTCAGATGCGTTCTAAAGCTTCTGCCTATGCTTCTTCTCGAATTCATTTTTCTTCTTCCTTGCATTTCTTAGCATTGTTGAGTCGATTTAGCATCTCCTCCATCAGGGGTTCTTGATATAACTTGACTCTGCATGATGTCGCCTTCTAGATTGGCTAGTTGAACTGCTCCACTTGTTGAGATCCTATTGATAATCATTGGTCCATAGCCTCTCTTCTCTAATTTCTGTGCATGTTGCTTCAAAGTGTAGACTAAGACTCAGTCTCTTGTTTTCAAGCCCTTATCCTTCACATGTGCATCAAAATATGCTTTTTGTCTTTTCTTGGCTGCATAAATTCTTGCTGTAGCTCTCAATCGTGTTTCACCTGTTCATTCAAGATCGAAGATTCTAGAGGAAAGCGCGTGGCCTGTCCAATCGTGATCTTGTGCTACTTTCAATGTAGGTATCAAGAAGTCCAATGGTAGCACTACATTTTGGCCAAACACCATCTGAAAGTGTCTGGCTTGGAGTATCGTTATATACGCAACTCTGTATTCCCAAACAGCATGGTGTACTTGTTTGTCCCAATCAAAGCGTTTATTGTTCACCAATTTCATTAGAACATTGCATAGAATCTTATTTGTGCTCTGAGCCTATCCACTAGCTTGTGGATGATAGGGAGCAGACTTCTTATGTCTTACTAAGAACTCTTGAAGAAGGTTCTCAATGACTTCATTCAAGAAGTGCATGCCTCTATCACTCAGTAACTCTATTGGCAATCCATATCTGGTGAACACATTCTTGAATAAGAACTTAAATGTCCTCTCGGCGTCATTCTTCATTGTAGCTTTTACTTCTACCCATTTGGTTAGATAGTCTGTGGCCACATTGATGTATTCAGCATGGGAACCCTTAGCTAGGGGATTAATATGACCAACAAAGACTATTCCCCACTTAGATAATGCACGTCCATCCATCATAGGTTTCAATGACATCTCATCTTTGCGTATAGGATACTGAGTTTGTGTTGACAGGATGCGGGAAGAAGCAAGTATGGACACACATGAAGATCTAGCACTGAGGCAACTTATTTTTTTCAAAACCCCCACATCATTCTAAAGTGATTCTCATCACTACGAACCCTTGTAAATATCATTTCACCTTTTTGTAGCTCCATTTTGTACAAGCCGAGGAGTCCTCGAGCTTGGGGAGCCTTAGATGTAGTTGCCTGTCAATTTTCATAATTTTTAGATCTCGTTTGGGCCCTCAAATAAGCCCCGGAACCTAATTTTTAACTAGGCCGGACACTAGGTCTGAACAGGGCCAAAGCTAGTCAAGAACTATAAATAGAGCTAGAGAGCTCATTTTAGAGGTTAGCTTCTTGTAGTTTGAGCTTGTATGAGAACTTTCTCGCAATAGAAGTGATTCCATTGTCTTCCTCTCTTTGATCTTACTGTGTGTGCGCGTGTGTGTGTATGTGTGTGCATGCTTGTGTGCTTCTCACTCACACACTTGTGCTTCCACTTGCTCGTGGTCTTCATACCATCCTCATGTCTTCCCGGATTGACATTAAAGGAGGTGCTACTCATCTCTGAGCTACACCAAATTTTGGCGCCGTTGCCGGGGATCGAGCTTTGAGGACGAGCGTGTGATGGTAAGACGTAGAGAGGACGCGTTGGAATGGTAAGTAGTAGGTAAATTTCTGATTTTCCTCCATCTCCATCTTCACCTTCACCTCCTTCTCCATCTCCACCTCCACCTCCTTCCCCACTACATATCCCCTCTTCCCTTTCTTTCCCTCATTTGTTGTGTGCGAGTTTGAGAGAGAGCGATTGTGTGTGTTTGCATTTGTGTGTTTTTTGCATGTTTCTTGCAGGTACCAGCTCCATCATCATCTCCAGCAAGCTCAGCAGGTACAGAAACTGCCTGCACAGTCCCCGAGGCGTTGAGCTCGAGCTATCGCGACACTCCGAAAAGTTCGACTTCTCACGATTCTGAGTACACCACGGCATTGCGCAGGCCTAGAGCTCCTAGGAACCCTAGATAGAACAGGAAAATTCGCCATATCTCGAGCTATCGCGACACCTCAAGGTATCGCGACACTTCACGACCTATCGCGACACTTCGGGGTATCGCGACACTTCACGAGCTATCGCGACACTTCGGGGTATCGCGACACTTCACGAGCTATCGCGACACTTCGGGGTATCGCGACACTTCACGAGCTATCGCGACACTTCACGAGCTATCGCGACACTTCGGGGTATCGCGACACTTCACGAGCTATCGCGACACTTTCGGGGTATCGCGACACTTCGAGCCGACCTATCGCGACACTTCGGGGTATCGCGACACTTCACGAGCTATCGCGACACTTCGGGTATCGCGACACTTCACGAGCTATCGCGACACTTCGGGGTATCGCGACACTTCGACCCGACCTATCGCGATACATGGCCTTAACGCACGAAATTTTAGAGTGAATATTTGGAGTAAATTGAGGTACAATTGAGCTTAGTTTTGGTCACATTGGAGTAACATTAGAGCCTTAGAAGTGGGACAAGACCTAGGAACCTGTGAGGAAATCCCTGAACCCTGAGAGCCTGTTTTGACCCCTATCTGCCTGAATGGTCACAACTTGACCATACGAACTCCGATTGATGAGATTTTGGTCTCGTTGGAAAGCTCGTTGAGAATCCTACGTGGACCTCGACTGGTTTTTGTAAGAATCATACGCGGAGTTTCAGAACATGCATTTTTAAGTTGACCTTTAGGTGGAACTAAGTGGTTCTCAGATTCAGGGGGTACAGTGAGTTACTCCAGGGGGACTAAAATTATTGAAGTGTGTCTTTCAAATACTTGTGGCAATCAATCTATACTAACTGGTGAGTTCTTGCAGGAACTTTGTGGGCACTCAAGGCAATCAAAGCAAGCTAGCGAGGGTGAGTACCGGGCCTGGGAGAAGGCTTCCTGGGCTTGCATAGCTGTCGGGTCAACCAGCTGATTGAGGTTGGAAAATCTCATAACCCTCCTTTGTCAATTCCTAGCCTAGACTAAGTAGGACTTAGGTGTGGTAATTAACTAGGGCAACGTTAGGCACGAATCAAGTCCAAGAGAATTAATCAACCAAGTGCAAGAAAATAAATAGGTCTTAAGTACGAAAACACTAAGGGACAAAAAGATAAACGGGAATCGATCACTCATCAAGTGCGGAAATTCACTTAAGTACCCCTGACGACGCAATTTCAGACAAGACCATAAACATAATATTCAACTAAAAAGAACGAAGTGATTGATGCAAAATCAACCTGCAACGAGAGCGTGCTTGGGTTCCAGGGGGTAAATAAATCAGGCATATGAACCTTAGATCAGGCAGACATTTAGGCCGAGACAGACGAAGCCTCAGATCTTCTGAAGCTAGTGTCAATCACACTGCCAGGTCTTGGGCCCAGCAGTTGAGTGATTACCCATACACTCCCAGATCAGAAACCAGTGATTCTGAAATGTCCTATCACATGGAGAGACCCGTAGGGAGTTCAGGGTTGGCTTATCTAGAAAAGCCAGAGGGGCCTTATAAGACTCAATTGGAATATATCAGGACGAATCGTCTAGGTGCTCGCATCTACGAAGACGGACTGAGAAGATCAGTGGTCCAGATTAAGAACCCGGACCAACCCCATGGAATAGACCACCCGGTAGTCAAGTTTGAGAATGGAGCATACCTAGATAAAGAGGGGACTATATATGTAGTCACCACTCTTCCCGATAGAACTGATGAGTTTGGAAATGTGATTGCAGAGACCGACATGGGAGATATAGAGCAAGGGAACTTAGAGAGAGAGCCAAGAACTCCCCGTGGTAAGTCTGTCTTGACCAGAATCATGACTCCTGAGTGGATTCCACAAGATAATAAAAGCATAGATCTGCTTTTAAATCGGGAAACCGATGAGGCTTTTTGGAGATATAGAACCTCTCAACCTCAGGAGGGGAACACCCTCACAATCTACGAGTTTAAAGACCCTGGTAGTCCAGGCCAAGTAACCTACCTAGACACTGCATCAGAGAGAATCTTCGTGGTCACTGAGCAGGGCAGACATGCCTACACTTGGAAGGGTGAATTAGTTTTTCCCCAACCAAGGTCTAATGTGTCCTTTGGTCATCAAGGAGCTGGGACCTCCCAAGCTCATGGCGCTCAAAGAGATAGAGGTAGAGACAAACCTGAGGTAAGTTTCGCCAACTCCCTGGGAAGAGAAAGAACGGGAACAGAAAGGAATAGAGTAGAAACTGAGAGACATAGAACCCCATGGAATCACCGGGACATTGATGATTTTCCTTTGCCAAGGCCGAGAGAACACACTAGGACCCTGCGTCCAACCCAACTTGTGAAGTCCATGAAGAATTACTTCGATGGCACGGGAGACCCGTATGACCATGTGGCAGAATTTCGACAAGTGTTGAAAGCTGAACAAGTGGAGGACCTATTCACGCAATATAATGCTTTCGGTCTAACCCTTAGGAACACTGCCCTTACGTGGTTCCAACCACTGAATGAGAGGCATTTCAGAAACATAGACCAACTCTTAGAGGCATTTATTGTTGAGTTTTCTAAGAGTGGAATCAGGCACAACACCTCCTCACTAATTCATAGCTTCAAACAAACACCTCAAGAGACGGTCAGACTAGCTGGAAGAAGATTTAGACAGTACCTGGAGAGATGCCCTATGCCGGAGTTGCCCACACCAGCCAAACAGGTGGCCTTGTTCCTCGATGGATTGTTGAGCACTAAGCTCAGGTCATATGTGTACCTGAAGGACCCTAGAACGATAGAGGAGTGCGTGCGCATGTGCATAGACATTGAGGACAATCTCGGTGAGGAATTAGGACTATCAAAAATCTATAAGGATTCTGATAACGCTAGCACACAGACATCTGGTCAATCCGCATCCATCGAGGAACTTGCAGAGAAGGTAGCCCAAAAACTAGGCGTCTCTAGCAAGCAAATTCCAAGATTTGCCCCAGTTAAGCGGTGTTACAATTGTGGCGGCGAACATATGGCAAGTGTATGCCCCATTATGGCTCAACCTCAGGCGAACCTTAGTGGCCAGTACTGCACCATAGAGCGCAGGTACACCAATCACATGGCACAAGGCTGCCCATATAACAAACAAACTGTTAGGCAAAATTATCCATATCCACAACAGGGTAGATACCAGAATCAGTACCCATCACCACAATACAACAGACCGCAACAAACTTATCAGCCACCTTATCAAGGGCAGCAGAGACCTCAACCAGTCCTAGTGCAGCAACCCCCTACGCCAACCAATGTGATCCCAGTGAAGTATGCATCTATTGAAGAAAATCCGAACAGAGCCATAGTCCCAGTCACCCCATTGCTATCAGACAGTGACCCCAGTGACCATAGTTTTGACTCCGCACATATTGATAGCCCACAGGCTTACTACATGCAGTCACCCGAGCATAACGAGTCATACTACTATGAGGACCCAAGTGAAAATAGTGGGGAACCGGAGTATTCTAATGTCATGTACACAAACCCCAACTCTAGACCTCAACCTAGGCAGGTACGACCCCCATTTCCTAGAGGGCCATGTTTCAGATGTCAGGGAGATCACCTTGTACGTGATTGTCCACTACCTATCCCTACACTACCTCAGCCAGTAACCATTTAGGGCTTTTGTCAAGACTGCGGGAAAGAGCATCTCCTACGAGATTGCCCAAAAAACCCCAATAACATGCCTAAGATCACTCCTATCAATGTTGTGGGGTTAGTTGTAGACTCCATAGGAAGCGGGACTTCCACTGCACCTGTGCAGGTGATCACAAGAGCCCAGGCACTTCAACAACACCAAGGTGTTGGTCCCGAAAAGAGCCCCGAGGTGAGTGAAACAGAGAGCATACCCAAAAAGAGGACTAGCACCTGGAAGGATAGTCGTGAAAGAATGAAGAGACAATGGGCAAAAAAGATAAACGAACTTGAAGAAAGCGTGAGAGAAACCAAGGCAAAAATCACTGAAATCACATCTCAACCACACTCCCACACACTTCCACCACTACCATCCCCATCACCCTCCATTTCTCCACCCTCTAACACACCCCTCGTAACCCACCCACCACCCCGAGTAGGATCAGTATTAGCTGACCCCACTCCTGAAGGCTTGGACATGATGTTTAAAGCCTACCAGGCTCGACTTCAAGAAGGGCCAACAGCTGCAAACCTAGACAGGAGTTATCCTAGAGCCGACTTAAAGATTGAACGGATGAAGATGTGTATGAAAATGGTAGAACAAGCTCAAGCTATACTTGAGACTAGCCAAAAGTTCAGTCAGACGAACGCTGTCAAGCCGGATTTGCATTTCCAAGGCTTACTAGAAAGATTAGAGCAGTTGGTAAACAAATCACAAGTTTCTTTACCTCCACAGGCTCAACCAGTTGTTGAAAGAGGAAGCGCACCACAAATGGTAGCTTATGTTCCTAATTCTACGGATGCTGGAATACCTCCTTCAATACAACAGTACTCTCCAGAGTTCTTGCGGGAAATACAAGAAGAGAAATGGGCCAAAGAGAAGGGTGATTTCCCTCCTATTCCTGAGATTGATGACCTTCATGATCAATTTCCCCAAGACATTCCCTCTATCTATGGGGATCAAGCAGAGCAACAAGAGGATGAGAGATTAGATTTTGAATCTAATTCTTTACAAGAGTTGCCTCATTTCACAGGCCCATGGGAATCTGAATCTCTCCAGATCAGAGCGCCCACGATATTGGTAAGAAACGAAGACTCAGTGATTCCCAGGAACACTGATGTTGTGAAAAACACTAAGGTTCAATGTCACCTCACTGTAGAGGAGCTGCTCAAGGCAAAACCGGAGCTCTGGAATCATGTGAAGGATCAGGTTCCAGAACTTGAATCCAATATACCAAAAGTAGACTCTAAGCAGAAAGTTCCCGAGATACCTCTCGACAAGATAGGAGACATGAGCGAAGGTGAAGAAGGTAACACTTATCTTCCGATCACCTATCAAGGTTACACAACCAAAGCAATTGTGGATTCGGGTGCCGGAGTTGCTATCGCGACCATCTCCCTATGGAAGCGATGGGGCAAACCCACCTTAAGACCAACGAGAATGAAACTTCAAATGGCAGATGGTCATTTTGAAAGACCTCTCGGATTGCTTGAAGGGATAACTCTAACCACTTGTGGTGTGGAGTTTGAACATACGTTTGCTATATGTGACTTTGAGAAGAATAATGTTTACGAGATGATCCTAGGAAGACCCTTCCTACGACAATTACAAATAGTACAAGATTGGGGAACCAACTCCTTGTACTTACAGCACTTAGGGGTCACCACCAAGGTCAATCTGAAGGATCACACCTTCAGAGATGTACCACCCCTACAGTGGAATCCTATCCACAAAGCGAAAGAAGACTCTATCTCCGTGCATTCTGGAAGTTCACCTGAACCATCCTGGTTGCAGGAAGATACTCACTTGTGGATGTGCAAGGTCGCGGAGGAAGAGGAAAAGCGCCGAAAAGCGAGAGAAGAAGGAGCTCCCCCAGGAGATAGACCAATAAAAGACCCAGCCTATACACCGATGATATTTCCAGATGAGGAATTTGAGCCTCATGGTTGGGCAGAAATCTTAGCTACCATGGACATTGCAGTCAATGAAGAACAATGGACACCTCATTGTGATGAGGAGGGTTATGACATTTCAGTGTTCATGTGTCAGCCCTTGTTGGAAGAGTGTGATCCTAGTGAGTCCATGGAAGAAGAAGAGAGTGACGATGATCTAGAATCCATTGTGATGGATACTTACTTTGACTCAGAGGAACACTACTTAGAAGACATAGGAGTGTTAACCCAAAAAGAAGAAGAACCCCTTGCGAGTATTAAAACGATAAATTCAAAGAAAGGAAGTGAAGGAAGTCAAAAGAAAAAGAAAAGGAAAGCAGTAAGACAAGAAGAGGAAGAATCATTGTTTGAAGTACCAGAAAATTTCAAGAAATATGAAGTGGAAGACCGGAAAATTTTGGTACGAATGCCTAAGAGAGAGGCCATTATAGGAGAAGCATATGACAATAAAGAAAAGACCAAAAAAATTGTAGTGACCATTGAAGGGAACGAAGAACGATGTACGTACATAGTAGATGACCTAAGTGCAGAAGAAGAAGCAGAGCTCGTAGCCCTATTAAGGGAATATAGGGATGTGTTCGCATGGCATTATAGAGACTTGAAAGGAGTAGATCCAGAGATCTGCTCTCATACGATTCCGATGACCGCTGATGCTAAGCCCACCAAACAAAAACCTTACACGTATAATGACAATTATGCGGCCAAAATAAAAGAGGAGATTGACAGGCTGATTGAAGCCGGATTCATCTATGAGATTGAGCATACTGAATGGGTGTCCCCTATCGTAGTGGTGCCCAAGAAGAATGGGAAATTGCGAGTGTGCATTAACCTTAAAAAAGTTAATGCCGCTACGATCCGAGATAGTTATCCTCTTCCAATCACCGAACATCTTTTGGAGCGTGTTGCAGGCAAGGAAGTTTACAGCTTCCTTGATGGATTTTCAGGTTACAACCAAGTAGCCATTGCCCCCGAAGATCAGCACAAAACGGCCTTTGCCACAGAATGGGGAATCTTTGCATTTCGTGTGATGCCATTTGGGCTCACCAATGCACCTGCAACATTCCAAAGACTCATGTGTCATGTCTTCAAAGAGTTCTTGCGAAAGAGCTTAGAAGTATACGTGGATGATTTATGCGCTCATTCCCAAGAAAGGAGTCACCACATCCCCGAGCTTAGGCAAATCTTCAACAAGTGTAGAGATTATCGAGTGTGTCTGAATCCAGAGAAGTGTGTGTTTATGGTACGCCAAGGTAAGATCTTAGGTCACATTGTTTCGAAGAATGGAATATCAACAGACGAAGACAAGGTGAGAGCAATAGCAGAGTTGGCCAGACCAAGAAATGTGAAAGAGGTACAAGCCTTTATGGGCCATTGTGGATATTACCGTAGATTTATCCACATGTATGCCATCATAGCTAAACCTCTTTATGGGCTGTTAACGAATTTTGAATGGAATGAGGAATGCGAGACTTCCTTCAATGAGCTGAAGAGACGTTTGTGCACAGCACCAATATTGACTACTCCGGATTGGAGCAAACCCTTTCATGTCCATGTGGATGCCTCCAATCATGCAATAGGATGTGTGCTAGCACAACCCACAGGTGAAGGAAACCTAGATTTGCCGATAGCATATGCTAGTAGGCAATTAAATGCAGCTGAACGAAATTACACCACAACGGAGAGAGAAGGCTTAGGCATGATATATGCTGTGAAGAAGTTTAGACACTATCTATTGGCCAATAAGTTCAAGTTTTTCACTGATCATCAAGCGTTACTATATTTGGTCAATAAACCTTGCAATACAGGCCGCTTAGTAAGATGGTTCCTCTTACTAATGGAATACGACTTTGAAGTGGTTGTCAGGAAAGGTAGAACCCATCTTAGGGCTGACCATCTTTCTCGCATCACTTCAGGAGAGCCACCGCAAGGAGTGTCTGATGAGTTGCCCGATGCTTATCTGTTCAATTTAGAAGTTGTACCTAAATGGGCAAATAAGTTGGTACCAGTCCTAACCTTCGGGCCTGCAAATAAAAATGTTAAGACAAGCAAAGAGGAAATTGTAAAATCGCTAAAGTATCAAATATTAGCCGGAAGCATGTACAAGCAAGATAACGAGGGCATATTAGCTTGTTGTGTCGAGGATGATGAACATGCTAGTTGGCTGCAACAAGCCCATGAGGGACCGCTAGGGAATCACTACTCTAAACAACGAACCTTGCAGAATCTAAAACGCTTAGGAGTGTATTGGCCTAGCATGGACAAAGAAGTACAAGAGTGGATCCAGAGCTGTCCAGAGTGCCAGGAGAGACCCCCAGTGGAGCATGCCACTCTTTATCACATGTCATTAATCCCAGATTGGAGTGCTCCACTGGTCGAGTTCATGAGAACAGGAACATTAACCAATCAGGCTAGTATTGCAAGAAAACGGAGCATGGAGCAAGAGGCTCAAGACTATGCTTTAGTAGGAGACAACCTGTATCGAAGAGGCAAGGATGGTTACCTAAGACTGTGCGTACATGAATCAGACTACTTGAAAGTCTTAGAAATGGCACATAGCGGTGCTGCAGGTGGGCACTTTGGGCCTGACAGAGTGATTAAGACTATTCTCTTCTCAGGACTGTGGTGGCCCACTCTTCATATGGATGCACATACTTATGTGAAGAGTTGCGACACATGCCAACGTGCCCAATATCCGACAAGAAAGGATGAAATGCCCTTGAGGCCAATGATGGGAGGACGTGCATTTTCAAAGTGGGGTATAGACTTTGTAGGTCCCATCAACCCCCCAGCTAGGAGCTCCCATGTAGAATACATTATTGTAGCCACAGATTACCTTACAAAGTGGGTGGAAGTAAAAGCCACGGCAAAGAATGATGCTCAAACGACGGCTAAGTTCTTATTCGAAAATGTGTTCACTAGATATGGGTTACCAATAGAGTTGGTTAGTGATAGAGGAACGCACTTCTTGAATGAGGTCATTGAAAATCTCCTTCAAGAATTCATGGTGGTACATAAGAAGTCTGCACCCTATCACCCACAAGCTAATGGACAAGCCGAGAGCACGAATAAGATCCTGTGTAACGTATTGACGAAACTGGTCAATAATAAACGCTCTGATTGGGACAAACAACTTCACCATGCTGTTTGGGCATACCGAGTTGCTTACAAAACGGTACTCAATGCCACCCCATTTCAGATGGTCTTCGGACAAAATGCGGTGCTACCCTTAGATTTCCTAATTCCAGCTTTAAGAGTAGCACAAGAGCATGAGTGGAATGGACACGAGTTGTCCTCTAGGATCTTTGATCTAGAGCGTTTAGGTGAGACGAGGCTACGAGCAGCAGCAGGCATCTATGCTGCAAAGAAACGGCAAAAAGCATACTTTGATGCCCATGTGAAGGATAAAGGCTTGAAGGCAGGAGATCTAGTGTTAGTCTACACATTGAAACAACACGCAAGAAAGCTAGAAAAGAGAGGCTATGGACCTATGATCATTAATAGGATCTCCACAAGTGGAGCAGTACAACTAGCCACTTTAGAGGGGGATGTCCTCCCAAACTATATTAGCGGATGCAGAGTCAAACTGTATCAGGAACCCCTCACGGAGGAGATGCTAAGCCGACTCAATATTGCTAAGCAACGTAAAGAGGAGGAAAAACGAATTCGGGAAGAAGCACAGGCAGAGGCCTTAGAGCGTATCAGAAGAATGAAGTTGAGGAGACGAGGAAGGGACCAGCCTATGACTGACACTCAAGAGTCTCCAGGCTACCACATGGCCATGTGTGAGGCTTCAGGTGGGCGCACCCATAAGATAGTAGACCGACGACCTTTTGTGACCCTAGAAATAGGACAAAAGGACAGCACAACAAGCGTGAGGGCTTTAATTGATTCAGGAGCAGCCACAAGTGCAGTTCGGCTTTCTTATTGCCAGCAGCTGCAGTTGGAGGTAAAACCCATAGAAGCATATCTGATAGGATTAGGAGGTGTTGAAACCCCTTGTATGGGAGAGGTGGATCTTCCCCTCTACATACAAGAGGTCCTCATGCCAGCAAAAGTGCTAGTGTGTGAAGACGAGGATCTGACCGAACCTCTTGTCTTGGGCCAAGACTGGATCTATGATTACGCAGTCAACCTGAACCTAAGAAGTGGACTTCTTCAGGCTTGGGTAGGCCAGAGTCGTCTCACGATTGAATTAGAAAATCAAGCACTCAAACCAATAGAACAGGCAACAACTCCTGGTCCCTCCAGGAATCCACACGAAGATAACCACGTTGTGCTTGTCCAAACTTCTATGGTGCAGAGAAATGTCAATCTTACTGAAGGCTCAGGAGCCAAGAAGGAGTTCCTAATTGATCCAAAGAAGATTCTAAACGAGCGGACCGAACATCACTCTATACGAAGGAGACCGCTGATCAAGAGGAAGGAGCGCCAACCCGCGCAACATGGAGCATCTCGTGGCGTGAAGCAGATCTGGATACGCAAGGATGGGAGACCCACAGCTCCAATCGCAGATTCTCAAGGAGACAAGAAACGAGCCTCACAATCAAGGAACAAAGCTAAGAAGCCCCCTAATATAACCCCTAGGCACACCATCTCTATTTGGGTTCCTAAGCAGTCAATGAAGGCCATCCCTAATGCTAGACAGATATGGGTGCCCAAGGCTAGCTTACAAGCCCAAATTACTTCAACTACAGGCACAAGGATGAAGCAGCTCTCACAAGCACTCTTGGCCAACAACTCAGGAAGTGACAGGATACCTACACCTCTCACTGTCCACACTCCCATCAACCCCAGGAATGTCTGGAAATGGGTACCCACAAGATCCCACATACATCACACTCTCAGACCGAAATCTTCACATGTCCTTAGCTCTAAGAGCTACGACTCCTGTATCAAAGTGTGGAGAATTAAACGGTGTACTAAACCCCCTGACCCTATTCTGTAAATCCGTCCACACTAACGTAGAAGCATTCCGAGCCCATTGCATAACCAAAGTATGCATCTAGGATGACACTGACCTTTAATCACCACTCACACATATCATAAACACCTCACCACTAATCACTGACCTCCGGGATTGTCGTGTTAGTATTGTGAAGGGAACACCATTACATCCTGTTTCCTATGCAACACTAATGTGCCTTTCGTCTTCCAGCAGATAAGCAACCTACTCTCATGGCAACAGCGGCAGGCACAAGCTCTCAGGCAGGATCTGGTGCTCCTATCAATTGGGATGCCATGCCAGTGGAAGCTCCACCAACGGCTAGGCCTGAAGAACTCTTGAATGTGCGAAGGATTCCTATTCCAGATCCACCCAGTGGGCTAACCGAAAGAGTAAAAGGGCACTCCCATTGGTTCAATGAAATGCCAGGGGATTTGGGAGACGCAGATCACATCTGGGAGTCCAAGATGGAGTGTGGAGGGGTTTGGTGGACCTTCCAATTCTTTTCAAGAGAATTTGAGACCTTGCAAAATGCAGCTCCACTTCAAGAGATCTGGCAAAAGGCGGGACTTCAAACTTACTTCAGTGCAGCTCTACCAAAACCTGACTTCCTCAGGTGTTACTACTTGATTGCTACGTTGAAACCTACCGGGGATAAAGATCATTCAGGCACATTCTGGGTGCCCTCCTTATCTAATCTGGAGGAGATGAGGAAGTTTGAATTAAATGTAACCTTAATCAGGGAAGCCCTTCAAATGTATGGCACTCATGTGCCTTCAGATCGTGACCCCTTGATACCAGAATCAATGAAAAGCAATAGAGTCAAGAAGCTTAAAGACATGTGCGCCCTCACCCCCAACATCGCCATACCCCTGCGGATGTGCCTCCAGCACTTCGCATTTCCAGCTCAAGACCGCTTCACTCAGCCTCACAAGAAGATATGGTACGGATTGTATTTAGCAGAGACCGGAAGCTTGCCCATTAAGATGCCGGTATGGATCTTAGATCAGGCGTATGAGGCAGGCAAGCGGGGGGTGAGGAAGCCCACTCTACATGGTTGCTGTGCGTTGACTAGAATCATCTACAGATGTCTGGCGTATGATGTGCCAGTTGCTCGAGCCCTAAAGTATGCACATCTAGAATTGTTTAAAGGGCGAAAGTCAGGGAGTCAGCCTGCAAAAAGAATGCGTGGATCCCTTTCACAAGTCCTGATCCCTCCAGCAACCACTACCGAAGTCTCCACTAGAGAGGAAGCCCCGGTGGCACCAATCACAATCCATCTCCAGGAGTCTCAACCAAGAGAGGTGGTACAGCCCACTCCCTCTGCCCCTCCGCTACCTACCGATGCAGAATTCGCAGCGATGGCCACTTTCACCGAAGACCAAAATTTTGATTTTGAAACATTTCTGCAGACGGCTCATCTATCAGACAGTGAAGGTTGCCCTGACAATATCGATCCGGGGACATCAACCCAAAGAGAACAGGCACGAGGTGAGACAAGCAGCGTACAGGAGCTAGGAGTGACGCAACCTCCTCAAAGTCCAAACACACAAGCTCAGGAGCAGGCACCAAGGAATAACCCAGAAGAGAGTGAAGACGAAGCCCCTGCATATACGGCACAGCTCAAACGGCTATACCAAACAATCAAGCAGGTACAACGACGCCATAAGATGACAGAAGAAGCAAATAGGGCCCTAGTAAACCAGATGTTACACTCAGAGCATATCGATCCCCAGTTTGTAGAATCGCTAAATCTTTTGGCGGACACCTGTGGCATCAGTGAAGCAATGAGAACCTTGGTCTATCAAGAGAACCCTGCTTACGACCAAAGAAGAATTGATACACGACCTCGACACGGAAAGATGATTCAGATGGAAGTCTCTACCGCGTTAGCTACGTCCACAGCAGAAGATGTGCACATGATTAGCCCTAGGCCCAATGATGAACCGGAGGAAATTACGCATGCCCCATCTCCCCCATCGTCTCCTATCCCACCCTCAGAGCCTCTCTCCACGTGTCTTTCTACACAACCATTCTCCTCCTATAGTGAGACCATTGTACACACCCCCGTTTCCACTTTCCTTCCTTCACCCTCATCCATCTCTGTCACTCAGGTTTTTGAACCCCAATTAGGTCACCCATTCTTCCCCCTTGCCTTTGGACAACCATCTGTCACTAGTCAGACTCTTTCCATCTCCTTACCGTCCACCCCTCCATTTCCTTCCCCCCAAACTCTACCTACCCCATTCCTTGTAACTGCCCCGGGCACCCCACTAATTACCCAACCCTCCTTGTGGACCCAATTTGTAAACATTCTTCGACAGGTTGATGAACATAAGAAAAAGTCCCTTCCCCAAGTTCACTTCCCCACCTTCACAAACACCACTATCACACCACCCACCATCCCGGTGTTCACGTTTCACGAATCACACTCTCTCATGTCCGATCCCATGGACATCTCACCATCCACTGGGTCACCCACTACCACTGTTCTCACAACACCATCACATGTTATTACACTCACATCACCACTTCCACACACAATAGGCACAACATCCACTTTTCCCATTCCCACTTCCCAACCCCCTGCATCTTCCATCCTTACCCCCGCATCCACCTCATTTAGTCTTGCACTCGACACGATGCTCGAAGCTGCCACTCAGCTTAAGCAGGAATATACATTGTTGGAAGAAAATAACAAAGACCTTTGCACCCTCTCAGCAACTCTCCAAGAGCGTGTCAATGCTTTGGAGTTCAGTCATAAGGAGTCACAAAGAAAGATATCCGCCCTCGAACAGACAAATGCGCAACTCGAGGCGAGACATATGGAAGAGCGCAAAGCCATGGAGGAACAGCTGCGAGATCAGATGGGCCGCAACGCAAGGCTTCAACGAAATATGGCTTTGCTACGACGACATCTAGCGGCAGCTCAAGAAGAGAACAGACGGCTTCAACAACAAAACCAAGAGAATCTCGAGGCGGCCATGGAGAACACCCCGGGAGCACCCATAGACCCGGTCAAATTTCAAGCGGTCCCATCAGAGAGCATACAACAAATATTGGAAACGTATGCCAATCTGTTAGAAGCACATGATCAGCTTGCCGACCAGCTAAAGGACTTGCAGAGACCCCAAGAGTCTACACCACACCGACAGGAGCATAAAGAAATGATAGACGCTGCTACTTCAACCGAACCTGAACCTTCAACGCCCAACGACGTGCTGGAGTTACGGCAGCAGATCGCAGAATTAAAACTGAAGTTGATGCAGTACGAACGACCCCCTTCCCCACCAGAGCAACCGTCAGAAGAAGAAGCAGTTACCATCCCAGTGGAGGAAGCATTAGTCGACGCCTACGAGCCTCAACCATTCCCAGGAGGACGCGTAACAGAAGAAGGTCAAGATACCTATGAGGAACCCCCATCAGCATGGATGAAACAAGTAGAGGAGATGGGGCAAACTCATCAGGAGCGGATATCCACTCAGATGCTGGCAATGAAGGCCATTGAGGACACCATCCTTCACTCAGAATACTTCAGGCACATCGCCCCTAGACGCCTTATCACTAGTTCAGAACTGCAATACAAGCCCTATTTTGTACTGTTAGCTGACTACAATGCAGAAATCAAACGGGTCACCAACAAGTGCCCCACATTTGCCACACAGTTCGAACCAGAAGACATACCAGAAGCGGCACGAAAAGGGGTCATATTCCAACCAACGTGGAGGCAAAAGTTACTCGAAACTTACCCAGAAATGCTTCGAACATGGGATCATGCCCCCATGCATTTGAGGTACAATCCGTGTTTTGGGCCAGTGCAAAGACGCCGATCATGGAAAGCTTTTGCCATCAAGGTTCAGAATAACGCAAACTGTAAAGAATGGCTCAATTACCCCGCTATCGTCCCCCCAACCGGTACTCCTACAGTGTCATACATGATTGCAACCATCAGACATTGGATACCACGCCTCCACCCTATGCCAGATGTCGCTGCCCAGATGATGCTCAAGATCTTCGACATGATGCAGGTCGTACTCAAAACTTTTCGCAATGTATGCCGTATTCAACCTCCTATTCCCGGGTTTATTAATGGTAATTACGACCTGCTATATGATATGAGCACAACCCCGAGCATACGAGTGGCTTACGCATGGCATGCACGCATAAGATATCTCCCTGCCTGCTACAAGCAAACATTTGACGATATGTTCACCACGGGGTTTTGGGAAGCACATTCAGAGGTATTTGCGCCACGGCCTACGCATCTACTCCATCTCTTTGCATGCGAACAAACGATACATTCTGAGCTTTACACGATGCCACAACCTGACATGCCTGGTACAGTGGATTGGGAGGCTTTGCAACGAGATCTAATCAGAGGTTTAAAAATCAAAGAACAAGAATTGGCAACCGACCTCCTGCAACAATACATTGATCAAACGGCGGAAAAGAGGTCTGTCAGAGGCGACAGACCCTAGGGGGGGGAGAGTGTTGACAGGATGCGGGAAGAAGCAAGTATGGACACACATGAAGATCTAGCACTGAGGCAACTTATTTTTTTCAAAACCCCCACATCATTCTAAAGTGATTCTCATCACTACGAACCCTTGTAAATATCATTTCACCTTTTTGTAGCTCCATTTTGTACAAGCCGAGGAGTCCTCGAGCTTGGGGAGCCTTAGATGTAGTTGCCTGTCAATTTTCATAATTTTTAGATCTCGTTTGGGCCCTCAAATAAGCCCCGGAACCTAATTTTTAACTAGGCCGGACACTAGGTCTGAACAGGGCCAAAGCTAGTCAAGAACTATAAATAGAGCTAGAGAGCTCATTTTAGAGGTTAGCTTCTTGTAGTTTGAGCTTGTATGAGAACTTTCTCGCAATAGAAGTGATTCCATTGTCTTCCTCTCTTTGATCTTACTGTGTGTGCGCGTGTGTGTGTATGTGTGTGCATGCTTGTGTGCTTCTCACTCACACACTTGTGCTTCCACTTGCTCGTGGTCTTCATACCATCCTCATGTCTTCCCGGATTGACATTAAAGGAGGTGCTACTCATCTCTGAGCTACAGTTTGCTAACAAACATCACATCTCTTCACATAGGTATGTGCATCCATGTGAAGGGTTGGCCACCAAAGACCTGCAAATAGTGTTGCCTTGATCACCCAATCTAGTCCAAAATGTCCTCTCGCTACACCTTTGTGAGCAGTTTCCAAGATCTTAAGATATTCACTCTCATGGACACATAGTCTTAGGTAACCATCTTTACCACATTTGTATAAATTATCTCCAATGAGTGAGTAGTCTAGTGCCTCTTGTTCTAAGCTCCTTTTTCTAGCCAACGTCATATCTTGGGGAAAGGTTCTCATCCTCAAGAAGGCTACTAGCTGATTGCTCCAATTTGGTACTAAAGACACTCGATACAAAGTGGCATGTTCCACAGGCGATCTAGTGCTGCAGATTGGGCATTCCTTGCACATCATATGGACATCTACTTCCATAGTTGGCCAGTGCACTCCAAGTCTCTTTAGTGTCTGTAAAGTTCTTTGCCTCGAGTAGTGTTGCTCTAATGCACCCACATGTGCTAATTGCAACAACTTTGTGTACTCCTCCTCTTCCACACAACAAGCTAATATTCCTTGATCTGTATGTTTGTACATAATCCCTTCCATGATATGCTACTTCTGGGCTTTTACTACCTTCCTATCTTGAGTGTTTACTACTGGATGTTTGGGCCCATATGTCAGTACTGTCACTAAGGTCTTGGTCGACTGTGGTACAACTTCCAAATTAAACAAGTAAGCATCAAGTAGGTCATCTAATACTCCTTGTGGGGCCTCTTCAGATGTGAGCCTCGAGAGATTATCTGCTCTCAAGTGAGTCTTGCCTTTTCTCACCACTACCTCAAAGTCATATTCCATTAGTAAGAGGAACTATCTTACTAATCTACCTGTATTGCATGGCTTTTTTTACCAAGTACACTAGAGTTTGATGATCAATAAAAGATTTAAACTTATTTGCAAGCAAATAGTTTTGAAAATTTTTAACCGCATGTACCATGCCTAACCCTTCTTGTTTAGTGGTGTTTCGTTTAGCTGCATTCAGCTATCTACTAGCGTAGGCAATTGGAAGATCCATATTACCTTCACCAGTTGGTTGTGCAAGTACACACCCAATAGCATAATTGGATGCATCCACATGGACATGGAATGGCTTTTTCCAATCTAGTGTAGTCAAGATTGGTGTTGAACACAATCACCATTTAAGCTCATTGAAAGATTTCTCACATTCATCAGTCCACTCAAAATTGGTCAAAAGTATGTACAGAGGCTTTGCAATGATGGCATACATGTGTATAAAACGTCGATAATAGCCATAATGCCCCATGAAAGCTTGCACTTCCTTGACATTCTTTGGCCTAGGTAGTTCTCCGATAGCTCTCACTTTCTCTTCGTCAGTGGGTATGCCGTTCTTTGACACTATGTGTCCTAGAATCTTGCATTGCTTGACCATGAAAATGCACTTTTTTGGGTTCATGCAAACTTGATATTCTCTACATTTGTCAAAGATTTGCCTGAGTTCAGGTATATGGGTCTGTCTAATGTTGGAATGAGCATAGAGATCATCAACATAGACTTCCAAATTCTTCCTCAACAATTCTTTAAATACATGGCACATCAGTTTCTGGAAGGTTGCAAGAGCATTGGTAAGCCCAAACGGCATTACCCAAAAAGCAAATATGCCCCACTCGATGGCAAAAACCATCTTATGCTGATCTTATGGTGCAATGGCTACTTGATGATAACCAGAGAACCCATCTAGGAAGTTGTATACTTCCTTGCCTGCTACCCTTTCTAATAGATGCTCAGTGATAGGAAGCGGATAACTATATCTGATAGTGGATACATTAACCTTCTTCAAGTTAATGCATAGACATAATTTGCCATTCTTTTTGGGCACCACTACAATGGGGGATGCCCATTGAGTGTGCTCGATTTCATAGATAAATCTAGCTTCAACCAAGCGATCTATCTCTTCTTTGATCTTGGCAGCATAGTTGTCATTGTATGTGTATGGCTTTTGTTTAAAGGGTCTGGCATCTGAGGTCATGGGGATCGTATGTGACCATATGTCATGGTCTACACCTTTCAGGTCCTCGTAACTCCATGCAATCACATCTCTATATTCTCGTAGTAAGGTTGTCAACTTCTGCTCCTCATCTTCACTTCGATCGTGCCCTATGTATGTGCATCGCTCTTCACCTTCCTCTATGATCACTATGATTTTCTTTATAGTTTCTTTGTTATCATAGGCCTCTCCTATGACGGCTACATTCTTACCATGACTCTCCTATCTTCTATTTCATATTTCTTGAAATTTTTAGGGACCTCAAACAAAGATTCTTCTTATTCTGGTGTGTCTTCTCTCTTCTTCCTTTTCTTGCCTTTGTTCTTAGTGGTCACTTGTGTGGTTAATATCACCTCATTCATAATTTTGTCGTGTCTCTGAGGGTGAGCTTCTACTTCATAGAAATATTCCTCATCTGATGCAAAAGGAGGGTCCGTTATAATTGACTCTAGATCAGAGTCACTTGCATCCACGAATGCATCAGTGCTAAGTTCACATTCCTCAATAATCGGATCACACATGATTTGCTCTATTGTGAAGACTGAAATGTCATAGCCATCCTCATCATAGTGTGGTGACCATTGTTCTTCATTGATGGCTACATCCATTGTTGCTAATATCTCCGCCCAACCATGAGGTTCAAATTTTTCATCAGGAGATACTATAGGTGCATAGGCTGGGTCTTGAATTGATCTATGAGTTTCCTTTGCACCTACCTCTCTCGCTTTTCCTCTCTTATCTTCTTCTACTACTACTTTGCACATCCATAAGTGAGCATCTTCATGCATCCATGAGGTTCCTGATCCTATGGAATTCACCGACTCCGTATTGTATGTGGCTCTATGGATGGGATTCCATTGAATAGGGGGCACGTCTCTATGAGAGAAATCTTTGAGATTGACTTTGGTTGTAACACCTAAGTGTTGCAAATATAAGGAATTTGTTCCCCAGTCCTATACTAGTTGCAATTGTCTCAAGAATGGTCTTCGTAGAATCATCTCGTAGGCTTGATTTTTGCTAAAGTCACATATAGCAAAAGTATGTTCAAACTCTACACCACAAGTGGTGAGAGTTATCCCTTCTAGTAGTCCTAGAGGTCAAATGTGACCATCGACCATTTGCAATTTCATTCTCGTTGGGCTGAGTGCTAGCTTGCCCCAATGTTGTTGGAAATTTAGTAGGCCCATAACTAATACCACAGGTCCAAGGCTCCATAGGTCCAACATATACAACATAGAATCTAGCAATCTTCCAATATTGACAAAACATGAACATACCACATTTAATCATACAAATGATGAGACAAAGATAGATAAAGATTAGACAACATGTGTAAAGTGTTACGTAAGCCAGTGCTTACTCACACGATCATATATACAAATGTTTGAATGTACATCTAGCAATCTTCCAATATTGACAAAACGTGAACATACCACATTTAATCATACAAATGATGAGACAAAGATAGAGAAAGATTAGACAACATGTGTAAAGTGTTATGTAAGCCACTGCTTACTCACACGATCATATATACACATGTTCGAATGTACAATGTGGAAGCAAAACTCGCAACCACTCTATAAGAACACAAATAGATGGAAGAGTGTATATACAAATGTAAAAAACATATTCAGATGTATGGACGGAAATCTGAATATATATGAGATGTGTGACCTTAATAGGTTGTAGAAGAGTGAATATGAGTGACAGAAAGAGGAAGGATCAGTCTAAAACTGATAATCAACAAACCCTCATCTAACCTTAGGCTATGGAAGACCCTAAGTTAAACATGTGTGTGAAAAGATCACATACTTACAAAAGTAGCAAAGAATGCTAACAAGTTTGTTGCCAGAAATCTTCAAACTCATATGAACATATCTTCTCTAACACCTCATCCAAATATGCATAAAGCATACATGTATTGATTCTCTTGTACCTATGTCGAATAGGAATCCTCCTTATATGGATGTTACTGCCTCCATAATCTTCCAAGTAGTACCTGTGTGCATAAAGAGAATATGTACGTGAATTCTTAACATAAGATGCAAATCTTATATTAACCACCATCTAATGTCTTTGAAATAACCCAAAATCTTCATGTAGAAGACAATCTCCAAATATATCATGCGAATGGTCCATCCACACCACCAAGATGCTGTAGGGTAAATCCTCTCCATAGGCAAGAGTGTGAGCACACTCTTCTTCTCCAAGAAGAAATCCATAGCCACTCCTCAACATGCTCCAACATAGCACCATGGCTACCCCATGTGCTAAAAGCATCACCTCTATTGATGTACCAAAGCTCTCCAAAGCTTGGTGTTGAAACTAGGTGAAGGATGCATACAATGAGCCTATGGCTCTTCTTATATAGTAGTTAGTTGTCCTCCAAAAGCACATACAAAAGCACTTGAGTAAAGCATAACTCATGCGAACGTTCTTTCAAAAACACAATCGAGAAAGAATCTGCCATTGCTACATGCTTTATTAGAAAAGCATGTTATTAAAAACTTGCCAAATAAAAGTTTTCGCGAACGCGCTGCCGGCAATAGGACTCGAACTCGGGTCACTAAGTTGGGAGTGTTTTCTTTTAGCCAATGCACCAACGTCGATTGATGTAGGAGGCAGTGAGATTGAAAACTATACTTGGTGTATTACCTCTTGTAAAATGGACCAATGGACATTCATTCCAACAATCCCCCCTGCAATGTCATATTGGTACAAACTAGACTCAATCTGCAAACTTCATTCATTCTACAAACTCTTCAAAAAAACATGAACTTGCTGAATATGAACCATAATACCTGAGAAAATATGCAAACTAGATATCCAATAGTGTTCTCATCAAGCAATCATTGCTTGACAACAAATGTAGGAAGTACTGACTCTGAACCTCTTATCTGTTGTCTTCACAAACCTGAAAACATACACTAGGATCCACATATTTGCATTTACCTTACGAAAGCTTTCTCAATGTATTTCTGCTGTGTCATGTAAATACACTAAACAAAATCAAGAACTGAATCCTGGAGCCTGTGACTGACAACTCACAACTTAGTGTATTATGAACACTACCGGTTCATCTCTGACTATACTCAAGTCAAGTCAAATCAACTCAACTCATGAGTCTCATCAAAATATCATATCTATGATGTCATCATGTCTTCATCTTTGTTCAATCTATAAATCCTTCATACCTCTTTCCTTCAGAATCTGGTATAAACATATATGTGTGCACTTCTCAAACATACCTCTCTGAAATATCAAGCTTCTCTTCAATAGAACTCTAGAACCTTCTCCTAAACAAGAATATCCTAACATGAACTTTCTCCAGACATTCTCCTTCTTCCTTCTTCTTTCAAAGTTGGAACATAAAGAGAACCTGACAAAGGAAATATAGGAATACCTGAAATAAGAATACCTGTAGGTATGACTCTGCATTCTTTTACATATGGCTGAAAATAAATCTTCATGTTTCATCACCCCCTGGATGACTTAACACTAGAATCCAGTATTCTTCAAAGTATATCAGACTTTATGAAATCTTGGGCATCCTTCTTCTTTCAATAAATCTGATCTTCAGTGATTTAGCAGTGCTTCCTTAACATCAATACCTGTGTCTTGAGACAAAATATCTGAACCCTTTTATTAGCATTGCAGATGCTAATGGCTTTAACTTTTTACTTTTCATCTTTCCAAAATCTAGAATAAGGTTAGCAGATCTATATAACAAAAAGCTTTCTGAAAGCATTTAGGATTCATAATCTTCTGCAACATAACAAGTATCTTCTTCTATTTTTTTGCAACACAAATCAAATAGAATATGAATCTTTGACTTACTTCCTCCAATGCTAAGAATTTTCATAAACAAAGGATAGATAACTAACTCATAAATATCAAGATTTTCAAGACCTTCAAGATCATCCAAGATCATATAAGATCATACAACATCTATGATCTTTCCAACAAAATACCTGTGTAGAATATGCTCTCATCAAACCTTCATGACTGAATGTTTGATTTGTTACTTGAATGTCTCTAATTGTCCATGCTTCTCACATAAAGTTGTAAAAAAATTTTCTTTAACCAAATCCTTCTCAAGAATCTGCAACTGCTACTTGAAACATAAGTGGACGAACTCACCTTAAGAACTCCAAAAGTTGCAAGTTGATACTTCATATCTTCATATTCTACCCAGGTGAAATGTGATAGTACCTACTTGATTTTCTTTGGCTAACTCCACTTCTCAATCAAGTGCTAGGATCTTATGGAACACCTTTTGGAATACAAGCATGTATCCAAAAATCAAGACAATCATAGAAAGTAGATTCTAAAAATACTTAGTATTTTTAGAACTTTCTAAAAATACTAAATATGAGGTAACCTTTCCAAACATAAAACCTCAACCCAAGTCTTCAACATCTGCTAAAAAAACTCTTTTACCTCAAGAGTTAGATAAAGAAGAAATATAGTTCTATGCAACTTGTCATATACCAAGTAGCTCTGTATTGGCGCTCCAAGAATCCTTTGAGGGAACATATAAGCTTTCTGCTCAAAAAATACTTAGTATATTTAGTATTTTTGAACTTTCTAAAAATACTAAATATGAGGTAACCTTTCCAAACATAAAACCTCAACCCAAGTCTTCAACATCTGCTAAAAAAACTCTTTTACCTCAAGAGTTAGATAAAGAAGAAATATACTTCTATGCAACTTGTCATATACCAAGTAGCTCTGTATTAGCGCTCCAAGAATCCTTTGAGGGAACATATAAGCTTTCTGCTCAAAAACTTCAACTTATATATAACTCATACATATGAGTCAAAATATACAAGTTGTCTTCAAAATCTACTTCTTTTCTTTCTCTCAATGCAATTCTTTGTCAAGTCTACTTAATCATGACCAAGTATCATGCAAAACAAGAAACTGCTTCTTCTTTAAACTATCTTCACACAAGATGTTCTCGTAGACTTGTCTTTGGATGTAGAGGATAAAAGTAGGAAAAGTATATAGGAAATATATGAAAGAAAAGGAAGTCTTACTTTTTGGAAATATTGGACTTTCTTCTTTTGCATCTTTCTTCCACCTGATGATGTCAACATCTTCAAACTTCTCTTCCATTCCTTTTGTTCTCTTCATCTTGAAGTAGCAAGCACTCTTAACTTCTTCAAATGAACTTTTCTCTTCCTCTAGTGCTAAGAGTAAGAGATAAAACAAACATGATATACAATGGAAGTGAATATAAAATCATGTTTTACCATCTCCTCATATCTCTGAATCAAAATTTTGCTTCAAATGAGTGATATGACTGAATTCACCAACCTTTTGTCTGAATGATGAATTACCTTTCTAGAGTTACCTCTCTAGATCCCTAGATCACATTTTGTATCTAGATAAAAACCTTCCAACCAATTTACAAGATTGGCTGAAAACAAAAGTCATTCCATCTCCAAATTTGTCTTCTTAGATGAGCTTTCTTGCCATGAAAGAGTTCTCTCAAAACTCTCTAGAAAAACCTCTAGATACCTATTTTGATGTAGCCTTTAACTTTCAAATAATGAAAGTGTATAAAAGCATTCTTTGAATCCTTCAAATCTCTTCATAACTGATCTTCTAAGTTATGACTTGTAAATGATAATCTGATAGTGGAAACTGATACTTGTGATTTGATGTTGGTCTGATTCCTTTATCTCTCCAAACCATTGTTTTTCCTTGAATTTGAAGTAGCCTTCTCTTCATCAAGTCTGGGTCTTTAAATAATACTTCTGTAAAGTATTTGCATACTCTTCCAAAAATATTCGGCTACTAACAGATCATCAACTGCATAGTCCAGAGTGATGAATAAACATGTGACTGATTTGTCTAATTCTCAAATCTCTACTCATCTAGATTAAGTGAGTATGTCAAATTTCAAAGTTATAAGATGCTCTTAAATTATATGTTGTAAACGTGGAAGTCTGGGAACCTATGAATATAAGAGCCTCAATGTTCTGATATCAAAACCCTAAAGCTCTGATACCAAATGTTGGAAATTTAGTAGGCCCATAACTAATACCACACGTCCGAGGCTCCGTAGGTCCAGCATATACAACATAGAATCTAGCAATCTTCTAATATTGACAAAACATGAACATACAGAGTTAATCATACAAATGATGAGACAAAGATAGAGAAAGATTAGACAGCATGTGTAATGTGTTACGTAAGCCACTGCTTACTCACATGATCATACATACAAATGTTCGAATGTACAATGTGGGAGAAAAACTCTCAACCACTCTATGTGAACAAAAATAGATGGAAGAGTGTATATACAAATGTAACAAACATATTCAGATGTATGAATAGAAATCTGAATATATATGAGATGTGTGACCTTAATAGGTTGTAGAAGAGTGAATATGAGTGACAGAAAGACAAAGGATCAGTCTAAAACCGATAATCAACAAACCCTCATCTAACCTTAGGCTATGGAAGACCCTAACTTAGACATGTGTGTGAAAAGATCACATACTTACAAAAGTAGCAAAGAATGCTAACAAGTTTGTTGCCAAAAATCCTCAAACTCATATGAACATATCTTCTCTAACACCTCATCCAAATATGCATAAAGCATACATGTACTGATTCTCTTGTACCTATGCTGAATAGGAATCCTCCTGATATGGATGTTACTGCCTCCATAATCTTCCAAGTAGTACCTGTGTGCATAAAGAGAATATGTACCTCAATTCTTAACATAAGATGCAAATCTTATGTTAACCACCATCTAATGTCTTTGAAATAACCTGAAATCTTCATGTGGAAGACAATCTTCAAATACATCATGTGAATGGTCAATCCACACCACCAAGTTGTTGCAAGGTAAATCCTCTCCATAAGCAAGAGTGTGAGCACACTCTTCTTCTCCAACAAGAACTCCATAGCCGCTCCTCAACATGCTCCAACATAGCACCATGGCTGCCCCATTTGCTAAAAGCATCACCTCTATTGAGGTACCAATGCTTTTCAAAGCTTGGTGTTGAAACTAGGTGAAGGATGCATACAATGAGCCTATGGATCTTCTTATATAGTAGTTAGTTGTCCTCCAAAAGCACATACAAAAGCACTTGAGTAAAGCATAACTCATGCGAACATTGTTTCAAAAACACAATCGAGAAAGAATTCGTCATCGCTGCATGCTTTATTAGAAAATCATGTTATTAAAAACTTGCCAAATAAAAGTTTTCGTGAACGTGTTGCCAGCTGTAGGACTCGAACGCGGGTCACTAGGTTGGGAGTGTTTTCTTTTAGTCAATGCGCCAACGCCGATTGCTGTAGGAGGGAGTGAGATTGAAGACTATACATACTGTATTACCTCTTAGTAAAATGGACCAATGGACATTGTTTCCAACAAATGCTTCCATAGGGAAGTGGTAGCAATTGCAACTCCAGCACCTGAGTCCAAAATTGTCTTGGTTGTGTACCCTTGATGGGTAATGGGAAGATAGGTGTTTCCTTCTTCTCCTTCGCTCATGTCTTCTATCTTGTCCAAGGGTATTTCTGGCACCGTTCTATGAGATCCTTCCTGGGAACGAGGTTTTGCTACTCTTGGCATTTGATTGGCTACATGTTTCCATAGTTCTGGCCTAACCTTGAGTAGCTCTTCTAAAGTGAGATTGCACTACACTTTAGTGTTCTTTACTACCTCCATATTCCTAGGTATGATTGAATCTTCATTTCTTATCATGACCGTGTGTGCTCTCATACAAGTAGGCTTAGCTTCCCATGGGCCTGTGAAATGGGGTAGTTCCTGTAAGGAATTAGACTCGAAGTCTAATCTCTCATGAGATTGGGCACTCTCTTGCTCTCCGTAAATGGAAGGAATGTCTTGTGGGAATTGATCATGTGCATCATCCACAAGTTCAATTGGGGGAGGATCTTCACTTTCTTTAGCCCATTTCTTTTCTTGAATCTCTCGCAGGAATTTTGGTGAATACCGATTCATAGAAGAAGAGGTGTCTGGTTCAGTGGAGTTAGGCACATAAGCTTCTTGGGTAGGAGTGCTTACTCTATCACTTGCCCTCTCCTGAGCCTGGGAGGTAACTCCTTTTCCACACTTTGCAATTAACCTCTCCAATCTATCTAATAGACCATCAAAATACAATGGTGTTCTAGTGGATCTAGAGCAATTGAAGAGGCGACTGGCTTCAAACATGGCTTGAGACAATTCCACCATCTTGGCGCAAAGTTTTGTTTGTTCGAGCTCTAGGTCCGCTCTAGGGTAACACTTTTCATGATCTGTTACATTTGGCCTTCCTTGGACTCTGACCTGATATGCCCTAAGCATCATGTCTATGTCCTCAAGAGTGGGATCTGCTAGGATTGGTCCTACTCGAGGTGGTGGGTGGGTTACATGTGATGGATTAGAAGGTTGGGGGATGGTAGTGGAGGTGATGTGTGAGAGTGCGTTTGAGATGTGATTTCTATTATCTTGGCTTCTGTCTCCCTCAAACTTTACTCGAGTTTGCTCATCTTCTTTGCCCATTGCCTTTTCATACATTCACGACTCTCTCTCCAAGCTCTTGTCTTCTTCTTATTCTCGCTCTCGGTCTCGCTAACTTCTGCATTTTTTTCTTGGCTTGAGTCTTGGTTTTTCTTAAGTCCCTGAGCTCTCGTGATGACTTGCACAGGGGTTGTGGAAGTCACACTTCCTGTGGAGTCTACCACTAACCCAATAACATTGATAGGGACAATTTTTGGCATATTGGTGGGGTTCTTGGGACACTCTCGTAGTGCTCCTTTCCATAATCAAGACAAAAGCGTTGAATTATCACAGATTGGGTTTGCGTAGGGGCAGGTAGAGGGAAATCATGAATGAGGTGATCTTCCTGACATCGATAGCATGACCTACTAGGAAATGGAGGTCTTATCTGCCTAGGCTGAGGTCTAGAGTTGGGTTTGCATATATGACATTCGCATATTCTGGCTCCCAACTAGATTCACTCAGTTCTTCATAATAGTATGACTCATTATGCTTAGGTGGCTCATGTAGTAAGTCTGTGGGCTATCAATATGGGTAGAGTCAAAACTATGATCACTTGGGTCACTTTCTGAAAGAAATTGTGTCATTGGCACTAAGGCTCTATTCAGATTTCCTTCTGCAGCTGCATACTTCACTAGAATCACATTAGCTGGGGGAGGGGGTTGTTGCGTTAGGACTGGTTGAAGTCTTTTTTGCCCTTGATAGGGTGGTTGATAGGTTTGTTGGGGCCTACCATATTGCTATTGTGGGTACTGATTCTGGTATTTTCCTTGCTCTAGATATGGCTGATGATAATTTTGTCTAACAGCTTGTTTGTTATATGGGCAGTCTTGTGCAGTGTGATTGGTGTATCTCCTTTCTATGAAGTAGTATTGGCTCTTAGGATTAACTTGAGGTTGAGCCATGATAGGGCACACACTAGCCATATGGTCTCCTCCATAGGTATAGCATTGTTTTCCTGGGGAAAATCTAGGAATCTGCTTGCTAGAGACTCCTAATTTCTGAGCTACTTTCTCTACTAGATCCTCAATTGACGTGGATTGTGAGGAAGTGAGGCTAGTAGAACTATCTGAATCTTTATAGATCTTTGAGAGCTCTAATTCCTCCCCTAGATTATCCTCAATGTCTATGCACATGCATACACACTCTTCGATGGATCTAGGGTCCTTTAAGTACACATATGATCTCACTTTGGTACTTAACAATCCATCTAGAAATAAGGCCACTTGTTTGGCTGGAGTGGGTAATTCTAGAACAGGGCATCTCTCTAGGTATTGCCTAAACCTTCTTCCTGCGAGCCTCACTATCTCTTGAGGTGTTTGCTTGAAGCTATATATTAGGGAGGATGTGTTATGTCTAATACCACTCTTGGAAAACTTAGTGATGAACGCTTCAAGAAGTTGATCTATATTTCTGAACTGACCTCGGTGAAGCGGTTGAAACCAAACCTCAATGCGGTGTCCTTGATAGTTATGCCAAAAGCATTGTATTGAGTGAACAAGTCTTCAACTTGTTCAACTCTCAAAACTTGCCTAAACTCTGCTACATGGTCATACGGGTCTCCTGTGCCATCGAAGCAATTCTTCATGGACTTAACCAATTGTGTGGGCCTTAAGGTTCTAGCATGTTCTCTAGGCCTTGGCAGAGGGAATTCGTCTGCATTTCTTGGATTCCTTGGGTCCCTCTGTCTCGCCCTGTACCTCTTATCCGTCTCAGTCCTCGCTCTTTCTCTTCCTAGTGGGTGAACAAAGCTTACCTCGGGTCTATCTCTACTCCTTTCTCTTTGAGTCCCATGAGCTTGAGATGTTCCAGCTCCTTGATGACCATAAGACACAGTGGATCGAGGTTGGGAAAAAAACAAATTCACCCTTCCAAGTGTATGTGTGTCTTCCATGCTCTGAGACCACAAAGATGCTCTCAGAAGTAGCATCTAGGTAGGTCACTTTGCTTGGGCTATCAGGATCTTTGAATTTGTAGATGGTAAGTGCTCCCACTTCGTTAGGATGCTCAGGTTTATACCTCCAAAAAGCCTCATCTGTCTCTCGATTCATGAGCAAATCTATGCTCCTATTGTCTTGGGGAACCCACTCTGGAGTGATTATTCTCGTCAGAACGGACTTGCCACGAGGGGTTTTTGGTTCTTTTCCTAAGTTCCCTTGCTCTATGTCACCTATTTTAGGTCCGGAGATTATGTTTCCAAATTCATCCGTCCTTTCATGTTGGCTGGTGACCATATACATTGTTCCTTCATTATCTATGTAGGAACCATTTTCGAACTTGACTACAGGGTGTTCTAGTGCAATGGGATGATCCTGGCTTTTAATTTGGACAACAAATCTTCGCAGACCATCCTCATAGATACGTGTATCTAAGTGGTTGGTCCTGATATATTCCAATCGAGTCTTGTAGGGACCCTCCAATTTTTCTAGGTATGCCATTATTGATTTACCTACAGGTCTTTCCGAGTTATAAGACATCTCACAGTCACTAGTTTATGAGTCTAAAGCATAGGGGTAATCACTCAACTATTGGGCCCAAGATCTAGCCGTATGGTTGACACTAGCCTCGGATGATCTAATACTTTGATGGTCTCTCCCTAGGTGTCTTCTTGATCTAAGGTTCATATGCCCTTCCAATTAACCCAATGATCATTGTACAACCACGTTGCTGGTTCTTTGATACCAATCACTTGTTCCTTTTAATTTCTCAGATACATGTTTTCTTGTCTTTAGTTAAGCATCGTTAGAAGTACTAATGTGTGTTGTTCTTGATGTTCTTCATCCACCTAGTTTAAATTTTTTTCCCTAAGTTGTCCCTTGACTACAACTTAACCTATTCTTAGACTTGAGAAGTTAGAGGCTCTTAGAACTTGAGTATTCCTATCGTACCCCTAGCCAATCAAGATAATGAATCGCACTTAGCCTAAGCTAAGAATGGACTGAGGGGGTTGAGAGATGTTCCAACCTCAAGCCGTTTCTCCTTGCTACACTTGTCTGCCCAGGAAGTGCGTTCCCAAGCCTAGACACAATGGCACTTGCTTCGATTTCTCCAAAGCTCTCGATGATCTTGTAAAAATTCCAAGTTTAGCTCAAGTTTTAACCTTCAATTAACAGACAATTTATTTCAGACACTTTTAATGACCCTTGTTCCCCCTTTTGTATTGCCAAAAATTTTTCTCTAGAGCTCCCTTGGTGTACCTACCCCACAGTTCAAGGTTCAGGGGGTTAAAACAGACAATCAGGACCTTTCAGGACTTTAGTGTATTTTTCTAAGGCCTTTGTAATTGTATGAGTAATTGAGTATGCAAATATGCCCAAAATTTAGCCCAATTTTTCAAAAAATTAGCACTTTGATTTTTGCCAAAAATGTATCGTGGGTCCTGTCTGTCACGATAGACCATGACTGTCGTTTGTCATGGGCCTATCTGTTGCAATAAACAATGTTTGTCACGATAGATGGGGTCTATCGTCCGTTGTGCTTTGGTCTATCATGATAGATGGTGTCTATCGCGATAGACAGTCTCTATTGTGGGGTCCTATCTGTTGCGATAAATGGGTGTCTGTCGCAATAGATCGTGATTGTCGTCTGTTGTGATAAACAGTGTCTATCATTTATCATGTTTTGGTATGTCGTGATAGATGAGGTCTGTCGTGATAGATGCAATTTGTCGCAAGGTTTTTCTGTCACGATAGACATCTTTCTGTTGTGATAGACGAGGTCTATCGTGGGGTGCTATCTATCACGATAGACGGTGTCAGTCACAATAGATGTTGTCTGTCACGATAGACGGTGTCTATCATGGGGTGCTGTCTGTTGCGATAGATGGTGTCTGTCATGATAGACAATGTCTGTCGCAATAGACCAAAAAACATGCAATTTTTTTTGAAACTTTTAGTGATTTGGAGTGCTCTAATGGTGTAGGTTATTGTGCCATGCATGGAATCAAAAAATACTCAGTTTCTCTATCTGTCGCGACACACAGAGGTTGTGGTCCCACGACTTGTGTAGAGTTCTATCGTACTTGCACAAGCTGCTGGAGATGGTGGTACATCTATAACTTGTAGCAAAAGCTCAAAAACATACAAAAAATCGCACACAATCTCTCTCTCACTCTCTCTCACAAGTGAAATGAGGGAAATGAGGTGAGGAGGGAAATATGACCAAAAAACTAAAATTTTAGTGAAGATGGAGATGGAGGTGGGAGATGGTGAGGATGATGATGGTGCTGATGGTGATGCAAAAACAAGAAAAAATGAAGAAAAATAAGTAAAAGAAAGGATATTATCTATGACTCCAATATCTCAAGTCTACGTTTTACCATCACACGCTCGTCCTCAAAGCTCTCTCTCTCTGACAACGGCACCAAATTTGGTGTCACTCTAGCACAATGGCAACTACCAATGTGAGGAGATCTACCTAGATTAGGATTAGGGTAGAGGATGTCCCTAAAACTACTGTTAGGACTAGATATGGGCATTATGAGTTCTTGGCAATGCCTTTTAGTCTCACCAATGCTCTTGCTAATTTCATGAAGCTCATGAATATTGTATTATGGCCTTATCTAAGGTAGTTTGTAGTAGAATTTCTAGATGATATATTGATCTATGGTAGATCAAAATAGAAGCACTTGGAACACTTGAGAAAAATAGGAGTGCTTGGAACACTTGAGAAAAATATTCCAAGTGTTGAGGGAAAATTCACTTTGTGTTAAGGAGTCAAAGTGTGAAATTTACAAAATAGAGGTTAGATACCTTGGGTATATAGTCTCCCAAAAGGGAATCAAGATGGATCTTGAAATAGTAAGGGCTATCATGGAATGGCCACATCCTAGGAACCTGGAAGAGTTGTAGATCTTCCTAGATTTATCAGGATTCTATCAAAGATTCATTAAGAATTATGCCAAAATTAATGTCCCAATGATGGAATATTTAAAGAGAAAGGGAAAGTTTTTCATTGGGGAGATGAAAAAAGAAAAGTATGGAGAAATTGAAATCGGAAATTTCTATGCAAATAGTAGATCCCAATAAACCCTTTGTGGTTGAGAATGAGATGACTAATTTTGCTATAGGAGCGGTTTTACTTTAGGATGGTCGACCCATAGCTTTTGAGAGTAAGAAACTAGAACCTGTTTAGAAGAATTACTTTCTCTATGAGAAGGAGTTGTATGCAATTGTCCATGCTTTGAAGAAGTGGTGTCATTATTTATATGGTTCCAAAGTTATGATAGTGTTTGATCAAGAGATCATTAAGTGGCTCTCTAATCAAACATACCTTAAAGGTCGTAAGGCCCATTGGGCAAAGACCCCTCAAGATTTTGAATTTATGAGCTTAGGTATAGGAAGGGAAAATTTAATGTGGTGGCTGATTCACTTAGCCATATGTCTATGCTCAATGGATTGAGTTTTATTCAGATCACTAGTGACCTACTTGAGTCCATTAGAGGGGAATATAGGCTTGATCCTACATATTTCAAGATTTGGGAAGCCATGAAGAAAGGGGATCGTGATACATGGGTTTTCAGTGAGGAGGGAGTATCGATGGGTACTCAAGAAAGATTTAAGTGGAAGAGTTACAGTGTCCATTATGGATATCTATTATATAAGGGTAAGGTATGTGTCCCTAGAGACTCCGAAATTAGACGACACTTATGATCTTGTTAAGAGGTAGTTTTACTGGCTTGGACTTCATAAGGATGTCCTAGAATATGTGCTTAAATGCATTAAATGCAAGGTCAATAAAACCAAAAGATTGAGGATTGGAGAACTACTCCACCCGTTGGACATTCCCAGTGGGAAGTGGGAGAGTATCTCCATGGATTTCATAGTTGGATTAACTAAAACCCAGAGATGGCACAACTCTATCTGGGTAATTATGGATAGGTTAAAACAAAATGTCTTGGTTTATTCTGACACGTACTATAGTGAAGACACCTGAGTTGGCTAGAAATTTTGTAGAGAACCTATACTGATTATATGGTCTTCCTTTAGACATATTTTGTGATCAAGATAAGATGTTCACTAGCCACTTTTGGAGAGCAATCTTCAAAGGGTTGGTTATAAAAATTAGCATGAGCATGTCCAAACATCCATAATCAGATGGGAAAATAGAGAGTGTTAACTAAATCCTAGAGGATATGCTTTGAGCATATGTAAATGAAAGGCAAACTAATTGGGAAGAGTACTTACCTATAGTAGATTTTGCATATAATAGTGCCAAGCACTCTTCCACTAGGCATAGTCCACTTATGGTTATGTACCAGTTTTAGCCAAGAACTCCTTATGCAGTAGGATTGCAGAATGAGAAAGTTCAAGCTACAAAGGACTTCTTAGAAGAGATGAATGATATGCTTAGGCTTGCTAAGGATCCATCTAGTTTTTCATGTCAGCGGACTTAAAAAAGGCTCAGTGAATTTGACAACCTCATTCTAGATAGTGAGGTAGTAGAGCCTATTTCTGTTCAATCTATTCCACATGAGCATACTATGCACTCGAGAGAAATGGATGAGAAGTCACTTATATAAACAATGTCTAGTAAAGTGGAAAGATAATTTAGAAGATAGTGCCACATGGGAGCGGGTTAGCACCCTTCACAGACGGTTTCCCAGTTTTACATTACCTTCCCAAGAGTCTTCTTAAGGGGAAGGATATAAGAAAACAACACGGAGATATGACCATGTACATCAGATGCATGGGGATATAGTGGGAGTATTGTTCCATTGATTCTCTCTTCAAATATGACCTTCCAACATCATTTTTTAGGACAAAAATGGAATTAACGGGAAGGAAATGTTATGTGGAGAACTCCTAAGAGAGAGGTGTGAACCACCTCTTATATCTATTTAGATGGGCTCACACATGAGTGCCATGTTACACCCATGTGTGGAGCCATATGGGCTACTCTTGATGTAGGAGGAGGGGGTTAATGGGATGATACATGGCTAGGAGGAGCATTCCAAGCAAGTATCTCCATGTTAGTTCTGTGAATTCAGCTGGCACAACATCTTCTCCACCTCGGGACTCGTACTTGGTAGTTTGCAAAAATAGGAGGCTCATCAAAGATGATCCACGATTGCTAGTGGGCATAATTTTGTTGACATTTTCAATGTATGGAAGACCTCGATAACTCTAAAGGTTATGAGTAAGCCAGTGACCAAGGAATACACCTTGGCTTACCTTGTAATACAATTCATCAAAGTCACTATTGAAACTATTGCTTGCATACAAGAGAGGATCTCAATAATCAAAGAGGAAAAAGGTTCCAAGTACTCCTTGGGGGGTCACTCATCCAAGTATTATATTCCCCATAGCTTGCTTAACTGGAAATTTCTTTCCATTAAACTACACTTGGTGACTGAGGAAGAAGAAAGATTAAGCTTGGCCTTATCTTTGGCATGATTTGAGTCTTAAGAGCTTTCTTCTTGGCTTGTGGATCTTGTTTGAAGTGGTTCATTGGACATTTCTTATCCATTTTAGAGTTCTTTCATGCATAGTTTTATTTGCACAAGTCCAAAAATGTAGGTTTCTTGAACATTGCTCAGTTGTGGTGGTGAAAAACCATCACTCATGGGTAGTTCATCGATAATTGTCAACTTGTTTTGCAAGAGTGCATTGAGCCTTGTGTAAGGCTATTTTTGGATTGGTTTTGAGATTTTTCAGCTCACTCATTCTTGTTCATTGCTCATATAGATTGGTTGAGCACACACTATGTATGGCTCTATGGATAATGTATGCTCATGTGGTATGATAGGATGAATACAATTTGAATAATCCTTTGACATGTTAAAGAGCATCATTGTGAGGTTTTTCATGAGCTTGGAGACACCCAAATGTCAGTTCCTCTTTACTGATGTAGGTGCAAGACATACCCTAGCCTCACCATATGGGATTTGTGTTAGTGGAATTATAGGTGCTCAATAAGCCTAGTTGGCTTCTTTGGTTATTTAGGTATATGCAGTGTAGTCATGTAGTTTTATGACACATTGATCAGTTCATGGATAATGGTTTGATGTTTATAATCTCCATTTGTAAAGGAGAATTCACCAAAATTTTCAAAGATTTCCATTTTCATCCACGCATAGCCTAATTTTACTCCCTTATTTGCTTGTTGGTGTGAGCATATGACCTTGCAACATAATCCATTTGAAATTTTCTCATTGGTCATTATTTTTCATTTTATTATTTTTCTAGGAGACTATCAAACTTTTCATGAAATTTAACACTTAGTTATATTTTAAAAGTATTAGTGGTACTTGGTTATTTCTATTTTACTAGTATTAGAGTTAATTATTTCTCACTAGCATCAAAGGGTTCAAACACAACTAATGGGGATCACGATCTAGTGCAAGTGGAGCCAAAAGACCTATAACTTGCGAGAAAAAGAAAACTTTGAGATTTTCAAGTTTGGGGGCTCCAACTTTTCTCTATAAAAGAATAAAATTCATGATGTCTTGATTTAGAGAAGAGGGTGTAAGCTGATTGGTGGCCATATAAAGCAACTTGCTAATATTGATGATGAGGATTGAGAAGATCTTGATCAAATGGCCATGTGTAAAATTTTTTTACACCTTGCAAATAGTGTCTATTTCACTATTCTAGACTATGAGAAATGGAAGGAGGTTTGGAAGAAGGCTTGCAAGAGTTATGGGAAAGAGAATTCTTCCAACAAAGTCTATTTGATGAAGAATCTCTATGAATTTTTCATGGAATAAACATATAGTGTTCCTACTTATTTGAATGATTTTGATGCACTTTTTCCTCAATTCCAAGCTTAGATGACAAAAATTGATGATGAGATGAAAGCAGTTCTCTTGTTATGCACTCTACCACCATCATGGGATAACTTTTGCACACCCATTAGTAACAATGCACCTGGTGGCAAGCTTGTCTACAATGACTTATGCAATGAACTTCTGAGTAAAGATATTCAAAAGAAATCTATTATTGCCACGCATAGTGGAGATGCATATAGTGTCCATGATTCTAACTAAGGAGAGGATTAACCATATGGTAGGATCAAGAACAAAGACAAGAATGGTAAATGTGGTAAGAGTAAAAGCAAATCATGAAAATGGGACATTGGATGTCATCATTGCCATAAGAATGGTATATGAAAAAGGATTGCTATGCTTTGAAGAATGTCAAAGGTAAAGATTTTCATGTATCGGGCATGTTAAATAGTTACTTGTGCCATCTATTTCATCTATGAAGATAGAAGAAATAAATGCTATTTTTGATGACGTTGATGCATTGATACTTGATAGTAATGCTTCTAGTGAGGCTCTTATGATTTATTCCCTTTCATATACATGGTGGCTAGGTTATGGTGCTTCTTTTCATGTAATACCACCTAGAGAGTGGTTCTCTAGTTGTGCAACAAAGTCTCTTGGTATAGTGAGACTTGGTGATTCTTATTACTATGATGTTGTTGGGATTGGGAGATGTGGTTTTGTGATTTGATGATGGTTCATAGATGATGCTACTAGAAAAATTTTGTTTTATCTTATCAAGTCTAAGGATCTTTAAATCAAGGCCAAATATTTTTGGTTTTCACAAAATTTTGTCATCTTTTTCACGTTTAATATGTCAAATCAAGAGACTTTAGAGGTTTAAATCCTATGTCTATAAATACTCACAAAGTTTTTGAGTATCAGCTTACCACTTTTGAGCATTTTGTATTTTGAATACATTCTCTAAGTATTTGGATTCCTCCTTTTTCTTCATGTCAACCTTCCAATTGCATGCCTTCATGTTAGGTCTACAACAAAGAGAGGATTCCTTATGGAAACTTCTTGTTGTTCAAATGAATTATTGTGTGACTATGTTAGCTAGTTGTAGATGTTCACATCAAGTAAATTGTGTTAAAAGGGACAACACAAAAAATTATTCAAAAGATCACATTCTAGGTTTCAAATTAAGGAGACATGATTGGTTTGCAAGAGGTCAACATGGTTATAGTACAAGGGATATAGTGGCTAACAGTCAAATGCATTTTCCATCATACTGGAAGTAACTTTCTATAATGAATCTCTTTTACACAGTTTTCACTTATTATTGTTTCTTAAGAAGTCTATTTTTATGCTTGTTGGAGCTTGAGTTTTGTGGAAGCACATGAACAACAGAAAGAAGAAGAAGAAGCTTGGAGCACAACACACAATATTGAATGTATTACCACTAGAATTTACAAAGATATGTGACCCATTAGGGCTATAGATGTACATACAAGAAGACTGACCAACACCCAAATCAGCCATAAGGCATCTATTCTCAGTGTCACAACTAGAAGTGGTCATAGTAGGTTGCTTCTTGCTCAACCAAGATATGCATGAGCTATCAAGCATGAATTAAAAACCATTGGTGGGCACACAAGTGTCATAATAATGAGTCCAGTCAGAGTAAAGAAAAGCATGTAAATCTGGAGGTAGTGATCCCCCCTTGGGATAAAACAATCCAAGTAGCCAGGCACCACCCAAGTAGCGAAAGATGCGCTTAACCACCTGCCAATGCTTGACACATGGGCAATGCATGAACCTGCTTATCTGTGAGACAAAAAACTAAATATCTAGCTAAGTAATGCATAATAAATCAAGCATCCAACAACCCGCTGATAGAGAACAACATCAAATGCACCTCCACCATCATGAAGACTCAATTGTAAACCTTTCTCCATAGGAGGGGCAATAGGTTTGCAGTCTTCAAGGCCAAAATGTTGATATAATGTGTCAATATATTTTGTTTGACACAAAGGTATTCCGTGATCAACTTGCATAAATTGAACGCCCAAATAATGATGCAAATGCCCCAATTCTAACATATCAAATGAGGCATGTAGATTGGCCTTAAAATCAGCAATATGCTTCTCATGAGGACTATTGAGCAACATGGTGCTTGCTTCAAATCATATAATGCCTTTTCCAACCTACACACTTGGTTTTCACACCCTTTTTGCATAAATCCATGGGGCTAAAAAAGCAAGTCACCATTCAGAAATGCACTTTTAATGTTCAACTAATGTACATTCCAACCATGATGAGCTGCAAGTGCACAAATGCTAGAAACAGTAGTCATTCGGCATGTAGGAGAAAAGGTCTCATCAAAATAAATGCCTCTTTTTTTTAGCATAACCCTTTGCAACAAGCCTAGCCTTATACCTGTTAATTGTTCCATCAGGCTTACACTTCAGCTTGTATACCCATTTAGTGCCAATGGCCTTCTCGCTAGGAGGCAAGTCACATAAAGACCAAGTACGATTTTTCATAATAGCATCATATTTGGATTGCATAACAGCCATCCAATTTTCAAATTTTTGTGCTTCATCAAACAAAATAGGCTCATTCTCATCATAGAGACTAGAGGTAGCCATAGCAAAGCAATTTGATGTCAAAGAAGCATTATGAGAGCCTGAAGGAGTACAATATGATAGAGGTGCATCTAATTTTCTATCTTGCAAAGTCTACACTAGCCATTTAGGCATAGTTTTTGCCTCCTCTATATCATTTCTCTCAGTCAACAAGTGCATCATGTAAATCTGCATCATCACATGAAACCTGTAAAGGCTAAAAAATGCCTCATTTGGACCAACACTAGACTTTCCACCTATAAAGAGGCAGCAAGGTGTCATACATGTCTATGGAGCTTACTAATGTCTCCTTCATACATGAAATTAATTGCTGAAATAGCATCTTCCACAAAAACAACATCACGTTTAACCAAAATGCATTAAGTCAGTGGATGATATAGACGATAGCCTTTGCTTTCAGAACTATACCCAACAAAAATACATTTCACTGCTTTATCATCGAATTTCCTGTGTTGTTGTTCATGCACTAATCCATATGCTAGATAGAAAAAACACACAAAGTGAGCAACAGATGGCTTGAGACTAGGCCAAGCCTCATATGGAGTGATAGAGTGCAATGCTTTATTGGGAGACATGTTAAGTACATATGCTACACACATAACAGCCTCAAGCTAGAAACTATGTGGTAAAGCTTGACTCTTGACCATACACCTCACCATCTCCATGAGTGATCTCTTCTTTCATTCATCAACTCCATTCCATTAAGGTATATACGGCACTGTACACTGATGTTTATCCCACCTTCAACTAGAAATGCATTAGAATCAGAAGACATATATTCCCCCCCTCAATCCAAACAGAGGATGCCCATTTTACATATTGACAAATTTTCAAGCAAAACCAGAAACTGTTCGAAGCACATAAACACTTTAGAATTTTCTTTCAATGGATATAGCCATGCATGCCTAGAAAAATCATCAATAAAATTCACGAAGTAAAGATAGTTTCCAAAAGAGGGTGTCTGCATAGGACCACAAACATCATTGTGAACAAGTTGCAATTTTTGAGTAGCTCAAAATGAACCATCTTTTGGGAAGAAGGAACCCTGAATTTTGCCCAAAATATAGCCTTCACAGACATTTTTACTAGGTGCCTCGAGTTTGGATAGAGAGGACACCATTTGAGGTTTCTACATGCATAGAAAACTAGCAAAGTTCATATGCCCAAAGTGTGTGTGCTAGAGTTTCGCATCTTATAAAGCCTGAGAATCATATATTGCACATGCTAAATCATTCATAGATTTTTCATATTCTATGAGCTTATGTAGTCCACAACATAAAATTCCAGAAGCAATAATGACATCACCATTTGACACATCATGAACTATACATCTTTTATCAATAAATTTCACAACCAAGCCAATCTTGGCTAAAGCTAAAACTGAAAACAAATCCTTCTTGATCCCTAGCATAAATAAAGCATCCAACAATGTAAAAGAACTACCATGAGTAGTAGTCAGAATGATCTTACAAACTCCCATGATAAGATAAGAGGCATTTTTGGTGCATGTGACACTATTCCATGTACGGCCAGGTTGAGTGAAGTGAAGAAATTGTGCTGCTAAGTCTACTATTCCATGTGACACTATTCCAAACAACTATGTCCACTGCAGACATACACTATTCATGAGAAGATGTCTCATAACTACAAACAGTGGTAAATGCCCATTCTTCATTCTGCACAAGATTAGCAAACTCTGTTTTGGGTGGAAAGACCTCTACAACAACCATTCTAGCCTCTTTCTTCCTTTCCTCTTTAGCAACCAACTTTGGACAACTCTTTATTGTTGCGAACATTTGTTTTATGTAGGGTACAAGTTTCAAATTATGTAAATACCTTTGGGAAGTCTTCAAATACTTCAAGAGGGCTCATATTATTCATAAAATGTAGCAAAAATACCACGTGAGTTCTAGAACATGGTGAGTCAAATTAGTGAGTCACAAGGGAGCTTCAGTGGTGTCCTAGTGGAAGGTCGATGTGGCTAGTTCTCAAAGTCCATCAATACTTTGCTTATTTGAGCACTTGAGTCATGTAATACCTCCATCCAAGTGTCTACCACGAATTTAGATGTATTAGGAAGGTTTTAGATTAGTTTCCCATGCTATAAAAAGAGGAGAAAAGTCGTGATCTTGTGGGATGTCCAAGAGAGTCATATGTGTATCTCTACACTGCTGTAATTTTGTATGCAGAGATTGCAGAGCTTGTATCTCCCTCATTATATATCCAAATTACATGTTTGATAGCTCATTGAAAAGCTCTTACTGTCTACTTTCTTCCTGTAAATTTTCATAATCATTGGATTTGTGAGCTGAGAGAAATACGCTCTGCAAGTAGTGTGTGTTCTCTGTTTTTTATCCCTGCTGAAGGTCTCCATTAAACGTCAAACTTGCAGAGGTCATATCTCCTTGTGTATGTATCCAAATCATGTGTTCTTTGGCTTGTTAGAAAGCTCTTTTAAGTCTACTTGTATTCTGGAAAGTTTCAAAGTCATTGGAGTTGTGAGTTAAGAGCAGTAGTCTCTGCAAGTGATGTGTGTCCTCAGGTTCATCTCTGTTTCAAGGTCTCCATTAAAGCTGCATATTGCAGAGGTCATAGCTCATTGTGTATTTATCCATTTGAGGTGTTCTATATCTTGTTGGAAAGCTCTTAGAGTCTAGTTTATGTGTGTGAAACAGTTTTGGAAAATTCCAAGTGAGTAAAGAGAAATTTGCTCTGCAAGAAAATTGGTCTGTGCATACAAGTTTGTGAAAAAGTCAACTAGGTCCTATTGGGTTTCACCTACTTCTAGCTGTACTTTGGAGATCAATAAACTCCAACATTGGTATCAGAGCAAGTACTTGGAGGCTTGGAGAAGGTTATCATACCTTGACGAACAATTTGAAGCTATCAAAGAAGCAGTTCATCATCAACACTACACAAAGGTAGAAGAAGATTGCAAGGAGGCATCTGAAGCAACATCCAAGCAAAGAAAGGTGCACATACCTCATTTACAAGGTAAATATTATATTTCTTCTCATCACACACATTGGAAAGGAGGCTTAAAGGAGGAAGCTTAGCATTTGTATTATGGGAGACCAACATGCACAAATAGAGAAGCTTGATAAGACCAATTATCAAGCATGGAAGTTTAGAATCACAGCATACTTGCAAGGTAGAGGCTTGTATGGTTTGATTGACGGCACAGATATCAAACCCACATTACCAGAGGACCCAAATCAGCAACAATTGAGGGAGTTTAGACTTTGGAATGAGAGAGACAAAAGGGTTATATTCATTTTATCACAAAATATTCAAGATTCAATGGTAGGACACATACAAGATCTAGACACAAGTAGAGATGTTTGGCTTGCATTGGAAAGGTTGTATGCTACAGGTACAAGAGCAAGGAAGATTCAACTCAAAAATGAGTTGAATAACATAAAGAAAGATACAAGGACATCGGTCAATGATTACATATTGGAAGTTAAAGAGATTGCAGATCAACTAGGATCAATTCAAGCTCATGTGGAGGACGACGACTTGGTTGCACATACTCTCAACGGACTCAAAGATGATGAGAGATGGAAACCCTTCATTACTTCAGTTTATGTCAGAGGAGAATTACCAGATTTTGATCAACTTATTGCCCTCATGGTCACGGAGGAGATGAATCTAAATGGTTCTACTTCAAATCAAAAAGGATCTCAAGGACAAGCTCTTTATGTAGGATCATCAAGAGGTGGAAACAGAGGTGGAAGAGGTTCAAATAGAGGTCGAGGAAGAAGGAGCGATGATCAAAGGACTTCAAGTGGCTTCTTCAACACAAGAGGAAGAGGAAGATCAAGCGCTAGAGGTACGAGAGGCTACTACAACTACAACCAAAGACAAAGGAGTGAAGATAATAAGAACAATTGCTATATATGTGGAAGGTATGGACACTATGCCAAAGATTGTTATCAAAATGAAAATAATCAAGGTGGTAATCGAAGAGGAGGCTATTCAAGAAGAGGTAAACAACAAGGAAATTATGCAGTTGAAGGTAAAAGTGATGATTATGATTCTCTTCTTATGATGAATGTAGAAACTAAGATGAATTGCAATGGCGATGTATGGTATGTAGATAGTGGTTGTTCTAATCACATGTCTCATGATGCTTCATGGTTTTCTAATATGCATAATCCGTCATGTAAAGGTCATGTTGAAACAGGAGATGATACAACACATAAGATTATGCAGGTTGGAGATGTTGTTATGCAGGATAAGAGCAAGACAAATTGCTTGAAGGATGTACTTTATGTGCCAACGATCACTAAGAATTTGATGTCGGTTGGTCAAATGGTAGAAAAAGGTCTACAAGTGAGATTTAATCATGCAGGTTGCTTCATTGAGGATCCAAAGCAAAGGAGGTTAATTGCTAGAGGTCAAAAACAAGGTAGATTGTTTACATTCAAGGTAAACCCAAATCATACAAACTATTTCTCTTATGGTATGCATCGAATAGCAGAGCTTGATCTATGGCACAAAAGGATTGGACACATGAATGTACACAGGTTAAAGGAGCTATCAAAGAAGAGGATTGTTGAAGGATTACCTGATCTTACTAAGCAACATATGGTGCATCTTTGTGAATCATGTCAAATGGGTAAGCAGAGTAGACAACCTTTCAAGCATTCAAGCTATGTAAGTGATGGTTTGATAGATCTCATACACACAGATGTGTGGGGACCTACTAAAGAGGCATCCTTGGTTGGTAATAAGTATTATGTATCATTCATTGACGATCATAGTAGAATGACATTTGTGTATTTTATTAAACATAAGAGTGAGGTCTTTGATTGTTTCAAGAAGTTCAAATCATATGTCGAAAAGCAAACAGGAAGGTATATTAAGAAGCTAAGATCCGATGGAGGAGGAGAGTATTTCTCTCAAGCTTTTACTGATTTTTTGTATGATGAAGGTATCAAAAGAGAAGTTACATGCAGGTATACTCCACAACAAAATGGAGTCGCAGAAAGAAGAAACAGAATCATAGCAGAAGCATCTAGAAGCATGCTTAATGATATGTGTTTGCCTAATTATTTTTGGGCTGAAGCTGTTAGCACAAGTGTTTACATTATGAATAGAGTTCCGACTGTTGGAGTTCATCATTTGACACCATATGAGGTATGGCATGGAAGGAAACCAAGTGTAAGTCATTTGAAAGTATTTGGCTGTGTATGTTATGTACATGTACCTAGTGAGGTGAGATCTAAACTTGATGCGAAATCAGAAAAATGTATATTTATTGGTTATGCAGATACTCAAAGAGGATATAGATGCTATAATCCTCATACCAATAAGGTTGTTGTGTCAAGAGATGTAAACTTTGATGAATCACTTTCATGGTATGCAGATAAGAATTGTTTGCAGGTCATGGATGAAAATGAAGAAGGTGTGGTTGAAGGAGATGAATGCATAGTTCAGCCATCAGGAAGTTTAAATGATGAAAGGAGTGGTTTAGATGAAGAAAGAGGATCACCTTTCAATGGAAGATTAAGGCAAGAGTCACCTCCAAGTGTTAAAAGTAAAGGTAAACTCAAACTTGTTGAAGTTAATGATGAAGGAGAGGAAATTAGTGATGTATGTGAGTATGGAGAATCATCAAAGGTTCCTAATAAGAAAGGAAGAGCATCTACATTGGAGGTAAGAAGAACTTCAAGAGTAAGTAAGCAACCTCAAAGGTATACTTATGAATCTTTCATGAATACTCATTATGCTTTTATGACAAAAGTTGAGCAGGAAAATGAACCCACATGTTATGATGAGGCCAAAGGAGATGAAAAGTGGGAGAAAGCAATGAGAGAAGAAATGGAAGCACTACAGGATAACAAGACTTGGAATTTAGTTCCAAGTACACCAAAGCAAAAGGTAATTGGTTGCAAGTGGGTTTTTAATATTAAAAGAAATAATGATGGTAGTGTGTCTAGATATAAGGCTAGACTTGTAGCAAAAGGATATAATCAAACTCAAGGTGTGGACTATGAGGAAACATTTAGTCCAGTAGCAAATATGGCAACGGTGAGAACTTTGTTGGCTTTAGCTGCAAGTAAAAGATGGAATATATATCAACTCGATATAAAGAATGCCTTTCTTAATGGTGAGTTAAATGAAGAAGTGTATATGTCACAACCAGATGGTTATGTGGATGCAAAATGTCCTAATCATGTATGCAGGTTAAAGAAGGCATTGTATGTTCTTAAGCAGGCACCAAGGGCATGGAATGCAAGGTTGGTAAAGTATCTTATGCTGCAAGGATACACAGCGAGTCATGCTGATCCTTCACTTTATGTAAAACATGTAGATGGCATGTGTGTCTATGTATGCATTTATGTGGATGACTTGTTGATTACAGGGAATGATGCAAAAACAATTGATGAGATAAAAGGTAATTTGGGAAAGGAATTTAAAATTTCAGATCTTGGTTTGCTCAGATACTTTCTTGGGATTGCAATTGTGCATAGCGATGAAGGTATGTGGTTGATACAAAGAAAGTATATATGTGATATGCTGAAAAGGTTTGGTATGCAGGAATGTAAATTTGTTTCTACTCCAATGGAATGTAATGTAAAGCTAAGCGCAAAGGAAGGTGATGAGTTGCATGATATGAATGTATATAGATCCATGGTAGGATCTTTGATTTATGCAACAAAAACTAGACCTGATATATGTTATGCAGTGGGAGTATTGTCACAGTTTATGCATGAACCTAGAGTACCTCATATGCATGCAGCGAAAAGAGTGCTTAGGTATTTGAAAGGTACCATGAACGAAGGATTATTTTATAGTCATGATGCTGATCTAACTCTTAAAGTCTTTAGTGATGCAGATTGGGCTGGAAGCAAAGATGACAGAAGATCCACAAGTGGATATGTGGTAATAGCAGGAAACAAGACATTAACATGGAGTTCAAAGAAACAACCTACAGTTGCTTTATCTTCTACAGAAGCTGAGTATAGAGGTTTAGCATTGGCTACTACTGAGGTTATGTGGTTTAAAAAGTTGTTTCATGACTTGAATGTGCAGGTTGATGTACCACTGATATATGGGGATAACTTGAGCAGCATTCATATGACCTCAAATCCTATTTTTCATGCTAGAACAAAGCATATAGAGGTTCACTATCATTATGTTCGAGAGAAGGCCATGAACAATGAAGTGCAGGTTTCTTTTGTTGGAACAAAGGATCAAGTTGCAGATATCTTCACCAAATCCTTGGATGGACCAAAGCTTCAAAGATTCAACTATATTCTTGGCATGAACGAAATACCCTTTGAAACTTGAGGGGGAGAATGTTGCGAACATTTGTTTTATGTAGGGTACAAATTTCAAATTATGTAAATACCTTTGGGAAGTCTTCAAATACTTCAAGAAGGCTCATATTATTCATAAAATGTAGCAAAAATACCACGTGAGTTCTAGAACATGGTGAGTCAAATTAGTGAGTCACAAGGGAGCTTCAGTGGTGTCCTAGTGGAAGGTCGATGTGGCTAGTTCTCAAAGTCCATCAATACTTTGCTTATTTGAGCACTTGAGTCATGTAATACCTCCATCAAAGTGTCTACCACGAATTTAGATGTATTAGGAAGGTTTTAGATTAGTTTTCCATGCTATAAAAAGAGGAGAAAAGTCGTGATCTTGTGGGATGTCCAAGAGAGTCATATGTGTATCTCTACACTGCTGTAGTTTTGTATGCAGAGATTGCAGAGCTTGTATCTCCCTCATTATATATCCAAATTACATATTTGATAGCTCATTGGAAAGTTCTTACTGTCTACTTTCTTCCTGTAAATTTTCATAATCATTGGATTTGTGAGCTGAGAGAAATACTCTCTGCAAGTAGTGTGTGTTCTCTGTTTTTTATCCCTGCTGAAGGTCTCCATTAAACCTCAAACTTGCAGAGGTCATATCTCCTTGTGTATGTATCCAAATCATGTGTTCTTTGACTTGTTAGAAAGCTCTTTAAGTCTAATTCTATTCTGGAAAGTTTCAAAGTCATTGGAGTTGTGAGTTAAGAGCAGTAGTCTCTGCAAGTGATGTGTGTCCTCAGGTTCATCTCTGTTTCAAGGTCTCCATTAAAGCTGCATATTGCAGAGGTCATAGCTCATTGTGTATTTATCCATTTGAGGTGTTGTATATCTTGTTGGAAAGCTCTTAGAGTCTAGTTTATGTGTGTGAAACAGTTTTGGAAAAATCCAAGTGAGTAAAGAGCAATTTGCTCTGCAAGAAAATTGGTCTGTGCATACAAGTTTGTGAAAAAGTCAACTAGGTCCTGTTGGGTTTCACCTACTTCTAGCTGTACTTTGGAGATCAATAAACTCCAAGATTTATGACATGATCATTTCCTTTACAACATTTGCAAAATAATTTATGCTTTTTTGTTTTCTTCTCATCCTTGTCATCCTTCTTTGATTGTGCAAATTAGCATATTGAGCTCCATTTACCTTTGTCCTTTTGACTAGCTAGGAAAGCTTGATTTGTAACACACATAATGGACTTGTTCTGCCTAGACTGATCTTCCTGCGATAGAATAGAGATTCAATCCTCAAATGTTAACGGATTTGGATTGCCTTTCATCATCAATCGAAGAGTAGAAGAAAAACTTTGATATGAATATGGAAGACCATTGAGAAAACTCTACACAAGTGAACTATTAGGCAACACTTCATCAAGAGAAATCAACTACTCCTTCAAATCTTTGATCTTTATCAAAAAGCTGTCCATGCAATCTCCTTCATTCATGTGCTCACTCTCCAACTGTTTTTGAAGGTAAGCAACACAAGCCTCATTCCTTTTCTAGTACAAAGTGGTTAATTTATCCCAAGCATCCTTTGCTATTTTGTAGGAGAGAAGGTGGGGAATAATGACATGAGGCTATCAATGCATGTGTCTTAGCATCTCTATCATCCCAAGGAAGCCTCAATGTTGTCTACATCACCTTCAGCAACCATGCTTGCAGGTGTAATATGACCTTTTTCAACACCCTACATAGTATTCCACAATCCGGACACATCATATAAGCCCATTATGGGTAATTGGTACCATCCAACTTATCCTCAATAGACAACATACAAAATACATCACTACTTTCAGCCATGGGCACTGACTAAAATACCCTGATGTAGAAAAATGAATGTATCTCAAGAAGTTGAGCAGAGCTACCCTGTTGCATTCATGTAAACCCGTAGCAAACTTTGAGATGCTTATACTTGTGAACCAAAACCTATATATATTTGTAGCTCAGTGATGAGTAGCACCTCCGTTAATGTCAATTCAGGAAGACATGAGGATGGTATGAAGACTTCGAGAAAGTGATGGCACAAGCGTGTGAGTGAGAAGCACACAAGCATGCACACACATACACACACACGCACACAAGGCAAGAACAAAGAGCGAAACAATGGAGTTCTTTAGATTACTCAAAAAGTCTCATGTACAAGCTCAAATCACTAACAAGCTAACCTCCAAAATGAGCTCTCTAGCTCTTTTTGTAGTTTTTTACTAGCTTTGGTCCTGTCCAGACCTAGTGTCCGGCCTAGTAAAAAACTAGGTTCTAAGGCTATTTTGGAGGCTCAAACGAGATCTAAAAATTATGAGAGTTGTTACATAAATACTAGTACTACTCCTCAAGCTCGAGGACTCCTCGGCTTGCATAAAATGGAGTAGGAATAATAAAAAATGGTATTTACAATGGTGTGAAGTGACTAAGATCACTATTTGGGAAATATTGCTTCATGAAAAATTGTAGGGCCTATTTGTCATATCTGTGTTAACTGCTTTGCCTAATTGGTCCTTCTCTTTGCTTTAACTCTTTTCGTTGGCTTCCTTGTCTCGTCAGTCCTTGAGTGCCCTGACTACTACCAACACTGCCCCCTCTCTCATGTCTGTCGTCTCTGACAGACCCTTGTTGAGCTAACTGTTTGACGTAGTGTTCCACGACATCTGTGGCCAAGTGATGCTCTACTAACCTCAGTCCTTTGGTCAAATTTGTGAGTACGGCATCCCAATCAACTCTCCCAAGTACCTCCGGATGTGGCATGCATAGCTTATCTGAGTGTAGAGCCTGTTCCATAGCAAATAAATGTAACAAATGAGATAGTTTGGGTATGAATATTTCTGAGTGATACTCCCAGAAACTTGTGATAAACATTTCTTCAAATGTTTGTTTGAAGCATGCTGGGAGATATTTGATACAAGCGTGCCACACATACACAACATTGAAGGATGGGGTGGTGCTCATATCATAGACTAGGTTGTGGTTGCCTTCATTGAAACCTAGGGCCGAAAGTTGAGGTTCTTTGACATTTTTGAAGGTCTGGAATGTGACCAGCATGAGTTCGAATATTTTGAGGCACATATGTGCCATGATGTCTAGTACATTCTTAAATCTAATGCCCCAATGTCAAATTGTTGAAATCATATATGCTACCATTGGTGGGCCACCAGCCGGTGCCAAATATACATAGTTTAGCCATTTTTCACATCCTTTCATGGTCTTCACTATTTTAGTGAACTCAGGCCATGATCTTTGTTGAAAAACAGGGCAATAGTAGGGGTTATACTTAATGTATAAGGGCATATTGTTCCATGTCCACACCATTTCGGGGTAGGTTTCGAGTAAGTGTATTCTCCATGTAGGTTGAAATATATTGCCCTATGCAACACTTTCAGGAATTTTGTTTGGGCCAAATTGTGTTGCAGAGGTTGGCTCTTTTGTGGTGCGATGTTTTATCTCAACATTATAATCTGCCAACAATACACAAAATGGTACATACAAATCATCGGACGTGCCAATCCATCGATGATGAGATAGGTTTTTTAAGTAATCCAATTTGATGACAACTTCTTCTAGTCGAGACATGGATTGTATCTGCACTACTACTTTATCATCATGAGTTGGGCCTACCTTTTCCAGTCTTTGCATCCATTCTAGAGCTTCAATCTCAAATGTATCAATTCCTTCCTCTGTTTGTTTGCCTCCAGGTGTAGGCATGGGTTCAAAAGGGTCCTCCAATGTCTCTTCTACTTCAATTGGAACTAGTTCTTTGGGCTCCGGCTCCACTAGGGGAGAAGGTTGACGTTCATATTGGAGAAGTTTATTTTGCAAATCTGTCAGTTGTGCTCTCAATTCTATTACCTCTTTGGATGTGTCATCTGTAATTGTTGCTTCTTTCGGTTGCTCTCGTTGATTGACCAATTGCTTCTGTAGGTCATCATGCTCTTTTTCTAAGGCATCATATGCCTCTAGTAGGTCAGCATGAGTGTCCAATATGATCTACATGTTTGCTGACGGGATGGCTTTGAAGCACTCCGGATTGATCTCTTTTTGTGATCCTTCCATCACTACTTCTAGATTTTCTTCATTTTGTCATTGCAACCTTTTATTTTCTTCTAGTGCTGCTGACATGTGTTTCCTTAGTAGGGCAAGGTTACGATGGATTTTGAGGTACTCTACTTGTTGGATGCGTAGCATTTCCTCGAGGTGTTGTTGTGCATGTGAATCTGGTTGGCGTGGATTGGCCATCAATTCCTCATATTGTCTCTACAAAGTATCATAATCTTGTTGTAGTAGCCGCTTGTCCTTGTCCATGTTTGTAAGTCGCTCTTGTAGTGTGTCATGGACTCTGAACAGGTTCGTATGTTGAGCATCTAAATGCTGGTAGCTTTACTGTAACTGAGACACACATTGATATAAAGTATTGAATACATTATTTACAGGGGTGGATGCTGGGAAAGAGTGGAATGCAGGGGGATAGGGAGGAGGGAATGGGGTGGTGAATGATGTTGTGAGAAGTGGTGATGTTGGTGGCGGGGGGAATGGGAGATTTTGGGAATATGGGAGGAGGGGGAGATGCAGATGTGGGTGATATGTCCATGTGGTCATGTGTGGATGTGGATGTGGGAATTACCATAAACATGGGGATGGTAGGTGTGGTTATGGTAATGAAGGTGTACAATGGTGTGTGTAATTGTACATGTGGGCCACCAAGAAGTGTGACAGGAGGAATGGGAATTTCAGTGACTATAGTTAGAATTACATTGTCCGTGGTGGCAGTTACAACAGTGGTGCTGTCACATTGTGAGGGTTGTGACGGTTGACCCACATTGTGTACTTCACTAAGGGAAGTGGAGAACCTGACAATAGTGGTGACAGTGGTGGTATGAGGTGAGGGGAGTAGAGTTGGAGGGGAAGGTGGTAGAGGTGGTGATGGGGGTGCACTTGAGGCGTGGACTTCGTCAGTGTGTTGAATGGAGTGTGTTGTGGTGGTGGTTGTGGAGGTGGTTCCATGTGGTTTTGATTCTATAATGTGTATCTGCTTCCCTGATCTTGGAGGGTGTCTCCCGTGTCTTCGCTCAAATCTCTGCGAGTGTGCGAGGGAAGTGTGCACAATCTCTAGTACCCCCAATGCATCAACAATCATGTCAAGGGTAGCCCTGTATTGATCATCCACACCTTCTTCTTCAAGTATCTGGTTCATTAAGGCCTTTCCTATTGCGAAGGATAGTTTGTGTTGTTCCTGAACCATGTTTATAGTATCATATAGTCTTTCTAATTGCTTCGTATAGGTTGGGCCTCCCACAAGTTCAGTATAATGTGTTGCTCATATTCATGCTCCCCTTCGTCGGATGGTCCTTCCTCTTCCTCTTCTTCAATCTCATCTTCATCTTCCTCTACTTCGACAATCTCTAGTTGACTTTGGTCAAGCCGGTCCATGACAGTTTGTTGCCCACTTAATTGCTCTATTCCAATTTCCAAGTTAGTTGCATTGATTATCCTTGCTACCTCCTCATCAGTTAAATCCTCAAGCGTGAAGCCATGAGGAAACTCTAAATCTATGGGTATCGATGGGAATATCAGATTATGCCCTTTTGCACTCTGCCTTGGTAATCTGATGGTGAAGGGTTGCACTCGCCTTTAGGGTGGCAGAGTAATGTCCGGTGTCAATGTAGCACATCAAGCCTATGCACATGGCATCTGAAGCGCTCCCCTCATTTTCTTTGATGGAGGCCCTATGGCTAATATTCTTTGTTGAAATTCTTGCACCCTAGTCCAAACAAGTGCCCTTTGAATTGGCACATCATATGCCAAGCACCGATAAACAATTCTAGTAAGTGCACAACATCCATAGAGCACTGACTTCTGCTTCTTGTACCAATGTTGATGTGCAAGATGTATTTGGTTGATGATCCAATGTGGCATATTGATGGTCAAATTCAGCGTGTCGGCTAAGTATAAACTAAACCAAATCTTCTTGGGCGGCATCATAAATCTTTCTTGGGTAGGGAATGTGAAGTGCTGCATGCACATTCGGAGGTGGATGGCAATAGTTGGGGTCATAACCACCATATCCTTTAGCTTAATTAGGTTCCTATTCTTCATGTTGTCTGGGATCATTGTCTCCTTCTCCATAGGGATGTGCATATCTCTCATTTCTAGAGATTCCCTTACCAAATTTTTGGTCAATTTAAAGCACTTCAATTCATTTCATTGTGTAAGAGAAGGTAGTACAAAGGTGCTCGTCCCCTTTTTGTCTTTGTTGGGAGTGAGTGTGCTAATTAGGTATGAACACCTCAGGAAGTCCAGCTTTGGTAACTGAGCTTTGAAGTAATCATCCAATCCATCTTTCTTCCATATTGGTTGCAATCCATCAATGTTTTGAAGCTTTTCAAACTCTCTGTAAAAAAATGATACCGGCCCCACCATCCGTTTAACTCTATCTCAGCCTCCCATAAATAGGTGCCCTCTCCAAGGGGTCCTGCAGCTACACTGAACCAATGGGAGTTCTTTCTAACTGGCGATGTATGCCCTTGGGGAGGATTTTGAATCGGTATGACATGTATTGATCTTAACGCTTGTGGTCGTTCCTTCAACTCCTCCTGAATAGGGAGACTTTCAATGTCTACTATCTGAGGACTGGTGCCTGCCTGGGAGCTCGTTCTTGCCGCCTCTCCCATGTTTGAGGAACTGGGTCGCCTGTTCTGTGAGAATATACAAATGAATGTTAACATTGCAATGGACATAAAGTGATCATGTGTCCCTGTTACAACATTAACATGATGAACTGTGATGTAGTTAGTCGGTTAGTTAGTGCTTGCATGGTTGTGAGTGTGGAGTGTGGTTAGCAGATGCAAAGTTCCTATGTGCTAATTGGGGTGGTGGGGTGCACTGTGAATACAGTTAGTAGGCGGATGTGGCTTTAAAATGGGATTAGGTGCTTTATTACAAGGTTTGGTTGCCAAACACTGTGGATGGCTTTCTCTTTTGATTTTGTGGAGACTCTCGAGGGCTTTTTAAGGATGTCTTCTTGGAAATGAGGCTTTTTAGGGACCCATTTACAAGTGATTCTGCTCGTGCTCATGGATGAATATGTGTTTGTGCATGTCAAATAAGAGTGGGTATCAGCTATCCGAGTGAGTGAATCATGCCATACATGGTGTGATTTATGTGTGGCTATTTGAGCCCGCAAGCAAGCCTTAGGCACCCAAATTTTTCTTGATTGTGGGTCAACCTTCATTGACTTCTTGGGTACCCAGATAGATTTTACTTTTGTAGAAGAATTTTTGAAAGACTTCTTATTAGTGTCCTGTCGTTGATCACTAGTATGATGTTGAGTCAGTGGTTGTAACTTGACCGCAACATTATGCTCACCTTTCCGTACCCATACTTGTTGCGATGGCTGAGATGCCTTGCTTTGTACTTTCCTTTGGCTTCGGGCATAGGTCATCTGCTTCTTCTGTGTTTGGTACTCCTTTGTTTGCCATGTCTCTACTACTTTTGGAAAAGAAGGGAGTTCCATCATATCCTTGACTTCTTTGTTGAGAAAATCATCCCTCTTCATTACATAGTTTTGGACAAGAATAGCATCATCATCTTCATGTGTATTCCTGGAAGGACCAGGAGTTGGTGCCTTTCCTAGTTCCTTGAGTGCTTCATTTTCTAACTTGACTATAATGCGATTCTGATTTACCCAGACATGAAGAAGTCCACATCTTAGGTTTAGGTTGATTACATGATCATAGATCCAGTCTTGAACCAAGACAAGAGGCTCAGTGAGGTCCTCGTCTTGACACACTAGCACCTTAACTGTCATAAGAACATCTTGGATGTGGAGGGGAAGTTCCACCTCACCCATGCAAGGGGTTTCCACACCTCCCAATCCTATGAGGTATGCTTCTATAGGATTGACACTTAAGTTCAATTCTTGACAGCAAGAAAATTTAACAGCACTAGTGGTTGCACCTGAGTCAATCAAAGCCGTGCAGTTCTTGCACTATTTCCTTATCCTACCTCTAAGGTCACAAAAGGACGTCGGTCAATTATTTTATGGGAACTTACACCTGAGACTTCACACATAGCCATATGATACCCTAGAGCTGCATAGGCATATGTTCTATGTTGATCTCTACCTTCTCTCCTCATTTTCATTCTTTGGATGCATTCCAAGGCTTCTCCCTGTGCTTCTTCTCGAATTTGCTTTTCATCTTCCTTATGTTTCTTGGCAGTGTTGAGTCGATTGAGCATTTCCTCAATGAGGGGTTCTTGATATAGTTTGACTCTGCATCCGCTAAGGTAACTAGGGAGAACATCACCTTCTAGTGTAGCTAATTGAACTGCTCCACTAGTTGAGATCCTATTTACGGTCATAGGTCCATAGCCATGCTTCTCTAGCTTTCTTGCATGTTGTTTCAGGGTATACATGAAAACTAAGTCTCTGGCCTTCAAACCTTTATCCATAACATGGGCATCAAAGTACGCCTTTTGTCTTTTGTTAGCTGTGTATATCCCTGTGGCAGCTCTCAGTCTTGTTTCACCTAGCCATTCAAGATCAAAGATCCTAGAAGATATTTCATGCCCTATCCACTCATGCTCTTGAGATACTTTCAATGTAGGTATCAAGAAGTTCAATGGTAGCACTGCATTTTGGCCAAACACCATCTGAAAGGGTGTGGCTTGGAGTACCGTTTTATAGGCAACTCGGTATGCCCAAATAACATGGTGTAGTTGTTTGTCCCAATCAGAGCATTTATTATTCACTAATTTGGTCAGTACATTGCATAGAATTTTATTGGTGCTTTCGGCTTGCCCATTAGCTTGTGGATGATAGGGGCAGACTTCTTGTGTACTACCAAGAACTCTTGGAGAAGATTTTCAATGACTTCATTCAAGAAGTGAGTGCCTCTATCACTTACTAGCTCTATAGGTAGCCCATATCTAGTGAACATGTTCTCAAATAAGAACTTAGCTATCGTTTGAGCATGGTTCTTTGTTGTGGCTTTCACTTCTACCCATTTAGTCAGATAATCAGTGGCAACAATGATATACTCCACATGGGAACTGTTACCTGGGGGTTAATCAGATCGACAAAGTCTATTCCCCACTTAGAGAATGCATGTCCACCCATCATAGGTCTTAGTGGCATCTCATCTTTGTGAATAGGATAAAAAGTTCGCTGGCAAACGTCACACCACTTCACATAGGCACGTGCATCCATGTGAAGGGTCGGCCACCATAAGCCTGCAAATAGGATTGCCTTAATCACATGATCTAGTCCAAAGTGTCCTCCTGCTACACCTTGGTGAGTAGTTTCCAAGGCCTTAAGATATTCACTCTCATGGACACATAATCTCATATATCCCTCTTTTCCACGCTTGTATAGATTATCACCAATGAGTGCATAATCTAGGGATTCTTGTTCTAAACTTCTTTGCCTAGCTAGGGTCATATCTTGAGGGAATGTTTTCGTACTTAGGAAGGCTACCAATGGTTCACTCCAATCTAGTATTAGAGACATTTGGTACAATGTAGTGTGCTCCACAGGTGGTCTAGTAGGACAGACTGGGCATTCCTTACACAACTTATGGACATCTGCTTCCATAGTAGGCCAGTGCACTCCGAGTCTCCTTAGTGTTTGTAGAGTTCTTTGCCTTGAGTGCACCCACATGTGCTAATTGCAACCATTTTGTGTACTCCTCCTCTTCCACACAACAAGGTAATATCCCTTGGTCTGTATGCTTGTACATACTCCCTGCCATGATGTGTACTTTTGAGCTTTTACTAACTCCCTATCTTGAGTGTTTATTATTGGGTGGTTAGGCATGTATGTCAATACTGGCACTAATGTCTTGGCCCATTGAGGTACAACTTCCAAATTAAACAAGTAAGCATCAAGAAGATCATCTAATACTCCTTGTGGGGCCTCTCCAGATGTGAGCCTCGAGAGATGATCTACTCTCAAGTGATTTTGCCTTTCCTCAACACTACCTCAAAGTCATATTCCATTAGTAAGAGGAACCATCTTACTAATCTACATGTATTGCATGGCTTGTTTACCAAGTACAACAGTGGTTGATGATCAGTAAAAAATTTAAACTTCTTTGCAAGGAAATAGTGTCTAAACTCTTTAACTGCATATACCATGCTTAATCCTTCTCGTTCGGTGGTGGTATAGTTTCGTTCAATTGCATTCAACTGTCTAGTAGCATAGGCAATAGGAAGATCCATATTACCTTTGCTAGTAGGTTGTGCAAGTACACATCCAATGGCATAATTGGATGCATCCACGTGAACATGAAAGGGTTTATTCCAATCTAGTGTAGTCAAGATTGGTGCTAAACATAATCATCATTTAAGCTCGTTGAAAGAGTTCTCACATTCTTCAGTCCACTCAAAGTTAGTCAAGAGGTTGTATAGGGGCTTTGCAATGATGGCATACATGTGAATGAATCGGCGATAGTAGCCACAATGCCCCATGAAAGCTTGTACTTCCTTGACATTCCTTGGTCTAGGTAGCTCTGGAATAGCTCACACTTTCTCCTCATCTGTGGATATGTCATTCTTTGACACTATGTGTCCTAGAATCTTGCCTTGCCTGACCATGAAAACACACTTTTCTGGATTCAAGAAGACTTGATATTCTCTACATTTGTCAAAGATAGCTCTCAACTCTGGGATATGTGTTTGTCTTATGTTGGAATGGGCATAGAGATTGTCAACATAGACTTCCAAATTCTTCCTCAAGAACTCCTTAAACACATGGCACATCAGTCTTTGGAAGGTTGCAGGAGCATTGTTAAGCCAAAATGGCATTACCCAAAAAGCAAATACGCCCCACTCTGTGGCAAAATACATCTGATGCTGATCTTCTAGAGCAATGGCTACCTGATTGTAGCTAGAAAATCCATCAATGAAGTTGTACACTTCCTTTCTTGCTACTCTTTCTAGTAGATGCTCCGTGATAGGAAGCGGATAGTTATCTCGAATGGTGGTTGTGTTAACTTTCTTCAAGTTAATACATACATGTAACTTTCCATTCTTCTTGGGCACCACTACAATGGGGGATACCCATTCAGTGTGCTCAATTTCATAGATGAATCCAGCTTCCACCAGTCTATCTATCTCCTCTTTGATCTTAGCAGCATAGTTATCATTATATGTGTATGGCTTTTGCTTAGAGGGTTTGGCATCTGAGGTCATGTGAATCGTGTGTGAGCATATGTCAGGATCTACACCTTTCAAGTCCTTGTAGCTCCAAGCAAATACATCTCTGTATTCTCTTAGCAAAGCTACCAACTCTTGCTCTTCTTCTTCCGTCAGGTCATGTCCTATGTACGTGCATTTTTCGTCTCCTTCTTCTATGGCTACAACAATTTTCTTGGTGGTTCCTTGTTATCATAGGCCTCTCCTGCTTGTGCATCACGTTTAGGCATTCTTATCATGACTCTCCTATCGTATATTTCATACTTTTTGAAGTTTTCTGGGACCTCAAACAAGGATTCATCCTCCTTTGATATGACTTCTCTCTTCTTCCTCTTCTTGCCTTCATTCTTAGTGGTTTTTTGTGTGGTTAACCGCACATCATTTGTAAGCTCTTCATGTCACTGAGGTTGAACTTCTACTTCATAGAAATATTCCTCATCTGATGTAAAATGTGGGTCCATAATGATTGACTCTAGATCAAAGTCACTTGCATCCTCGAATGCATCACTGCTAGTTTACATTCTTCAATAACCCAATCACACATGATTGGCTCTATTGTGAAGACTAAAATGGCATAGCCATCCTCTTCATAGTGGGGTGTCCATTGTTCTTCATTGATGGCTACATCCATTGTTGCTAGAATTTTCGCCCAACCATGAGGTTCAAATTCTTCGTCAAGAAATACTACAGGTACATAGGCTGGGTCTTGAATTGATCTATGGGTGTCTTTTGCACCTACCTCTCACGCTTTTTCTCTCTTCTCTTTATCTACTACTACTTTGCACATCCATAAGTGGGTGTCTTCATGCATCCATAAGGATCATGATCCTATAGAATGCGCTGACTCCGTATCATCTTTAGCTCTATGGATGGGGTTCCATTGGATGGGGGGTATGTCTCTATGAGAGTAATCCTTGAGATTGACTTTGGTTGTAACACCTAAGTGTTGCAAATACAAATAATTGGTTCCCCAATCTTATACCACTTGCAACTGCCACATAAATGGTCTTCCCAAAATCATCTCATAGGCATGATTCTTGCTAAAGTCATTATAGCAAAAGTATGCTCAAACTTGACACCACATGTAGTGAGAGTTATTCCTTCTAGCAGTCCTAAGGGTCTCTCAATGTGACCATCGGCCATCTTCAATTTCATTCTCGTTGGCCTGAGTGTTGGCTTGCCCTAGCGCTTCCATAGGGAAGTGGTAGCAATTGCAACTCTTGCACCTGAGTCCAGAATTGCCTTGGTTGTGTATCCTTGATTGGTAATGGGAAGATAGGTGTTTCCTTCTTCTCCTTTGCTCGTCTCCTATCTTCTCCAAAGGTATTTCCAGCATTGTTCTATGAGATCCTACCTGGAATGAGGTTTCACTACGTCAAGCACTTGTTTGGCTACATGTTTCCTCAATTTAGGCTTAACCTTGAGTAGCTCTTCTAAAGTGAGGTTGCACTGCACTTTAGTATTCTTCACTATCTCCGTATTCCTAGGTATGATTGAGTCTTCGTTGATGGAGAGTGTTAATCTCCAAAAGAACAAGCTATCCTTGATGTTAGACCACCTCTATATCAAGAATAACTTTAAACTCCAACCAATTTTGGAAGACAAGCACCAAATTATCAAGAATTTAGCTAACTGTGAAGAAAGTCATTTCTCAGAAAAGTCTACTGCACCTTAATCACGCATTGACTAATCATTCATGTAAAGTTTTTTATAAAACTTTGTAGAATGTTTTTACTAGTGATTGCACACCTCCTCCAAGTTAAAAAACTTCAAAAGCTTAAGTAGATTATGAGAAATGATTCAAACAATCTACTTATGTCTGAAACTGTCTCTCTATATAGTCGACTTTGACACCTACAACTTCTAAGACATGGTTCTCTAAAACTAGAACCCGTTTAAGCAAATGCTTTTATCCATAGATGGCTTACCTCTCAACTTAGATTTTGAGTCCTCACTCATGCAAAACTTTAATCTGTGCAGTGAGAAATGATCAAATCATTGACCATCGAAAATGCGCTTGTTTCATAAAACTGTGAACACTCTTTTACATATGAATGTTCCTACTCATAATTCTCACAGCTTGTTTACAATTAGGCTCTAAAACTTTAACCATAGACTTATTAACTATGGACTTAGACATCTACAAAAGGATTCTTGAAATGATCAAGCATAGAAGGAGAATGCATAGAAACATCGGGCGCAACTTCTCTTCATTTCTGGAAAAGATTACATCTAGACGAGAGAGCTATTCTAACCTCTTCATAAGTGTCTAATGACTTCTAATTCTACTCTACTTTCATGCTCTACATTCTCTCATACTTGTCAAACATTTTCCAAGTATATATATAGACAAAAATTTACAAGCTTATGACTACTCAAAGATATAAGTGAACTATCTCTGACATAATGTACATATGTGTACACATCTTCCAAATTCTGAATGTGTCCTTCCTTCATGCTTCACAACTTGTTCTCTTCCCAAATCCTTGACTTC